>CM065921.1:26424940-26948452 GCA_033439105.1 Magallana nippona
TTCGAAGTACATTCCTTTATTTTTCTTTTTTCTCTTTTGCTCTCTCTATTTCAATGGGATTGAATAATAAATGGACGACTCAAGTTGAAACCTACACGTATTTAATTGAATTGCAGATTAGCGAGTGCATGTGCATATACTGGTAGATAAAAAGAAACACTCTCAGGTTCGTCTAGGTTTTTATCAAAATCGATAATAATTGTTATATAATGGATTTCTCTCTCTCTCTCTATCACTAAAAACGGGGTCTCTCTTTCAGAGAGAGAGAGAGAGAGAGAGAGAGAGAGAGAGAGAGGGTTGAATATTCAAACAAATCCTAGCAGATTAAGCAAATCCGCCAAAAATCGACAATTGATGAATGATATTAAACAATAAAGCAGATATCCAACAGAGAGTGAAAAAGTAAAATGTTCAATTTCAGTTTTTACCTCTCTTATCGGGATTAAGGTTTTGTTTATTCAAGAATTGCACTATTGTTCGACCCAACTCGGGTTGGGTTCTATACTGAAATTTAAAACTAGGATAATCATTACCAATTTTTTCAATGAGACAACGGGAAACATCGGCTTTAAATCCGTCTGGTTTTGTTAAAAGTCCGCTATATAAATCTCATTTTTGGTCTCGTCGTCAATTAAATACAACGAAGTATCAAAATGAATGTTTGATCGATCAAACTTGCTTTTGATACCATTCGAATTGAAAAAATTCATAATTGCTTACGTATTGGTTTTAGAAATGTATAATTTATTGTTACCATGTACTTGTAAAATCGTGAAATAAACACCGCTATGTTGACATAATGTGTATTGAGGTTGTTTCAATAGGTTTGATGGAAACGATTGCAATAATATCTAACTGAGTGTACAAATCGAATGTCTACAATTGTGACCTTAAATGCTAACAGTCATTTTCGAATTTCTGAAGCAAAAGTAAAAATCAAGCAAAATCATGCTTTTCAATTATTAGAAAATATTTTTTTTCATTTCCTCCACACCTTAGACTTCCATTTTATGTTTTGGTATCTTGTTTATTTAACAGACACCAATAGTTAGTCCGTAGAAGAAGAAAGAAGAGGAATAATAAAAAAATCCAGCTTCAAAATGGCAGCTACAACTACCCTGCCGAAGATTTCCCGCACCCCATTGGCTACGCCCGTCCCCCCATCCATCCAACGCGCCAACTCCATGTACGGAGCCTACCCCCCTCGTGAACTCTCCAGCTCATGAGCTTGGTTCGTATTCCCCCTCGAGTGAATCCCCTGGCCCCACCCCCTCCGCGTAAACGAATCCAGGACCACTGGGAGACAGTGGAACAACACTGGCACAATGACCAGAGGCGGGATCCTGATGCAACAACGGGAGCACCAGCGATATCATTCGGCCTGGGGCAAGGCTTTCTACGGTTGCACTGCCGAGAAAGAGCAATACAGGTGAGGGATAAAGTATGAGTGAAGCATGAGGGACAATAAATCAGTGTAATATGTAGTTGAAATAAAGGAGAAAGAGAGAGAGAGAGAGAGAGAGAGAGAGAGAGAGAGAGAGAGAGAGAGAGAGAGAGAGGAGTATTATGCAACATATTCGTTACGCATTATATTGTTGCTTTTTTCTCTTGATTGTGAATGAAAAATTGTTGTAGAAAAATGTCGCATCTGTACCACTTGTTTTGTAATCTTCTAATGACTGAAAGACTAGAACAAGCACACATCTGTTCTCTATCATGTGCATTAAACTACAAGCCAAGTCTGAATCTTTTTCCAGTGCCAGGTATTTTCCTGTAATTCTATATATTTATCCAAGTTTGATTATATGACGATAAGAGGTTTTATTTGAGATTTCTTCGGAAAATTTGATCACTTCCTTTTAAAAACTGTCTCAGCTCATACATCAGGCATATACACACATATATATATATATCAACATTTGTAAAAAAAATCATCGGTCAAAATCTTTTTAACATGGTATTTTTTGACCCTGTACTGGACACCTGCATCAATATTCTGAACTTATGGCAGGTCCCCATCACTTAAAGTTGAGGATTTTACTTTTTCTTATTAACTCGAGATATTTTGGAGAGCACTTCAAACCTAAGTGGGCCAATATTGGCACCGCTTGCAGTTTGTGCTCTTTCAGTGTCAACTTGTCAAAGTTTTCGATTTGTTATCAAAGAGGCACAGATTACAGTTTGCAAACACATACCGTCATTATTTTAACCAAGGTGTTAAAAATTTCTATTTAAATTTCTCCGTATCTAGGGGACGCCTGATAGGGGAAAAGGAAAAATTGATCCACTCTTACGTAAACTGTTTCGATCGTTCATAGTACCTCAGCGATCAATAAATATAAAAGTTATCTAAGAATTTTTGGCAAATTGTAATTCCTTTACAAATGAAAGATAAAGCCAGTCCTCCTTTTAATGTACTCTGGTTTTTGGGAAGGTAGATTAACAGAGACCGGCTACTATAATTCGGGAGGTCTTGTTGGAGCGGACACGAATGCGGCACTCCCAAAATGTCATCCAGACGCTTGACAGTGATTAAGATTGCTATGAAAGCTACGACCTTTTGGAAGAGTCTATAAATCGCAAAGAATGAGGGAATAAAAAAAAAACGAAAGCAAAGTTTGAACACCGTGTTGCTTGTATAAATGAATATCGGAATTGTGATCAAGGAATGTTTTGCGAATATACGTGTTAAGAGTTTAGAACGTTTCACTGCTTCAAGTGTTAGAAGTTTTGGAATTTTTATGGGATTAGAGCGCTGTATTATTTTCATACAATAAATTCTAGTTAGAAGTTGTTTAATTGTTCAAGTAAAGTGTCAACGGTTTTCTGGACGTTTGTTTGGTCCTTTTAAATGGACCCGTTTCAAAAGTTTGATGTTGAAAACATAAACATAAAATTTATGGAATCGAGTAAATTTTTTATAAATCACAGATCAATCAAAGTGGCTTAATTCCAGTCAAGCTACTAAACGCCAACGAAATACAACAAAAACTTCAAAGGAAATAAAATTATGAGACTTCTAGCAATTAACCGTAAAAGGTCTGTAAAAATTCCGGGTCATTTAATCCTTCGACGCGTTTATGAAGCCTGGAAGAATGCGTTACAACCCAAAAAATCACCAAATCACAAAAAGCTCTTAGAATAACTGTTTTAAAGCAATTTTAGCCATAAAGAGCAACACTTAATTTAATCAGAGAGAGAGAGAGAGAGAGAGAGAGAGAGAGAGAGAGAGTATTCATTAGCATTCACACAAAAATGCTTCCTTCATCTTCAAGTTTTTAAATTAACGTACTAGGACTAATTTTAAAAGCTCTAATTTGCTATTTCCACAGGACCACCATTGTTGACAATAGATTATGTTATCAAATATATTGGACAAACAGTGGCCGACTTCGGTAAACATTATCGTACCCACCCTTTCTGACGCTTGAGACGGTTGTTCTGTATATTTTACATACTTTGATCACAATACAGCAGTCTGTTGACAAACAGCATTAAAAGTTTTTATCCAAAACTTACACACTACCGCAAACGTAGCTTTCATAGGTTGGCTTTTTATTTTTGTTAATTTAGACATAATTGTCCTTAAATGGGTCGTATTATTTTAAAATGTATTGGATATATGCGTATATGAGATTTTATTCCACTACATACTAAGAGAGAGAGAGAGAGAGAGAGAGAGAGAGAGAGAGAGAGAGAGAGAGAGAGAGAGAGAGAGAGAGAGAGAGAGAGAGAGAGAGAGAGAGAGAGAGAGAAATCTTTGCATTTAATAGCATCAACAAATGATGTCTTTTGATTTGTGATTTTCAACATATTACTATAATCATTTAACTGAATTTATCCAGATTTAAGCTGATACTTAGCAGTACACGTTTGAAAATTCAAATGTCTTCATCTCCGGGTTAATAAGCAATTTAAATTCAATTTAATGCTATTGATTATTCGTCGACATAAAGAGTAATGTGTTTGCTTGTTCTGAGAGAGATATACAAGAGCACTTTAAGTAATTTTTCTAAATATAAAACTCGGATCAAATCGATATTTTACAACAATGCACATATTGTGCTTGTGCAAACAAAGTGTTAAAAAAATGTTGGAAATGTTGAGCAGAAAGAAAAAAAAAAACACTTTGGATAATCTTTGCCAAAAAAAGTTCTTATTATTTAATGTCCTGTACCCGGACAAGAGAAAATTAAACCGATTATTCATTCAAATATTGGAAATACCACAGTCAATTTTTGCTACGTATTCATTTCAAGTACATGTCAGGAAATAACTCTAGGGCTACAGGCATGGTGTAGTCCAATGTATAAAGCATTCAGAACTTCCGGTGTCGTCAAATTCAAAGATAATAAAATCTACAAATATGCTACATGTATGCAGTTATTTGACTATATGTGTATTGATATTCCATTTTAAGTGCGTTTTATAGCCTAAATACTTACCGACACCTTTTTACCTCCTTTGACAGAAAACACTTCCGGGATGTTCTCAAACAACAAATGGCGGACCAAGATCTCAATAAGAGCATAGCCTTGAAAGAAAAATGTCAGGAAAGTCAGCAGTCTATAGCATACGACAATGACTGTCGGCAAAAGGATATGGACGCCTATGTCAAAAAACATGTTTACTTACAAAACTTCAGGGACGGAAATAAAAATGTAGGTCTATCTTTGTTTACATCTGTATTTCGTTTACTTCATCTGTAGATGTATATCTTATCCCATTAGAGTCTGGGTATATCTGTTGAACATCGGTGAATCTTGGTGTGTTTAAAAAAATATATATACACGTAAATGTCTTTGAATCAAATGTATCTTCACATATTTCATTTAGTTTTTACATTTCACCCTGTTGTATACAGCATTTTGCATATCTGTAAATTCACAGGTTATTTTCAGTTTAGTATTCTTATTAGCCATTTGTCTTTAATGTGTAAAATATATCGATATGTATAACTAACGTTTCATTTACACTGAACTCTTTATAAAAGTCAATTTATAATTAGTCATCCCTTTCTAAATATAAAGCTGATCTTCCCAATCCTTTCAATACAAATGAAGTCGATGAGGAGTTGTCTAGTATCGACAATGGAAAAACATATATATCGACGAAGAGCTGAGAAAAAAGTTTTTGATCGATGCGGTTTTTCTTAGAACAATTTAACAAGACCTTTGACTTTCAGTAGTTAAGTATCTTTTTCTTGCATCAGAGCAAGTTAAGAATGAAGCTGGTTTCAAGTGAAATTTTAAACAGGTTGCGTAGTCTCAGCTCAAAAGCCAGACAAATCTTGTTGATTTCAAAGAGCCATGGCTGAGTGACTAGCAATGAAATAAACAGGCCTACGTCACATTGCTGTTTGACACACCTGTACCCAAAGTCCAAGCTCCTGTTAAAATGGTTCTAGCTCTAGCTAAGAGTAGATTCATTATATCTCTTCGTGTAGAAGCAAATCAAAGGGTTAAGGTGTTATGATATAAATGATCTAAAATTATTAATAATTAAATCTTTGATAATGCTTCTCGTATGGAAGTTTTCATGGCAACGCATATTACATGTACGCAAATTGATTTTAAACAAGTAGTTGTGGATATCCCCGGTTACAAACACGTAGTTAGATGATGATATCTACAATGTGCTATACGCTACATGTAAATGTATATAGTATGTACTATTAGTTATATGGTTTAAATGTAGTTGGCCTAATATGGTTTATATAATACGTAGTCAGTGTATTCCATGTACTAACGATATCAATTATTTTTACTGAAGATATGAGTGAATAGACATCTTATACTAGATTTTAATGTAATGTGCTATAAAAACCTTTGAATTCTAGATTAACGCTCTAAGGCTTTGTTAAAGGAACTGTTGTTGCACACCCTTTTTTTCTTCTATTGCAGATGATGGAAAAACAATGGGAAGACAACCGTACCAGTCGATACCTAGAACAACGCATAGACCGAGAGAGACTTCGATACAACCCAATCAACTGGTCCTGCAGCCTTAAATAGTTCTTGCGTTTTTTTAGTTTTATGGTACATTGTCTTTTTTTTAATGGGAGATAACTCTCCCTGTTATAAATTAATCATTCTTCATTTTGATAAGTTTCAGATTTAAAGGTCGATTTTTTTTTTTTTTGACAAAATTTGCATCATAAGTCTGTTGACATTGTATGAGCGTTTCAATTTTGATTTTTTTAAATGGAGGGGGGGGGGGGGGGGGTATCATTGCAAAAAATGCAAAATATTTCTAGGGGCATACCGAAGGATGATGTACCTTAAATTAGATTACATGTATATTTTCAAATGTTGTTAGTAGATAGGTAGGTTTCTAATACAGTTTGCAAATTGTGTAGTGCTGGCGGGTTGACTTGAGTTTTATTGTAACATAATGTATAATATTATAATATTAATTTCAAACACCGTCGAAAAATTTTAACCATTGTTAATACAATAGTGTTCATCTTAAACTGATATTCATACATTGTATAAACTTACATTTTTTTTTCCAAATGTGCATAATTATGCATATCATCAAATATTATGATATTTTGAAAATGAATCCTGAAATGTTTTAATAATAAACGGTGTTAAAATCTCAAAATTGCAACAACATAATTATGCATAAAGTTACATATCTAAATCAGCCTTATTGAACAAGTTCTACCCCTCCCCCTTTTCAAAAATAATTATTTCTGAAATACTTCATCCACGCACTGAAAAACACTTAATATCATTGTGTGAATATTTTGAATTACGTCAGCTAGCTACTGATAGTAATCAATTGTTTTCTATGTTAATGTACACAGAAGCATCACGTGAGACCAGCACAAGTGTCTAATTATAACGCAGACATTTTACACCCATTTTAAAATTTGCTCAATTTGTTTATCTAATATGCATGTACACATGTACGTGTATTCGTAGAAGTGTTATGCACGCTTTTAAATACGGGAGACAACATGCGGTTAATTTCAGGATGTGTCTCCCTTGGCGAGCAAATGTAACAATAAATTTTCAAAAAATATTTTTGTACATGTATCAGGTTTGAAGTTTGTTTTGTGAATATGTTACTAAACGCCTTATGTTTTTTTTTTTTTTTATCTTTAAATGTATCAATTTTTGGTGTTTTGAACACCTTTATGTATGTAACATGTGTCCTGTGATAAACTCATCTGTGATGAATGATATATGATATATCTCATTATATTTAAATATAATCATGCATGTACTTGTACCACTGTAATACTATTGTATGTCCTTTATCAGTATTATCAAACGTTACCTAATCATTTCATATACACGGTTAACAACCGATTTTGTTTGTTATGTGAATGTATTTATTTTTAGAAAATATTTTTACTTCTTTTTACGCTTTTCTAGAAATTGATTCGCGTGTCTTGATAAAAAAAAATTGCATAAATGATATTTTTATTTTAGTTTTTTTTTTTTGTATTTTGGATATGTTTTTCGTTTTTCAGAATCTATTTTTTAATATAATTGCCATGTTTAAAAGTTTCATTAAAATCTAACTGTCTGCATAACATATTTCTTTAGTCATCTTAATTTGGACAAAGGGAGGCTACTCGTAAGGCATCCAAGACGATAAACATGTACACACTCGGAAAGATTTTGAAGTGCATTGATTTTATGAAGTTGTCGTTTCCTTTGTTTTTAAATCAACAAACAATATCATCTTTACTTGATACAAGGTGTAGACTATTCTCATGTTATATCTTTTAACGTTAATTCTAAAAAGGTCAGAAAACAAATTCACATGTTTTGAAGTTTGATAAATAAATATAGTGGTGTAAATACAAACTTTCAGTAATTTGTTTGTTAATCAAACGTCTCTTTTTTTTCTTGAAGTTTTTCCTGACCGAAATATATACACAAAAAATCAGCAAATGAAATAGTTTTGTGGGGTTTTTTCTTGATCATAGCTTGGTCAACATAGGTATACAATAGCAGAAGAAGTTAGAGAACCCTTTGATATATTGTGACAAATGCACATACGGTTATTTAAAAGGCTACAATGTGACAGGGTCTTTTTGAGGCCAGGTTTGCCTTAGCAGACATTTTGTGTGTGATATTAATGATATCTGACTGTCGATCTGAACTGACAGATCTTCTTTACGTACAAAGTGGACTCCTGTGAATTTAGCACAGGAATAACTGTGCAGATATGGAAGAAAAATATAGAATTAACAAGTACGTATGCAATTTATTGATTTGTTTGATTATAATAATGTCGCTATCATAAATTTATCCTTTTATGGATCATTATGGTTTTTTTTTCTTTAAATCTGAAACTATATATTTTGTGAAATCTTAGCATGGAACCTTTGTTTTATATTATGATTCGTTCTTTGATAAAAGAAAGAATAAGAAAAAAAAAAACAAGAGAAAATATTTAAAGAGCGAATATTCATACGCGAACAGATCTAGAAACAGGCAAATATATCATCAAGCGATAAAAGTAAATTGTTAATAAATGCATGCATTATGTAGAAATGTGGCATTAGATTATCATTTTAAGTTTACTGCTGGGTCTTTAGATTCAAAAACAAATTCTAAATACACGTTAGAAATCAATAATCAGTATTAATGATAGTAAAAGTTTTTTTAAATACTTACTCATACAAAAAGTCACACCTATCTTCAATAACCATTACAACAAAAAAAAAAGTATTCCAAATTCATCCTTATTTTTGAATGAATACATAACTGTAAACCAACTTTTTCGCGTGCAAGAAATTTTCGCAAGTGCCTCATTGTCGCGAATATTTCTCGCCGCGAACCAATATTTGCCATAAAGTTGTATAAATTAGACAGGAGTGGATAAGGTTTGATCGCGAAGATTAGTCGCCGCATTTACCTTCATTGACCCACAGTTGCTTGAAGACCTATATATAGAGGGGGTATGATTTTTTTTCAAAATGTTTGTTTTAAGTAATTTTGAGAAATGAATGTATACATTAGTTTATAAATATATCATAAAAGGATAACTTAAAGTAAAAATGAATAAAGTCCCGGGGGTCTAAAAATTGGGGGTGGGGGATGGAGGGGGGTGGGATGGTAGGTCCTGTCCTTAAGCACCTGTGCATTGACTATTATATTGCATGCATCTTCATCATAAACAAGAATTTTTGGCAGTATTTATGAACCAAAACTTAAAAAAATATATCACGCTTTTTTTGCTCGCTCTACCCTACAGACCCCAGTTTCTGTCGGTCCTAAAAGACCAGATCTTCGAACATGAAGTGACCAAGAAGAGGGACTTCTGGGTGAGGTCCCAGGAAAGCGATTTCTACATCGCCATTGACAGGAACACAGTGGAAGAAGAGAGACAATCCCTGATCAAGAAACGGGTGTACCTACAGCAGTTTAGAGACGCCAATAAAGAAGTGAGTGGTGATGGATGTAGTACTTCCTGATTTCCCAGAAAATAATGTCGATAATTTTTTATGGCAAGAAAAATCATACATGTATTATAATTATATTTCTAGGCCGATTTGATGGTTAATGTATTGATTCTCTAGCCCTTTTAAAAGTCAAGGTCCAGTTCCACAATTTGCTAAGTAGCCATGAAAACCAAGCACGCTTACCATGTACAGGTCTCATAATGGAACACCGCACAGGTTTTTGCGTGACCTATTCGTATAAAAATGAAAATAACTGGATGGACTATGTATTCAAGAAAAAAAAGAAAGTTAAAAAGTTCACCGGGATATGAACTTGGTTGATCACGTGATCAAATCATGTGAAGCCCAAAGGGCTTCTCAGAAGATTTGATCACGTACCAACCAAGTTCATATCCCCGTGAACCTTTTAACATTGCTGTTTATTACTTATAAAAACGTTTGAAAAAGGCAAACCGTTCAGAATTATTAAAATAACCGTGTTTTTAATGTTTACAATAATGCAACCGCCAAGCGATAAGCGCGTGCGATAATCATCGTGACGTCATAAAAAAGTTCACATAGAATTTAACGTTATCGCTATTCTAGAGGTTCATATAAGGAAGCATATTTGCAAATGTAAATATATATGATTTATATTCTTGATCACCACCTATATCAATATTTGCTGATTTTCAATAATTATAGCATCAGTTACTTCTAGTTACATGTGCATTGTATGTTGTTTCATAGTTCGGTTGTAAATTCAAATTATGGAGGATGGATGCATGGTCAGCAAATTTACCTAAAATTTTAAGATACTATTATGATTTGGTTTGTTATAAACTATAATTTACATGTAGTAAAGAAGAAATCCATATATTTTATCTTTTAAATTTGGACATTTTCCTTTATTTTTATATTTTCTTCTTAAGGAGATCAGTACAGTCTAAAATGGCCACAAACATCGAACCCTCTTAATTGTACATGTACCTTTCGACCGATTATGATGATGAATGAAAATCATACATGAATAAAGATAAAAAAATCATTATGATAATCCTAAATCTAGAATAAGATCTCACTCTCATTCTGATATAATGAAACATTAACTTTAATTGGAATATTAGCTTTACATGTAAACAAATATATTCCTCTTTATCCGAACGTGAACATTCTTATTTTCAAGGATGTTTGTGGCCCGGATGAGATGAAGAGATGGAGAGGAGTAATTGGGTCAAAGCAATACTTCTGCTTTCCTCCGTCCTTTTTTTTCAAAGTTAGTACATTTAAATTTAAGAATAATTCATGGAATGTTCATATACTTTCTTTGCAGTTGATGGAGAAGAAATGGCAGGCTGAGAGAAACCAGAAATGTTTAGAAGATCGTGTAGACCGAGAGAGATTGAAGCTAGAACCGATTAACTGGCGACGGACATTGCATTGATTCTAGTTATACAAATGGAACACATCGCCGTCAAAATTATTTATATTTGTGGGTAATAAACTTTCGTGGATTCCTTTCAAACCGTATTGGTTTATGGGGGCATAGTTTCAAGGCACAGGCACCTGACGTTATAAATTTTTCTCATAATAAAAATAAATACCCTAGTTTTATTAGGTACAGGATATTTATTTTTATCATTTGAAAAATTCATAAAGTTAGGTGCCTGTGTTTCAAAGATAGGCATAGCTTGAAAAAGAAATTAAAAACATTACTATTGCCACAAACAGATAGAGTGAAAATTCAAATAGGTGGGGTGCCAGATACACCGAGTATTTGTGTTACATTTACCCGAGTTCTGACGGTTTCGAATTTAGGTGATTCAACGTTCTTTTCCATAAACCCCGTCATCTTAATAGTGAAATACATGAAGACAAATATCATCGGAGGAGGATGGAAGATTTACATTAATTCAAAGATATAGAGCTATTTTCAATTGCCCCCCCCCCCCCCCCCCCCCCCCCCCCCCCCCCCATCTTCAGGAGATATTGTTGATTTGCAATAAGGCTTTTTTAAATTACAAAAAGGAATCTTTAAGAATCAATGAATCTTGATTTATTTTTTTTTATTATTATTATTACTGGATAGTTTTAATTAAAGTGTCTATGGATACTTTTCTTTCTCAGTGCATCCATGCATTTATAAAAAAAAATTAAGTCTTTCAAATATATTTACATCTCATACTTTTATTGCTGTTTGTTAATATTATTGTACTGAATATATTTTTTTAAAATAAAAATTGTTTTACTTCGCTTGTTTACTAGTGTTATTATATCAAAATCAAATGCAATCTAAGATTCAATTTCATCAACAAGGAGTTCGATAGATGTACCGTGAAGGTATGTACATGCAGGTCCAAACGTTATCATACATGTAAATGTATGTCATCACTATCATGTACTTATACCAAGCATTGTATATAGCCTCAACAGCCAGTTCCATAGACTCTTTCAGTACGGCGCTTGGATTGAACTTAACTTTTAATAATGACAGAGAATTTCTACTTTATGAATATATTTGTTGAGAATAATTCATTTGTCATGTCATAATTTTAATAATAGTATTAGATTGAGAATAAGTAAGTAGTAGAAGTAGTCCTTGGGGAGAGGACTTACATAGGCACTGCCTAATGTCCAATCCCATTATGTATTTATTTGCATAATAAAATATTTGTTAAATTAGTAAAGGATAATTCCATGGCTTGTGTATTTGCATAATTATACTCTCCATCTCCTCTCACATTATAGTAAGTTATCAAAAATATGAATTCCATATTAATAAAAGTGAATTCATTTATTTTTTATTCATTTTCTAAGTCAGTCAAGTTAAGGCAAGAGTTGTTGTTCTTTGAAAAAAAAAATTATAAAAGCAAACAAATTTAAAGATAAGTATATGGATTTGATATTTTTATTTTTATGCGAAACCCTTGATAGTATAACATTTGTATGAACATATACATGTATTGCAAAGCATTTTCTAATTAATCGTTCAATATTTATTCTCGATTTGCAGGACTGGCACAAATCGTAAAAAAAAATAAATAAATACATATTTATTATCGTTCACATTTAAAAAAAAAAAAATGAAGTTCGTTGTAAGAAAAATTAATACTTTAAAATTTACATATTTCCATCTTGAATATTCGATGTCAAAATTCTTCAAAAATGATGAAAATATTTTTTAAAGTAATATGCACTGCATTTTTAAGAATGTAATTTTGCTGCAAAAACATATTTTCATGACAGTTCTGCAACTAGCTGAGCCTTTTATAATTAATAAACAAAATTAAAACAAAATATCGGAATTATATTTTTGTACCTATTAAATTATACCAAGTTTTGTTCATGACGACAATTTTGCTTCAATCAAAGCCTCGAAATAGCTTTTCCCATAAAAAAAAGATGTAAACAAAACAGAATTTAATAAAACATAATCTCTTTTGTCTATTAAAATTTTGAAATGAAAAATTTCCGACATGAAAATTACAGCTCATATTGCTTAAAGCACGAACCACTGAAAATGCATCAGATAATGTCACATACAATAAAATAGGTATGAACACAATAATATATATACATATATGTGAAACTTGGCTTAAAAACAAATCCTGGATCATTCTCTGTAACGATACTTATCAGTAACAGAAAAGACATTGGTTCAACACAATACAACTGTAACAATGAATGGGTTTAAGTCATTAGAGAAGAGATCCATTAGATAACGTCATTTAAAGCACTTGGCAATATGGAGTTTTTGTTTGAGAAAAAAAGGCGTATGGAATTTTTCTACTTTGTTAAAAAATGACAAATGACCTACATTCTTAAAATCAACAAGAGTACATTTTGAAAAACGGCAAAATAACAATAAACAAAAAATCTGATGTAGAAAAAAGGAGCACAACATATGAACATATTAATAATGAAGTCTTTATATACATTTTGACCGACTGTTACGCGATCGTACAATAAAATTTGTACAAAAAATCAAACATGACTATTAAATCATTAATTGCAGCAGAGTAATTAAACAACTTAATGAGTTTAGTTTGGTACGGTTTTGAGATTCAGATGTAAAAAGATTTCTAATGCTTTACATGTATTTTCTCATTGATTTATACAAGTACCCGAATATATTCATATCAAAGCGTATATTAGTTGTGTAATGACGGTCTCCTGGAAATATCTGATCCAGAAGAAAAAGTTTTGGTTCTCATAATTTCTTAAGATCGAAACTGCTTTCAAATAATTGATATCGCAACTAAGATAATACCATCAAACCAAAAAAACGATATCAAACTCATCTCCCCCTCCCTCTACGATTGACCCTATTTGGGAGGCCTCGTACCAGATCTGATGGCTTTCGACATGGAAGAACCACCAATAAACAAATTTCTTGTTTGCCGATCCCGATCGGAAAGAGCCTGTACGACCTTGTACAGTTCATCAAGTCGGTCATTCTGTTTTCGTAGTGCATCTTGGTAGGCCTTGTCCTCTTGACTGGCGCGCTCTTGTTGGTTGTTCAGCAGCTTTTCGATCTCGCGTGAAAGAGAGTCGACTCTCATTTTCAAATCCATCTTCTCCCGTTCGGTTCTTTCTAGTTCCGCTAGTAGGTCCTCTTTGTCGGCCACCAGTTGGTTGATCTTACACTGGTCCTGGATCTCGTTGTCCTTAAGGACTCTGTTGTCACTCTCCAGTTCCTGAACGCGGTCCCTGAGCTCAATGATTTGACCCCGCAGCACCTCGCCTTCGTTCTTCAAAGTGTTGTTATCTTTGTTGAGCGTTGACAGCTTCTGCCATCTTTCATTTTCCTTCTCACGCATTTGGGAGTGCGTCTGCTGCAGCTGTTCGTACTTCTGTTTAAGTAAGAGATACTCATCTTGGTACGACTGCAGTCTTTCGATGCTGTCCTGAAGGGAGTTAAGCGCCATCTGGTTGCCTTCCAAGTAGTTCGCCTTCTCCTGTTCCCATTCATGCTTAAACGCAGCCAGTTTCTCGTCGACTCGTTTTTCGATCACGTGGTCGATTTTTTTCTCGATGCGAATTTCCATATCGATTCGCTCCTCGTGTCGCCTTCTCTCAAAACCGTCCAGAAGATCATTGGTCAGCTTCCCACTGAACTCTGCAAACATGTGACCCACAGCGACCGTGACCCTGTCTGCGATCTTGGCCCCTCCATAGTGTGGGTCGTGGTTGTTGGAGGTCCTCGGGCGGTTGACCGGAGACGGACTCTGTGGGGCAGGGGATTCCGACTTGGACGTGTCCGTTTCGTCATCGACCAGATGGTATGCTGGCTGTCTGTATACGGAAGTCTTTGATCGAACGACTCTTTCCGGAACTGCAGCCTACGATTTAGAAAGATCGATAGAGATACTAGAAAAGATCTTACACACCAGGTCATTGAGGTGATATTGTTTTTATTAGTTAAAATAACAGATTTTTCTAATTTTTGATGGCAATACTTACTACGGCGGATTCCGAGGTCTGTTGTTGCGTCAGCACGGCTGTATTGGGGCGGGGTACGCTGGTCTGGGGTCTGACGTAAGTGTCACGTGACACACTCTTTCTTCCCGGGACTGAATAAAAAAGAAGTACTTTTAAATATATTGAGTTTGACAGCATTTTTTAATTTACGCAAGCCCAACATGAAAATAATTTGTAATTCCTAAAGTTTATTTGGACAAATTTAGTTTTTCAAGAACTAATTGTATGTAATGAAATATTACTTGGTTTTGAGCTAGGCTATCTTAATGAGGTTTTGATAAATTTGATAGATTTTCCAACGATTATTTTGCTAAATCATCTTTCCCAATTGGAATATTAAGTTTCAACATTTAAATGCTTGTAAATATAAGAAGTTTAATTATCTTGTTAATTAAATAGAGCAAAGATGACATGACATTTATTTTCAAACTATGCAAATCTAACGCATTAAAACACATATGTTCCATAGAAGTTGAAGTTTGTTTGATCCATACAACATCCTTTCCATGTCAATATAGAAAAAAAATGATGGGTGGTTTTAATATAATATTAATTATTAATTGTTTTAGAGTGAAACTATTTACACGTTATATGTATTAGGATTTGTTGGTATTGGTGGGAAACCAAATTAATAAAAAGCCAACAACTTGTAAACTAAAACCGAAAATTTATGCCAGATATTGTAATTAGTTCACAGCAAAATTTCGCACAGAAGTAATAATCATTTATTAAGTAATAAGTCCTAACTATAATGATTTAATTGATAGACATTTCTCAGACAAGACAAAGTTTTATAAAAAGGCTGTATAGATTTTAATGATTTCTAAACCAAAATGTTTGAAACATACCGTCTTTTTGCAATCTCTCCACAATGTTGAAATACCGCTCATCCTCTAAGGATGCGATAAAAGATGGAAACGTTCCCGGATCCGGAGAGGCCAGCAAGAACTGAATGAACTCGTTGAATTTCTTGTGCGGAGTCGGAGGTTGTACTTTCTCTATCCTCTCCCGCTGTTCCATTGTCAACACATTCCTCTCAACCAAACGGTCCAAAATAGGGTCCATGTAACCCAACCTTTCCTTCAAGAAAGTTATATTCGATGTGATTCTCTTCCTTTGTTCTGAATCCATCTTGCTCCTATGTGTAATTTTCTGCTCAAGAAAAAACCAAAAGTTTCTTTCCAATATCAAACCCAAAATCCGTAATTCGTAAGGGTAGTTTGAATTTTATTGGTCGTTTTTCGCTTCTATCCTTCCCGCAACTTCAAGTAGCACTGTTCTTAAAACTTCTGTTTGTTCGAGGGGTTTTTTTTTTGGCACTACGGCGTTCCCACAGATTTGGAATCTGATATCTTTAAAAGTCATCAGGACTGACTGTATCCAACATGCGCCTCGCCTTTGTTATCTTTTCAATACACATTCATTAAATCCTTGTGTCTTTATAGATGTGTACTGCGCCGATTATTCCGAACTTTGAAGACATGTTTTGCCCGTAAAATTAATAATGATATTCATTTAACTTTTTAAACAAAAATATTGAGACTGAATGATTAATTTACCAGGGAAATTCATGTTTAGAATACTGAAATGTGTTCTCAATGATGGGACACTATTGATAGAAAAAAATACATTATCGCGATGGATTTGCATGAGTTTTGGCAATCATTTGATTCAAAGAAAATACCGTATCTACATATAAATATTTTAATGAGTAATATAAAATAAAGAATTGATTATAATTAATCAAAATTACACTTGAAGATTACATGTACATAGTTCTTAAAGAACAATTCATTGGCCTTTTCTCAAGTATTCCATTTTACACAGACTTCAATCATTAATTATAACAAACGGTATCCAGTTCAAACTTAAGTTAATCTCGGGTCATCGCATCTTAATGGCGGCCACCGGAAAACTACAATAGGCACTGGGTAAATTGTGTAAGAGACAGCGATGAAGCGATAACTCGACGCCGCGTGCCAATTTTACGCGTTTGATGACGCAAGTCAAACAATACATATCTTGTGTTACGAATCTCAAATGATGTTTTTCTCCTCTTTGAATAATATTTTGCCAACTGTTTTGATAAAACACGGAACGATTTATAAAACAAAACGTATATATTTTCAAACGACCTGCATATAGTGTGATTAAATCTAATCTTAGTTTTATATAATTAACCGTTTTGGAATCTGAAATAAAAACTCTTTAGGCCTAGTTTATTTCTGCCAGTGATTTAAATGACAATTTATCGCTTTTTCTAAAGTTAAACATTTACTGGAGTTTATATACCTTGAATTAAAAGTAATACTTTCACTAGTGAAAATACCTATGAACTACTTTTACCCACATCTTCCCAAGTCAAGTGATCCGCCCCCGTTACTCAGGGAGCGGATCGAAAACCCTTGACTTGGGAAGATGCTTGACATCCTAATTCAATTCATTTGTCAATTTTCTTTACTACACGATGACATATTTTCATGCCTTCGTTGAACTTTCATGCTTTATTCAAATAGGTAAATGTTGCGTAACATGCAATACATAATGGTAATTAATACTGAAGAACTTTAGATTTCATTTTTAAATTTAAAGACAAGATATTGTTGATTTTTTTTCCAGCGATATTTACAATAAATGAAAATGATGAATACGTGCAACTATATATTAATACGTGTATATTAAACTTTTGCTTGGTGTTATTTTCTTAAAATTACTAATTCTTCTAAAAATCATGTGAAGGGTACACGGGTGTGTGTGTCTTGTGTTCAATAAAAAAGGAGAAGTGTGTGTAGCGTGTGTGAAGGGGGAGGGGGTTTGTAACGATTCAACGGACTCTTTCAGTTGAATTACAAATTTGCATCTTTAATATAAATTTAAAATCTAAAAGCTGCAATAATAACTGTCAAGTTTTCTTTTAAAATTTTCAATTTTAATGCTAAACTTAAATATTTTAATCACCAACCACAATTTGGATGCCAGCTATTATTTATTTATCTATTTCTTCATTGAAATGTAAACATGGCATGTGAAGCTATAGATGTAAGGCTCTTTGAAAGAGAAGATAACTCCTGTTATCAAGCGGTTTTGAATTTATGACGCATGACCATTCTTATACATTTTACATACATACTTAGAATTGTGGGTTGTTGTTTTTTTTCATAAGACCAAGACCTATAGGTAAAAAAACCCGTCTAAATTGTATAGGTAAAAAAACCCACACACACAACCCCCCCCCCCCCCCCCCACACACAAATAACGCTTTCCATTTACAAACAATATCAAAAATAATTCTATTCGAGGATTTTCTGTTTTGAATATTCTAATTGTAAATTGATATTTATTGCACTTTTAACAAAGACACTTAATTTTTGGTCACAGAAAATTCTATTCAAACAAAATTCTTCATCGCCGGTATCTAGTTCATGACACCTAATATTAAATAAAATTCAAATAATTCAGAAATGGTATGTAGCTTCAGAACAGTTGAGAGATTTCTAACTCAAACTTCCTATTAATTACCGAATAATATAATCTTACTTGTGTTTACACTGAAGCACTTTGGTGTACATGTATGTAAAATATGTATGTTTAGTATAAACATTGAAAATTATTTTACAAGCTTGAAATTGGATATAGATATATTTAATTATTAATTGATTAATTTTATTATTAAAATCAAAATATCTTCATCAACAAAAAGAAAAAAAACATAATTTATCTTTTTATAACCTATCAATGGTCTTGCTGTGCATATATACTGTACATGTATATAACGGTTTTATATGCGCAGAAATGTGCGCCAAAAAAGTTTAATCAAGATAGACTTCGTTCAGTCCTTAAACGCAGGGATTTATTCTACGTACAGCAGTTTACAGTACACTTTAGTGTACATGTATGTAAAATATACATGTTAAGTATAAACATTGAAAATTATTTTACAAGCGTGAAATTGGATGTAGATATATGTAATTATTAATTGATTAATTTTATTATTAAAATCAAAATATCTTCATCAACAAAGAGAAAAAAACATAATTTATCTTTTTATAACCTATGGCCTTGCTGTGCATCTTTACCTATAAATTAAGACATTTCGCCAATGAATTTGAATTTTACCTGATAAATAATTACTGAGAAATAAATTAAAATCCTACTTTCATTTTCGATAAACCAGCTCGAAATAGCAAAAATGAGAGTAAGGTGGTGGACACGCTTTGGCATATCCAAGTCAATTGGGGTTAGCATTAAAATATATCCTTGCAATGAAATAATATTGAATGATTACGTAAACAGTGAATATATTTATTAGGAACTTACTTGGATTATAATAGAAGTTAAGATTTGACAAATGCTGAATAAATGAAATAAGGCAATTCGTTTCTTGAATGCACGATTTTAGTTTTGATAGATATAAGCTAGCGAAGCGCAACCTCTGTCGAGAGAATGGAATAGAATTTTCCAGAACGGAGTAACCAAGAACGCGGTTTGACTAATTAACGTCATGGCGAAAATAGGAAGGGTTCATCATGTATCGCAGGCAGATATTCATACCTTGGATGGGAGATCTTTGGTTAATACAATAACGTTAATAAATAAAATGGAACAATTTGATGCGATTTTAGTTTTGATCGAAAGAGTTTATTTTCCACAACGGCGTGCCCAGGAACGCGGTTTGACTATTGTTTGACAATTTTTTTTTCAAATCAGTCTTTTATCCGAAATTCTCATTTTGGACTGTGATAAAAATTGTAGTGAAATTTGACCTAAACATTTACAATTTAGAGATATGAATTCCTAAACACCCACTCACTGGTTTAAAAAAAAATTCATTGTTATCATTTTCTACTCAGCTGCAACAAAAAGAATTAAGGCCATGTAGATGTTTATATCATCCAATACAGCTTAGATTTTTCACCCCTCAGCTAAATATCTAGCTATGCAGTTTTTTGTTTCGATTTTAAAGAATATGTTAAGAAAACAATTAAGAAAAAATCAGTATATACGAAAATGAAAAATATATATAATTATATAGTTCATTTTAGCATTGTGTCATTATTGTGTAAAGTGTTAATTCAGGCCCGCGCTTGCGCGGGATATCATCTAGAATATATAATATATGTGCGCAGAAGATAGACTTCTTTCAGTCCTTAAACGCAGGGATTTATTCTACGTACAGCAGTTTGAACATGTAATGATAAAGGCATTTAAGGTCAATTGCAAGATCAATAAATCGTAAGATTACTTGGGCCCGGCAATAAAATGTAATTGTGCAATGTTTATTTAACAGCATATAAAACAACTGATAGAGCCCAGGCACTTCCAGTAAAATCATTTTATGACATTCTCAAAATCTGAAAAATAAATAGGTCGCTCTAATAGAATAGTCACCAACGAAAAAGGTTGGTTATGATTTTGCTGTCACTGTATATTTGAAGTTTCGATAATTTTTTTTATACGAGAACAAATATTTACGTCATCTCTCTTGTGACGTCATAAACCGACATCGTCATTCAATGGAGAACGAACTGTAAATAAACAGTCCCAATGGAGATGGAAAATAATCTACACCTTCCCTTTCTACAGAAGAAATTAAATTACGCTATAAGGAAGCAGAATCGTGAAGGTAGGCTTTTTATTATTTATTACTTTCTTTAATTAAACTTTGGTTTTTTTATTATCATTATATGCTCAATTAATTTTATAATTATTCATTACCTTTGCCCACGCTTTTTTTTATTGCTAAACAACAATTAAAAATACGGAAAAAAAACCCCTCTTGATCTCGATATGGAAATTGAATAACTCTTGGTGTTTTGTGCGTTTGAATATGCAAGCTCCGGGTGATGCGGAAGAAATCATTAGGTGATGAATTTGAATTACTTGATATCAATGGATCGGCATTACTGCATGGTTGTTCTATTTTGTACACTGTTCCTTCGGCGTAAATAAGGGACATACTGCATATAAATTTAGTGTAATGAAGGAAAAATTGAACAAACGGGGCAAAGAAAAAGGTCAGTTTTTTATTCACTGATATTTTATTTTACATGTACATTTGGTATTTGGGTTAATTTTATTCCATTTAAAGATAAACTTATCTGTGTATGAAGGATAAGAGAGAGAGAGAGAGAGAGAGAGAGAGAGAGAGAGAGAGAGAGAGAGAGAGAGAGAGAGAGAGAGAGAGAGAGAGAGAAAATGAGAAAGAGGGATTATTTTCACCTACAAGAAGCAAAGTTTAATAACTATTGTTATGAATATACTCTCTCTCTCTCTCTCTCTCTCTCTCTCTCTCTCTCTCTCTCTCTCTCTCTCTCTCTCTCTGTATGTACATGTAAGTAAAGGAGAAGAATGCCCTATAAAACTGTCTCAGATCTCAAATTGGGGTTGGTTTTTTTATGGTCAGTCTCTGACTTCAATATATCTACAAGATACCTGATAGAGATTAAACAAGATAATATAGAAACTTAGAGATTACTCGTAATTTAGATTTACACTGGATCGTCTAAAAGGAGATATTTTTACATATATAAACATATAACTGAGGTGGCTTATCTTCACCATAAGGATTGGGTAACGCTCAAAATCAAGCTTTTTATATTCAATCAATCCTTCTATGTCTACATGTATTTGCAACATTTAATCTTTATCTAAAATTGATTTCATATTTTATAATCATACATGCAATTAGTTTACAGTAAATAAAACGTAAGGTTGTAAGGTATGTGTTCGGTTTAACATATTCCTGGTAAAGATGAACTGATCACAAAGTCACCATTCGCCTTTTCTTTTCATCATCAAAATAATTATCATATTTGATTCTCATTTATTGATCGGTTTGTAGAAAAAATATGATTTGGAGAATGTAACGATTTCTGATAAACTTTTTAAAAACTGTTTCTTTCGTCGTACAGAAAAGAAAATTGATATTGTCATGATTATTTCATCTTTCAAACGCATTGATTCATTTATGAAGCGAGGCACATAAAACGGGGTTAATTACCGGTAACCAAGGAAAGAAAAATTAATTGCAAGTACAAAGCAGAGGATAGGTATTTGAAATCAATGTCAATTATCCATTCATCTTATCTACTCAGTAGAGTATCATTAAAGAAAGTCAAGGAGGGGAGGGGCGGGGGGGGGGGGGGGGGGGGGGGGAATGACTATGGTATGAAGTAAGCTTGAAAATATTGGAATGATAATTTTAAATTTCCACAATTCTTGTAACGAAACAATTAAGATTGCAGTTTTGATTTGATTTCAGAGAGAGAGAGAGAGAGAGAGAGAGAGAGAGAGAGAGAGAGAGAGAGAGAGTTTTGAATTGAAATTTTTATGACAGTTGATTATTGTTCTATATGGATTTGTTATTTGGCCTGTACAGGAAGTAATGAAAGCGCCTGACATTTTAATGCATTTATAATTGATACACGTATACGAACTTTTGTCCCGCCGGTTTAATATGACCAGCACCTATTACGATTCTATGTGTATGATTCTTCATTAAATAACGATCAATACAACTGCTTGATGAGGAATGGAGATCGACTTTGTTAGTTCCTTCCTTCATTTATATTTCTCTCTCCCTCTTTCTATCTATCATCATATCGTGAAGCACATCCTATATTCTGCGGAACTAAACATATTTTCAGAATTGGAAACAATTCTTTTGCAAATATGCCTAAAAACACACTAAATCAAGCCCCCATCCCCCAACCCCCAACCACCCCTAAAAAAACATAAAGCAAAAACAAAACAAAATGTTGTGGTTTGACATGCTTCATTTAATTATTAAGTATTTTAAATGGTCGGATATATAAGGAGCATATTGCGGGTTGGTAGGGGGGGGGGGGGAAATAAACTAGTAGTCTGTTTGTTTACCTTTATAATGCACATTTGTATCTGTATACTTTCAGTCACCCGGGATGCCATGGGACAATATATAGTCCCGACTGACGGGAAACCCCTGACGTCACTCGGTAAGTCAATTTGTAAAATCCTGTTGGGAAAAAAAATCACAGTTCAACACGAAACTAAAAATTATGCACTCTATACATATATATTGAACATGGATTTTTACCAAAAAATCTCTACTTGAGCAGTCTACGAAGTTATTGAGCTATTTATCTATTTGTATATTTTTCTCTCTATTTATTTATCCATCAAGTATCTGTCTCTGTGCATAAAGTTATCAGCAAAATTCAAATCAATGTCAAGATATTAATAATTATAAGCAAAAGTTCACAGCAATCAAGCCACGAACAGAATAATAGGAAGTCGAGGGGGGGGGGGGGGGGTTGAATAATTCATACTGAAGTGTCTGCAATTTCGCGTGGAATGGTTGTGATTTCATGATGTAATAAAGTCTGAACTATAAAAATGTCTGCTTCATCAACGAGTTGACAAGCATTTAGACATAATTAAGGTTCGATCGCCATTTAAACGCTGAATACACAACAGGGACTTGTGTATTGATTGAATTTCTCGACCCAGGTCTCAGGTAGACGGGACGAGCGATTTAATTTAAAAGTCAGTCCTTGCTTTCGCGTAGGTTATAACTATCAATTGTAAGTTGTCTGATTTTTGAGCGCATCGAAACATAGCTTTTAATTTCATTTCTTTGTGTTCTTAATTAGAACAATGAAAGAGAGTTGATTTCAAACAGGTATTTTACACTTAGAAACTGTAAGGTGTGAAGACTTATGAAACAAATCAATTTTGAAATACGGTTCTATATGACTCCTAGTGCTTTGGAATTGGGTTTTGATTAATATGATTTTTCAGGTAATTCTTTTACTATACAGAAAAAAACTACCTTTCTAAGATTAGATGTTCAGGTGAAAGTCAATTGCTAATATATTTCGTAATAATCAACTTATTTTGAAAGATTATTGTGTAATGGAAATATATTCTTTATTATTCACTTACACACAAAGAATTATAATTATGTCTTCAATATCTATTTTAGAATTATGTATTGAAATTACGGGAAAATAATTAAAATTGCATGGAATATTATAATGTGTTTTGTAATCATTATTTTTCCTAAAACTTTTTTTTTTTATAAACGTAACGCCAGTGTTTTGCAGAATATATCAATTTTACGTTGCACGCATATTCACATCCGGAGATAATTCCTTTATTAAATCAATTTGTGTTTTTTCAATCTCAATTTCTTTTTTAGGCAATCCTACTCCGGGTCCTGCAGATTATCTCCCTTTGATTAGCAACAAAACATCACTTCCGCATTACTCCATATCCGGGAAGTATAAAGCGCAAAAAGGTTGGCATCACACTAGAGTTATCTATCTTCGCTAGCCATGGGTTTTTAAGGGGCGATGTGGATCAGAAACTCTTGGTTAGCGAAGATGATCTTGACTCAAATTTATGCATGAATAATACTTATAATGGTTTTTTTTTCTCAAAAATATCTTAAGGGTTTTAACATTGTCCAAAATTTGATAAATAAACTTATTACATTTTTTTTTCGTCGATGTATATCTACTTTAGTATCATGACTTCAATAATGGTATTTAATTATGACCTTTGATGTTGTAATTTTTTCGTAATAGTGTAAATTTTATGTCAAAATTTCACAGGAGAGGGCGATTTAAGTTTATAGAACTTGTGCCCGATCCTATTGTATATGCCAACTTTACAATAAAATATATTCAAACCATCTCAAGGGTAACATCAGTTAACACAATGTACAGTGTTTTGGGATGTTGTGGGGTTTTTTTTCGTTTGTAGCTAATGAAAATCCAGGCCCATCCGATTTCTCGACAAGCGGAAGTTTGATATGGAAGAACAAAAAAGTTACAATCAAAGGGAGGAGTAAATGTTATTTTGACGAAGAAGGTAAAAATCTTATAATATGTATCAAAATTTACCAGACAGATATATTCATTTAAAAAAAAAAAAAAAAAAAAATCAAACAAAAATCCCTTTAAGAAGCACATGTAAAATAAATGATATAGTGAAAAAATTAATCGAGCGTTCTAATAGTACGTTTTAAATTTCTACATCTTCTCTTCCTAACTTTTCTTCGTTTATTTTGTGGATGCTCATTAAATCAATTTAAAAGTTGAGCTAAACAGTTATGACATGTCTGCTTGTATCCATTAATATCCATTTAAAGGAGTGATTAGCATGTAATATCATTGGTCAAGAACAAATTCGGACATAATTAGTATATACAAAAATGAACCAAAAAATATGGTTCAACCTATTAAGCATTGTATCATATTAATGTGTAAAGTGTTAATTCCCACGCTTGCGCGGGATATCATCTAGTGGTTTTATATTTGTATCATTCAATGTTATCAAACCTTTTTTTTATCTTCCCTGTTTTGGTCACTTTATTTTCAAGTTGCTATTTCTTCAACGTTTCGGTAAATAAGTTTTTCCAAATTCTTATATTTTATATAATATTTTGATCAGCCGGTAAGTACTGCACTGTGATTGGTCCAGCAAAATACAACTCCAAGTACGACCAGTGCGGTAGCAACTGTGGGCCCAAGTTCAGCATCGCGCGTAGACAGAGGTCTGAGATCTACACCGGTCCCCCAAACAGCCAGGTTCAACCCGTGGACTCCCAGGGTGAGGGTTACTTTGCTAGATTTGTACTATATATGTAGTACAATAATCATAACATTGTGTAATTATATATAAAGTATTTGATACATAATTAAAACAATATAGGACCGTGCATCGATAAATAAGCCTGTTTTAACCTACACCTATATACTGTAACCAACTTTATTCGCGACTACTGTACTTCACGATTTAACGGAGATAAACTGGTTAGCGGTAACGAATTTATCGCCACCAATCCTTATCCACACCCATGTTGTAATTACACCTTTAAGGCAAATATGG
The DNA here is from genome assembly GCA_033439105.1 of Magallana nippona. Lineage (NCBI taxonomy): Eukaryota > Metazoa > Mollusca > Bivalvia > Ostreida > Ostreidae > Magallana > Magallana nippona. Next base: position 26,450,700 of record CM065921.1, read on the forward strand.
GTTCGCAGCGAGATATATTCACACAGACGAGGCTCTAGCGAACCTCGCCGAAATTTCTTGCACGCGAATAAAAGTTGGTTTACAGTAAATACGTCTTTATGCCTGAATATCTTTATATCAAACAAGTGGGATATAGTTAAGGTTCTTAAGATTTTTTCTAAGGTTTTCAAACACCTGGTCCAAACTATCGACCCAATTCCTCTTACTTTGGTCGTGGCCACAAGAAATCGTTTGGCGTAGCAAGAACTTCAATTTGGAAATACTCTCCAGGTACTGCATCTGTTTAATTCTTTTCTATTAAATATCAAACTTAAGGATAATCCAAAATTTCAGAAAATGACACCCTATAATAGAGAATTTGAGTTTGAATACTGGTTTGTTTTGTAGGGCCTTCTGACTACATCGTCCAAGAAAAGTCACGTGGTCCGTCCTACTCCTTTGGCTGCAAACTTCCTCCGCCACCGAGTGTTCAGAGATGTAAGAAATACCATACTTTATTTTTGCTTACAAATCCCGCCATAATCGACCATACTTGATATTTTGAAATATTACATAATAGCTAAACTAATAAAGAATAATATAGTGTAAAGGTTTTTTTTCTTCATTTGGTGATTGTAAATTCAATAACGTTTTCTATAAAATAAAATTAAGATCAGAAATTCTTAACTTAAAATTAGAGTGATCCTCTAGTAAGAGAGGTAACTCTCGAATAAATGTATTTTGTATTTTACAGAAGTCGGAAGTAGAGTTATTTACTAGATAATTTTCGCTCAACAAGCAAGGTTTCTGATATTATATGCACTTTTTTTGGAAATTTATCACCAAGACAGGTGAAATTCTCTGTGTACCAAATTCATTCATTTATCATCATTTAAAAATGTGCAATTCTTTGTATTATAAGCGATAAACAAAGACAGTCCGTCTCCAAATACGTATGATGTAGGAACATCCATAGGCAAAGCTACGTCCGTAATTATTGCAAGCCGGGAGGAAGAAAAAGAAAAGGACAAGAGTAAGATCCTAATATTAAATAAATCTCTTTTTTATAACAAGACTCTGTTTTAAATCGTTTAATCAGGGCGTAATTTACATTAAATGAACTTTCATTTTTCCGGGGAAAAATGTCTTTAAAATTCCCTTTGATCAATTTGGCATACTACATTTATACGTTTATCTATTATAGGTGGACCATCCCCTGCAACTTACTTCCTGTCGAATTCTCTTATATGTGACAATAGAGCAACAACTCTCGCTTACAAATGGTTCGACCCAGAAGGTATTATTACCATCTCAGCGAGTGTTCTTTTAAAGTATATTGTTACTTTAATTATTTAAGATTTTCTTGGTACTTGCGTAGAAGCATTTTACAAGATACTTTGGATCAGTTTTTGCTGCCAACAAAACCTATTGGGCACTCTTAAAGTATCCTATATTCCAATAACGCCGATCATTCACACAATGAGTGAGTATTTCGCTAGATCAATGATGGATTTGAACAGTGTCGGTAGTCATTTCGGCGTTCCACGCCTCGATTTGAAAAAGACGTTGAGTCACAACGATCTAAGTCCGCGGTCATTTTTCACGACTGGTTCCAAATCCGACATCTTGAGTCCTCGATACTTTGAAGATACGCCAGCGCCTAATTCATATCAGATCAAAACGTCCATCGGAAGTACACCGGGAGTGTCATTCAAAGGCGACAGAAGACGAAATTTCGACTCGGCGAAAAAGAACGCATGTTTCTTGTTGCCGAATCTTGTTGATGACACACCCGGTCCGAATGCTTACAACGTGGAAGAAAAATTCGGGTTTAGAGAGAAGATGCCTTCATTGAAAGGACGTCGCAGTCAAAGTGGTCCATTTCAATCGAACCGGGGCCAATTGCATGTGAAACCTCAATTTGATGAAAAGGGATCAAGGTTTTTAAGTCCAAACAGTTATGAAATGCCTTCTTCCATTAGGAAGACCTCGGGCGTTTCTATGAAAGGAGACCGCACCAGAAACTTTAACGAAACCCCACGAATGAACTGTGGGTTTCTTCTGCCAAACACAATAGAGAAAACACCGGGTCCCGGGAGTTACAATATCGGGACTTCGGTGGTATCCTCGCTTACTTCAGCGAGTTTCAAAGGAAGCAGGGGCAGTCTTGGACCCTATCAGTCCGAAAATGGCCGAATATACATATCGCCTGAGCTCTCGGCAAAAAGCAGAAACGATACTCTGTATGATGTGCCGACAGTCTTTGGTAAAGCTCCCGGGGTGTCGATGAAAGGAAACAGACAGAGGAAATTCGAAACAGTTAAGAACCAGAATGCACTGTTCTTAGTTCCGGACATGATTGAACACACTCCTGCCCCGGGAGCATATAACATAAGAAGCACAATAGGAACAGAATCGGCAGCGTCATTCAGACGGTCTCGTTCAGAGAGTCGGTCTCAAACGAGGCAAAAATCACGACAAAGAGCATTTGTTGAAATGAATACCCAGGGTGTGTCATTCAAAGGAGACCGAACCCGACGATTTGATAATTTTAAAGAAAATCATGCAACATTCTTACTTCCGGATGATTCAAACGATACCCCAGCCCCCGGTTCGTACAACATCAGAACTACAATAGGAAGTGGATATAATGGCTTAAAAGAAAGTCGGGCTCGAGAGCATTACGGGGGTCCGTTTCAGCAAAATAGAGGACCCATGTATATCAAGCCCGAGATTAATACTAGAGACAAAACTCCGGGTCCAAATGATTATAGAATGATCAGCTCTATCCTAAACGCTTCCTCTGCTGTTTCTTTCAAGGGAAGACGACTCAATTCTCTTTTTGGAGGTATACGTACACTCTATTCTCATGGAAAATCGTCTCCGGTGTTGGAAAGCTTGTGATTTGAAAATATAGTATAGCTTATGTTTTCTTAGTATGGCAGTATAGCTTTGATTTTCTTTTTGAAATGCGTGTACATGGGTTGATTTGAGTGGAGGTGTATTTGTGTGATAACTCGTAATATTTAGGGGTTTGCGAAAAATCAAGTTTGCACAGGAATCATATTTACTTATGGTATCGGGATTCCATTCAACTGCTGTTTGCTGTTAAAAGAAATCATCATATTAACATCTACTATGAATGCTTTTATGAATAAAATATTTCATAATCTTGGTAAAAAGATAAAAACAAAATGAACATTTTAACCGTCAATAATAAACTACAAAAAAGGGGTTTTGCTCTACATTTGAGTTCTAGTTCAGAAGCATTTACTTAAAATAATTTATTTCAATATCTCTTTTTAAATCTCAATAGAACCTGCACGGCCCGGTCCGACGGATTACTCTATCACGAAAGCCAATCTCCGGAAGACACCAATGTTTTCTAACAGACAGAAAACCAAACCGTCTTATCCGGAATCTCTTAACTACACGGCGAAAGGTCGGTACTCAGATGCAGAATACACTATCTATTGATTATTAATTTTGACAGATACTCATTAGTTGTTCATACATCAAACATAATCGAAAATAAAACAGTTCTTTTGAAATCAGTTTAAGAAACAATATTTTTTTGCAGATGCCAAAGAGTTGCCCGGTCCCGGAAGTTATAGCACCCGGAAGAAGTTTTCTATCAATGATTCTCCCGCTTACAAGATAGGAGAGAAGTTAAAGGAGAAAATAGGTAAACTGGTCATTGAAGAAATTTGTTCATTTAAGTATATTATTATATTTTTTTTAAACAATCACATCAATAAACTGAATTTCAAACGTTATCATTTGGACGGTAATAGTCTTCAAGTTGACTTCACCGCTCAGATTATATTTATATTTTTAGAGGGGGGAACACTCGCTTTACCTAAGAATATTATTATTCTATAACTTCTTTTTCAATTTCACATAAGACGAGAACCCTGCTCCCAATAAATACGAGTATGAGAAACGAAAATCCGAAGGTCCGGCGTTTTCCATGGGGAAACGGTTTGAGATACCAGATAGTGAGTAGCTTCCAAGGAAAAAAATGTTTATTTGTTAATTATTCCATATTCTGTGGGGGAAAAAAACCATTGTATGTGTTCAGTACAATGGAAAAATTTTGACTGTTATATAAATAAATTTTAATAAAGCATTATGAAATTAGAAAAAAAAAATATTAGAACGTTGTGATTATTAACCTACCAACTTTTAAAACATGGCCACGCATTGAAGGTCGCACAAGTCCTGGTCCTGCTTCTTACGATCCACATGATCAAGATGGCGCCCCGAAGTATTCAATCACCGGCAGATCACATGACTCAAAAGGCAAGTCAATTTTTGTCTTTCTGTAGAAAAAAATGTCATCATCTTTTATTTCCTTCAATTACAAAATTGTGTAGATCCATCAAAATTGAAGTTCTATCTTCTGTTTGTTTTTCATAATAAATTGTCAAGCTTGAGTATAATGCATTAAAGTTTAATATTTTTTTCAATTTTACTGGTGATTACGGGTACATAAAGTGTTGTTAGTTCAATTGTTTTTATATCAATATTGCTTACCTTTTGCATTTTTTTTCCTTTTTCAAATTCAGTCGATGAAATGCCAGGGCCGAATGCCTACAACTTGAATACAGGCCAACCCACTGATGTTGGAACGACGCTAAAAAGTCGAGCCAGTCCGTTTGTGTATTCCGGATTTCAGACAAACAAGTTTTCGGAAAATACTGGGCCCGGTGTTGTTGCAGCCCAAAGCTAATTGTTTCATTTCATATTGATGATAAAAATAACGTTGATAATATATGTGGACATTGCTAAGAAATTTTGTGTCTTTTGGTTTGCTTTGTTTAACTAAAGACAACTTGAAGATGTGTTTATGTATACATGTACATGTACCTTACAGTATTCCAAAAATGTATATATAACATATGATATTAAGATAATGTGAAGGCAAAGTAATGCTTTATTAGCCGTTGATTACGCTTGCTTTTTGTTTGAGTTTGTTAATTCACGCTATAACAGATTTCCTGAAAAAGCTTACGAATCTTAATGCTTCATGTTAAATACACTCATGTTATTTATAATTAACAGAAAATGAGTATAATCCAGATGTTTCGTTCATTGAATAAATCCAACTTTCAATCATTGAAATTCATGTATATCAATTGTGATTGTTCAATTTTTAAAAACAAAATGTTAAAATTTGACATCAATTTGTCTAATGTTTTTTTTCGGGATATGACGTCACCAACGAAAGGCAAAGGATTTCAAAGTATTAAGTAGGAGTCGGGCTTTTTATCCCGCTAAGACCAATGTTAACTGTGACAGGGTGAACTGTTTAATTATATAAAGTTAATTAAAGTTCTGACAGTCCCATGCTTCTCGATGAAAATGTCCACATGACTGTGTCATGATTAAAGACAACCACCCCCCCCCCCCCCAAAAAAAAAAAAAAGAAAAAGAAAAAAAAACAACAACAACAACAAAAAACCGATAACAAAGCACAACATTATACGCAGTGTCCGTTCGACACAAAAAAGTTGTTAGATACTAGATAGACGGTGCAACACGAGCAAGGAAGTGGTACATCTGCACGCACAACGACTAAAAATGTCCATACATGTATTGACATAATTTTTGCTGCTAAACGTCTGAATATTGATAATGAGTATAGACATGTACATGCACATTGATCGATGCCAAAAATTTGATGGAGATTCATAACAATTGGCTCCCTTTACTGATCAAGGTACATGACTTTCGCTGAAAGGCTAATTTTTCAAAGATATAAAATTGTAAAAGCAGTTGAGTTGATTAAAATTTCTAAGTGAAAAGACGAATTATTTTAAATTTACAATCATCGTCATCCCCTGTTGTGAGGCCCATGGGCGACTCCGTTCACCAACAAAATCGTCTGGTGGTCCCCAGTATTATACAGATGGTGCTGCAGGTATAATTGATGATTTCGTGTTTTAAATACAATGGCATCTCAATTTATCATGGCATAGAATTACTGAATACATCTTTTATTAAACTAGCTTTATCATGCTTTCACATCAAATAAATTACCTTTATTTGATTGAATTTTTTTTCAATATTTTTCTATGTAAAATTGGAACGCCGGTTTTCCTTAATGTAGGTCCTTTCTAAAATCAAGGAATTGAAATATGTAAATTGCTTGTAAACATATTTATTTTATTATTTACATGTATAGCCCCAATCTCTCTAAATTCTTTGTCGGCTCAGTTGAGCTAAAAAGTGAATTGGTTGACAAAGTGTACATAACGTTTAAGAGATTATCCCAAGGTTAGTAAATACATACCTTTGCATTTGCAAACAGACTTTGCATTTGAGTATCCGACGATGATATAAAGTATACAAATCTAAATGTTTTGAAAAGATTTATTTATATACCGTGGTTAAAATTAATATGAAACACAGGAAAACTGGTCACATTAGAATAATGTATATTAAACGTTCCTATCCTTATTTTCTTTTTTCCGTATCACAAACATTGATGTTATCTTGTTAATATCTTGAGGACATCCAAGATAACCTACTTACTTTTCAGGGCCATGTTTAAATGTCGCTGCAAGTAGTTAATGACAACTACCTTATGCTATAATTACTTAATGTTTGCGTCCATTTTGATGTTAATCGTTTGATGATTTATTAAATAAAATTAATGCATTTGCCTGATGTGCATGTATTTTCTGCCTTTATCTCAAGTACACAGCTAACATGGAGTACCGTACAGATTATGAATCCAACTATTGGCGAGACAGAAAAAAAAACAGATAACAAATGCGATGTGCTAAGGCATGACAATTTCATTTGGGTCAAACTGGTTCTGTATTTGGATAAGACATCGATATGTATGGAACATCATTATGGATAAAATAAATCGAATTTCCAGAAAGTGGCCATCATTATGTATATTCAATGTTAAGCACATTTTTTACTGCTGAAAGTAAATCAAATATCGTTTTTACAATAGTTTTTGCGAAGGAACTTCAAATAACAAAAAATATGTTTAACAAAAAAAAAAACAATGACGATGTTCATAAAAATTCGTTTAACATTGCTCATAATCGTCTTAACCCCCGGTCCAGAGTCCGCATAGCTCTCTCTCTCTCTCTCTCTCTCTCTCTCTCTCTCTCTCTCCTACCGACCAGATGGGAGATGATCTTACATATTGGCCGTGGTTTACAACGATGATTGCTCAGTAGCTGAGATGTCACATGCGCAGTACTTAGCTTCCGTAAGACCAATCGCACCTTCTCGTGCCTTTCCGGCATCTCGGAAAAACAATATTGAGTGTATCACCGGATATCAGAATTTTATACATGTACAAAATTGAGTCGCTTCCCATATATTTATTTTGTCGAATGAAGTATTCTCTTAAAAGCCATGAATGTTTCTTTTGTGACGTTTTTGCGAGTATGTCATTAAATCTTATAAAGCTTAGCTTAAATCCAAACATATAATATGATTCCTTGTATTTGCATTGCATTTTATAAAAAGAAGGATTTTCATGGACGCCTACATTTATGAAATACATTCGAGGTTTTTTCGCTTGTCGGTAAAGTAGAGCAGTTGCGATTGGCACCAAACATTAAAAGTCATTTTGATATATATTTACTAGGTCTTAAAGTGTTTTGAAAATAGTATATATAGAATGAGTATAGTCATTCTCTAATGATCTGCTAAAAGCGTGATTTTAATTAAGTATGCTTTTTATAAATTTGATTATTCGCACAATGTATCAAAAGAAGATATCAATTCATTTTATTAACTGTTGTATGGCCGTATTTCAACCGGTAAATTGCAGTATTTATCTGTTATGCATTACTTTAACACAAACATGTACCACTGATCTTCCATACTTTGAGTCGCCCATCAACATTGAAAGATGTCCCGAAAAGGTAGGCTTTTGTGTTGTTTTTTTTAATTACATGACAAATTAATCTTTCACTCACACTGTAGTTAAAATAATATTCATATTCAAATACTACATTTGCTTGGTCACTTTAATTCCAATGCAATGAAGATATTTAATTTTTTAAATTAAAAAGGAAAAATAAGTGTGTGGTGTCATATCATAAGGGAAATTCAATCGAAATGGTAAAAGTACATACGAGATATACAGATAACGTATGATTATTGATGTTTAATGAGAGATGTAATTAAGTCCAGAGATGAGCCTGTCGGCGCCGGTTCAGAATTAAAAACAAACTTCTACCGCTGATCACGATGCGTCAGGTCATTAGTATGGACTTGAGCAGATTCACTTAATAGGTTGGGAATTTATAGACGCAATTGTCCGTGTTTAAAAAGGGTTACGGGGAAAGCAGCTCTCAGTAGTCAACTGGAAGCCACATGTCTTTCTGCCTCCTCTTTTTGTACAGGGTAAACAGGCTACCCCCCCCCCCCCCCCCCCCCCCCCCCCCCAATGTAGAGGAGGAGATAGTTCCGGTATAAACAGCGTGGAAAGGTCAAAGTCAGGTGTCTGATAGAGGACATTAAGATCGCGGGGATTAACTATTTAATCATTATACAAATTCGGTATGATAGTCACTTCGGGACTACAAAGAATGTTCTGTATTTATATCAGTTTTAGAGCACCTTTTTGCATACTTATATACATGTATTCAATATTGTTTTTAAAAGGACAAAGCGGTCTTATCTATCGTTGAAATAATTTTCAACCAAAATCTATCTGAGAAAACCTAGCTGTGAATATAAACAGTTGTTCAATTCATTTGAATCCACAAAATCTTGAAATTGATTTTTATCTTTCAATATTTTGCTTAAACCCTTAAATGACAACACATCGAAATTTAGCCATCTGTCATATATGACAATTATACTTTTAATACGTGTAGATGTATTTATGACCATTCAGTATAAACAGTAAAACTTCAAAATCTGCAATATGAAACAAAATATTATAAGTTAACGACAATCGAATTAGGGGGTGGGGGGGGGAGGAGGAGGAAACATCGTCATTTTATTATATTCAATCCGTTGAGCAACACCGGCATGATGAAAGCAACATATCTCAAAGAAACATCATTGATGTTCTTTTCTGTTCTTGTGGTTAAGTTAATTTTGTCGTGTCAACAATTTTAATACAGTATTATAGACAAACATGTACAAGAAACAATATTTAAAACTAACTACTATACATGTTTATTGATTGATCAAATTCATATTATAGATATACTCACTTAATACGAAACAATAAATGATCAACAAAGTTTCTCTAAATTCTTGTATTATTATGAATTACCATTCAGACACCAATGACTAATTATATGCAGTCCTCTAATTTACACTTGCTCTAGGTCTGCGAGAAAGGTTGAAGAATGGGGAGTCCTTAGTTGTAGCAGAAGGCTACATTTTTGAATTTGAAAGACGTGGCTATCTCAAGTCCGGAAGTTTTGTTCCGGAAGTGGTGCTGGAACATCCGGAACTTGTGAAGTCTTTACACGAAGAGTACGTTCGCGCTGGAAGTGATGTCGTACTTGCATTTACGGTAGTATGAATATTATTTCTTAAATGAAAGTACGTAATTTCATCTTTGTTTGAGAAAATAAAAAAAAAATCTGCACGCAAATCGTGTATTTTTTATCAATATTGTGATGTCATGAATCTATATCTAATACATGGTATGTAATTATACATTATGTAGTTATGTTTTGCAGAGTACATTCGTGTTTAGTATTTATATGTTATAACAGCAAGTAATACGCGCATGTTTATCTTTGACGTGGTAAATAAAACAATTTCGTGCAAAATTTTTATTACCATACACGGACTAGACTAGTTTCAATGATTTTCACAATTATTCGTACTTTCTCGCATCATTAACAATCATTTATGAAATAGGTAACCCGCATGAGGGTGAGATGGGAAAAAACTCTTCTTAGTAAAGTGTGCAAACACCAACATTTACTGAACGCATGGATAAAACATCAATTCAATCTGCATTACATACATTGTATAGAAACTCAATTTTATAATAGATTTCAACACCCTGTGTCGTTCATAAAATTGAGGGGATCAGAGATTCACCCGATAGGCCCAAGAGGATACGATTATTCCATATATCAAATCAAAATAACAATAGTTTTTTGTAAAATATCTATACAGAAATGACTTGAAAACGTCAATATATGAGTTTAGTAAAATTCTTAGTTATAATTTTTGAAAAAAGAGGCAAAGGGGCAGGCAAAAATCTTTTGAAAAAATAGAAATAATGAAACTTCGCAGTCTGGGAGAATAAAACTTTTGAATTCCAAATGAATAATGACAGTGTGTATATTTTTACAGTACTATGCACACAGAGAGAAACTAAAGTTGGTCAACAGAGAAGCGGACCTAAGGGCAATGAACATGAAGGCTCTTCAAATTGCGCGGGAAGTAGCAGACGAGACTGGTACATTAATGGCGGGAAATATTTGCAATACTACTGTTTACAAAAGAGATGACGAGGATGCAATCAACAAAGCACGGAATATGTTCAAGGTAAGAGTGGCAAGTTGTTCACAATGGCGATTTAATCAAAACAGTCGAAATCTTCACGCAAAATCAATACTTAATCATTTAAATTTTTTTATTTAAAAAAAATGGACGGCGGCCGAGACTAGTATTGCTGTTTATTGAAAAAAATTGATAACACAAATATCTGCTTTTTCTATTGTTTATGGTCAACATACAAACACTTCAATAGTTGATACATGTACATGTGTCAATACACAATGTGCGATTTGTGATGTGTCTGTCTTACACGACCTTTTCAATATTAATACCCCAATATCGGATGACGATACATGTGTAAAGGAGGGTTAAAGTCACTTAAAAAACACATACTAGAATAATTTATACTGTAATAAAATAAATCAATTGAAGTAGAAATCTTCGCGTCTAACAGGAAGTCATCGTGTGACCAAACTTAAAATTTACTTCTTTATCAAAGTTACTTAAAGTAGACAATACCGGTAACTTATGCCAAGGGTGCTGCAATAATGCGGCCTTTTTTACTTGTCATGCATTAGTTCTTTAAAAGACAACAATTTAATCTTAATATATTCCCTCAGTAAAATTTAATAAAATTTGGTTATATCAATCACGTGACAGCAGACGACCTAGTTAACGTATTTTATACAAAGTATAATTACGATAGCCTGCTATGGTAACAACGAATTCATGTATCTTTAAAACTGTAACTTTTCACTTAATCCACGAAAATTGATGCCCTCGAATAAGAAACCAAGTAAAAACAAAGAAATGTATATTATTTGTGTAGGAACAAATAGAATGGGCGGTGGAAGGCCGTGCAGACTTTATCGTGGCAGAGACGTTTGGAGAATTCGGAGAGGCAATGTTGGCTTTGGAATGCATCAAACAGTATGGAAATGGTAATGAACGAGTAATCTAATAAACAAGTTGGTAATTGAGGGGCTGGATGGTCACTGGCCATTTTTTTCCCCAAATATAAATCTCCTTGAGAAGAAGAGCTTTGTATAATGACATAACAAACAATAAGGAATTTTTCTATATTTCTGGTTAAAAAATCATAATCATTTAATCTTTAAAGTAGATCTGATGTGTAATTTGTAAACCATTCGCGTACTTAAGATTCTCATCAAACGTTATGATCCAAAACCATTGTTGTTAGAATCTATCTCTCCCTCTCCCACTTTACTCCTGCCTAAAAATATGAATATTAAATTAAAAATCAGCATTTTGTCGTTATTCTGGTATTTACTCAGGTCCTATACTAAACATTCAAGACATGATGCAAACACAAATTTTATAAAACGTTTTAAAATTAATTCTAGGCTTACCATCAGTAATCACTATGTCACTTCCAATGACGCTAAATATGCATGACGGTGTACCAGTGGATGAAGCCTGCAGACGTTTAGAAGAAGCTGGTGCAGATGTCGTGGGTTTGAATTGTGGACGAGGGCCTGAAACGATGGTCGAACCCCTAAAGACTATCCGCAAAGCTTGCAAGGTGATATATGTCCTCTTTTCGCCCCTTTTTAATACATTTTGATAAAAATCACAATATTCGTAAAAACATTCGCAAGTTTCTCGCTTACCCGCTGATAATGTACACATGAATACTTTCAGATATTGAATGTCATTTTAGGTTTGAAAAGAGTTATCAAAGAAAACACCACACTTTTCTGGGAATGATTATCGAAGCAAACAAAATGAATGCAAAATATTATTTTCTTAAAGGGGCCTATCGCGGGCTTGCCAGTGCCTTACAGAACAAACGAGAACCAGGTGACCTTCTTCTCACTGACTGTACCAGGCACAGGTCAGTTTATCATTTTTTTTTATGACGTCACTTCCTGTTGTAATGACATAATTTTTTTCTGAAATATTAAAAAGTACCTGTTATTACAAGAGTGGGTCTTTCAATAAAATCTTTTTTTTTCTTTTTCATGTGTAGAAAAAATGGCGTTTCCCTTAGACTTGTCCTCCTGTTATTGTACACGAGAAGAAATTAGGAAGTTTGCTGAGGAGAGCAAAATCATTGGTGTTCAGTACGTGGGCCTATGCTGTGGTAACGCCCCACATTTCCTGAGAGAGATTGCGGCAGTGTACGAGAAGCCAGCGCCCGCCCTGAAATACTCTCCTGAAATGGAAAAGCATTTCATCTTCGGAGACGAAAAGAAGAATGACCCATACTACACACAGACATACAAGAAAAATATCACTCAGAAATGAGCTTATTCAAACTGCTTTTATTAAACTCTTGGGTCTAGTACATTATTATATAGCGGCAATAATTATAATTGTATGATTTTGTGCCTATAATGTGCCGTTTTGTTACCTGAAGGTAAGAGCACATGTTGTTTTAGTAGAGTGCCTAATATTTAAGCACAGTTAGTTGTGAAATTAAGATCCTCATTCATTTCGTTAAAACACTATTAAACAAGAAGAAGGTAAGTTTATGTCTTGAAAACATATATATTTCTAGTTGCACATATATGTAATCCTTTTAATAGTAAAATAGAATAAATTCTCTAGTTGTATTTTCTTTTCCTTTTTTTTTTCAATTCTGTAATATTGTACGATTCCGTATGTATCCACAATAAAAAAAATTTGTTAATAAATGAATTATAAATCGTGTACATCTTTTTTTGTAGATGCAATGCATATACATGTATAAAGGACGTAATTCCTATTAATTCACAAAAATATTATTAAACTACACATGTACCAAAAAAATTCTGTAATATTTCAATTCGTTTTTACTTTGCGTGTGAATTTCATCAAAACCATTATGATAATGTTTATTTATTATAACCATTCTGCGTATAATGACCCTATCCAGATTTGTCATATAAACATTTCATTGATTTATGGCAAATATTCATCGATGTGACTATCTTAAAATAAAAAAAGATTGAAAGGCAGGGAACGAAATTATAAAACACTATGGAAAGCAGTTATTATCTAATATTTACATAGTGTATATTTCCCCTTATGTTTGCTTTGGACATCTATGACGTTCAATTTTCTATGAATAGACTTTGCTAATTCATGCACCATGTGCACAGAAATTAAATTGTTTTGAGTATATTTATTTTTGCAAGATTAAATGAAACGTTCAATCTTAAATAACCAATTTGATATGTCTTTTTGAAAAATAATCATTAAATTATATCTACTCCTTAATAAAAAAGATTTTTCTCTACAAAGTTTCTGGCACTATATGTTAAGTCGCAGAAGCGAACTAAATAGCATGTTAATATGGCTGTTCCATGTATGTTTCATATCCCTGACTGAGAGCGTATATGATGGTTTTACAGCGACCTTAGCGCGGTATTCAATTTGTCTGCACCGCTTGGTGTGTTACAGGACCGACGACATCCAAAAATAAGCATTCAATACTTAATTATAGTATCCATAAAAATAAGCATGCATAGTAATTACAATTACAGCTTTGTATTGCATTGGTACAGAGAGAGAGAGAGAGTCATAAAAATTCCTAAGCGTACCAGCATATCAAATGAGTATGAATTGATTTATTATAATTCCGTTCATATATTTATCTTTTAGCTACATCACCCCCCCCCCCCCCCCCCAAAGTACCAAAACAGTCACTATAAGCGGAGTGTTTTTTTTAATTTTAAGTTAGACACGGACAGTGACTTGCCATGGAACAGGTCACATTTGATTTGCCTAAACTCTGTCCCAAGTTATTTTTGCCGCACATTTTCTTAAATTATTCTATATTTATAAATACCTCTGGATTCAAACGATGTTCATCAAATAGTGTGAAAAAATTTCAAGATTTCCCCTTTGAAACGCCCCCTCTAGCTTGTCAGGTTTCAATACACGGCTAAAAATAAAAAGTCTACGGGGATTTTCCATTGTAAAAGAGATGAAAGTACCCGGATGATAACGTTGAACAATTGTGCAAGGTACTCCGAGGTACTTCCGAATGGAGAAAAGATGTAATCATTCCCCATTATAAATCTCCGTAAGAAATCGGTTTTCTTTCCTGGGAATTTTTCTGAGTGAAAAACTATAATGTGTCAATGAAGATATCTTGGAAATTTTCCCTTTCGTCGATTTCAATTGCACTTCTCCCAAAGGTATGTGTATTTTTATTAAAAATTGTCCAAATGTGTGGCATAAATATCTAGGGGCAGACATAAGTAAGATGATACGTAGCTCAATTATGAGTAAGCGTTACAAAAAAAGAAAAAAGAAAACCCAGGACATTTTCTAACGGATATTTAGATAAAATACTTTTCAATTTATTCTAAATCAAATACATTTGATATATATTACCATAAGTTTTTAAATGTTTTTTTTAGTTTAAGATAAGATGTATGTGGCTGTAGCATTATTTGATTTGAAGAAAAGGACTCACAGTACAATTTCAAAAAAATCATCGAGTACTCGACTATCGCTCGACTAAAGCCCCCGACTAATCGACTAAGCCAACCGAGTAAAATTGACATCCCTAATTTTTAGCATTTGATTTTATTTTGAACTACAGGACCTTTACTATTAAAGAAAATTGCGTATAATACTTTCTTTGTACTTTGGCATCGTTTTGCTATCACAGAGCGTTTTGCCTTTTTAGTCAACCACATCTTGTTATCAATTTTCCTCTGAGGTTCAAAATAATGTATCCATGTTTCATCACCTGTAACAATTTCCAATAAATGTCGTCCATTGTATTTTTTGTAGATTTTAAGTAGTTTTCTACACATTTCAACCCGCAATCGTTTTTTGTTTTTCTGTTAATAGACGAGGTATTAATCTATCTTGCACTAACCTTTCGGAGGCCAAGGTGTTTCTTTATAATTCTAAATACTGTTCCCGATGAAATGCCTACTAAATTTGCTATTTGTTTAATGGTTAAACGACCATCATTAGTAATGATATCGGTTAGTTTTGCAAGTATTGCATCCGTTGAAGTCGTACGAGGTGCTCCAGGACGTTGCTTATACATAAGGTCTGTTTGGCCATTTTTGAATTTGCTGACCCACCTGTAAACTTGTCTCAATGACATATACTTGTTTCCATGCACATCACACAGTTCTTTGAAAATTTCTTTCCAGTCTTTACCTAGTCTGACACATGCTTTTATGTAGCCTCTAATTTCAGGCCTTATTTGATTTGAACATATTTTTATTGTACAAAATTACAACTTGGATTGGGCACAAGTTCAGAAACTTAGACCGCCC
This sequence comes from Magallana nippona, assembly GCA_033439105.1. Lineage (NCBI taxonomy): Eukaryota > Metazoa > Mollusca > Bivalvia > Ostreida > Ostreidae > Magallana > Magallana nippona. Next base: position 26,466,383 of record CM065921.1, read on the forward strand.
TCTCCCATTTCAGCCCTATTGGATGATGACTTATCAGTCATATTTTCATACAGTGTCTCGATAGGAGTTATATATCAGCTTCTCAAAGGAATATTCGATGATGAAACGTGGTCAGATTAACGGCCATAAATAGAAGATGAACTAAATTATGCGTGAAAAGAAATTCAAAGGTAAATTGAACCCTGTATTTTTTGGAATCTGATTAGTGACATCATTTAAGGAACGCCCCTCGTAACACTAACTTGTTTTCATGGCAATAAGCTTTAATTTCAACTAGTTATCAGTTGGTATCCACACACATTACCATACGTCTGAAATATATATTTTTAAGAAATTTCCATATACTAAGTACATGTATACCTTTATATATGAAATAAATTACAATAACTACAATTCAATGCAGGAATAATATATAGTCCGCAGATACATATTGTCATTGTGAATATAAAATCATGATTTTAAAAAAATCTAAAAAAAATGTTCAAATTTCAGAAAATATTAATTTACGTTTTTTTTTTAAAATTTGAGTTCTCGTGTTCGTGCTTGAAAAGTTGTCACGCAATGATCTTGAATTTCGTTTTAATATATTGTTGATGCTTTTTTGCGTTATGTATCATTTATTTATAATGATATATATATACCAAAACATTCTTGATAACATTAGTGTTTTGCAGCAGCAGGTAAAGTATACATTTAAGACTAAATTTTTGTTGAGTTCAATTTCGGAAAGCTTAAATTTAATTCTGTATTCATTTTGAAACAACTGTACAGCAGTAAATTTCATTTTTATATGAAGTTGGATCCTCAGTTGATTTCAAGACAATGCTTCCCTTTGTGGCGTTTTTGTGTGTGCTTCTGATCAGCTCTTCAAACGCCGAACAGCAGAAACCAAGCAACTTCCTCAGTAACTATTCCAGTTACAAAAACATCTGCCACAAAATAGGCTGGGAACCAAAATGTAGAACCGAGTCTTCAAAGGGTAATATATATGTATATGTAGACGAAAAGGTAGACTTAGCAATGCATTTCAACCGATCAAACGTAGAATTAACTGGGAACAGCTTTAACTTGGAAATATCTCTCCCTTTCAAATTTATCCGGTTTTTTTTCCCAATTTGTTGTAACCCCAAAACTACTTGAAATATTTACTAAATATATGAAAGAGCAATTTAATGGAAAATGATATTTATTCAACCGTTTGTATTCATTTGTTTAATTTGTTTTCATTTTGTATAATCAGTTTAACAGGAAAATATGTCATACACAATAATGATTAACAAAAGATTCTAGGTTAAATTTCATACATTTTTTAGTATCATCATCATTATCATCATGTTGATTTATATTGATTTATAGCATTAAAAAAAAAATAGAATCACTTAACATTATTTTAACAGACTGCAAAGGGAAAACTATTGCTTTCCATGCAATTCTTTCTACAAGACTTTCTAATATACCTCGAAATACCATCATTAAGTTCGGAAATGTTCTGGTAAACGAAGGAAATGGATATAATCCAACCACGGGTAAATTTACAGCCCCGCTAGATGGCGTCTACTCGTTTTCTTGGACTTACTGTACTGACAAAGGTTCTGTTGCATGTATTGGTGGATATGTGGATGGCAAGTTGATAGCCAAAATATCTAATAATGGCCAAACAAGCTCTTGGCAAAACACATCAGGTCATCTCGTCGTCAAACTGAAAAAAGGGAATCAATTCTGGGTCGGGACGTTTACTACTAGTAAACAAATACATGAAGAGTACACATTTCTGTCAGGATACAAACTATCTGGTTGTTAAAATTTCGGAACAATAAAATTGTTATCGATAATGATTAGTTTTTGTACTACTTTATGGTTTGTTTGTGTTTGTTTGTTTGGGTTTTTTTTTTCACACAAATTGTTATATATTATAATAATTCTAACCGCATTCGTTTCATGGTTCTAGGACATGGATGTTAAACGATATATGTGTAAATATTTCTATAATTTGTCAATAAAGGTTCACACCCTAATTAAGCATTGAACACACCAGGCCGTGCAGAAAATTAAATAACGCGCGTTATCGAGGTATAATAATGTGTTTGCAAGGCCTAGTGTGTTTAAGGATATAAACGATATCCAGGGGTGTTTAAGGATATAAACGATATGCACAAATAAGCATCCAATGCATATATCTATATTTTATAATATTTTGACGTTCATTTATATGAAATATGTTTGCATTGTCGTATTAAAGCCATTATGCTCTTTGTTATGGATATGAATAAAACATGTTATTTCCGCTTCCGCGGCTAAAAATATTGTGCCAGAAACATGCCGAGAAAATTTTTATTTGAGCTCAAAAAGATATGATTTAACGAATTTTTTTCACAAGTATCTACCAAAATAGTTATGTAAAATTCATAAATCGCACATTAATAAATCTATTCAAAACATGTGATGACGTTCACTTGTACTCATAGACGCCGTGTGTGTTATTAAAAATTGAACGTCACAGATTTCCAATGCTAACATAAGGGGAAATAAAAAAAAAGAAAATAACAATAGGAAATGGTTCAAACAATGACAATATGACTCTCCTCAAAAGTTTAAAGTTCTAATAATGATGAATCTCAAAAAAGTATTAATCTACTGTTCCATAGCAATACAAACAATATAAGCGAATAAAAAATCATTTACATGTACTAGTACTTGATATGAATATGGTTAGTTCAATATCTTGTTACATTTGATTATTTCATGTATAATAAATGGTAAAGTTGCAACAGTTGTTTAAAAGTGCATAAACTTTACTTTCTAAACAATTCGAATATATTTCTTCTAACGTTGTTAGAGGAACTTCATAGAAACCACGGCTGGTAATTAAAGCAAGAGGCCCATGGGCCACATCGCTCACCTAAGCAACAATAGCCATAGAAAAATGAGCTTTATGGAGTCATATACAAAATATCCAGACAGTGTAGTAAAATAGATCCTGCATAAACAGATTTTAATATTTTTTCATCAGATATTCTTATGTAAAACATCAAGCCCCTTTTTTAACATGAGGATTTTATAATCATATCATATGATGAGCATTGTAGTTCTCAAGAAGATCTTAAACAACTATTTATATATATGTAACCTACATCAAAGTATCAAAAACAATGATGAACATACTTATCAGCTTGGTCATGGACACAAGTAGTAGTCGGATATTTACATAGGACAAAAAACATAAGAACCGGTACCAACAACGAACAAATTCCGAACTACAATATAGTTGTTTTTCCCCCATAGTAGGGTTCCTCCCTCAAGTTTTTGGTTCAAATTTTTAAAAAAATATTAATGGAAACCCAGTAAGGATTTAAAATCAATGTTTTTAACCCTCAGTTTGCATATACCTGCATTCATCTATACAGGTTAAGTTTCGTTTTACCGATTAATTATTTTTTATAGACAATGCTGAGAATTGAACATATGTATCATGGCATCTAGAACTTATTTAGGTAATTATCTGATAAATTACATGATTTGACAAGATATACACTCATATGCTTCCCAGCAACGGTTCCGATGACTTGATTAATTGTTTCTAATTAGGTGACCCGGGTTTAATCTTCGATATAACTAAACTCTTTCTCTTTACATTTATCTTAAAATTGACGAATTACAATTTTTTTACGTTTTAATTTTGTAAAAAGAAATAAGTAAACAAATATAATGCGTAAGATCAAATGTTTCTCGGGGATGGTTCAATAGAATTTAAAGAAACTTTATTCTCTATTTAAAACATTATTTAAACTTTATCTCTAAAGGAAAGAATTGATTTAAAGCACTGTTGGACATTCTGTGTTTTCGACGAAACTTAAAACTAAAAATTGCACGTACAAAGGACCTTTTATAGTAGATGTTTCTTAGGGAATTTTCTTGTATGAATTTTTGTCTTTATATACATTGAAATACATGTACATATAGTTTCAAGTGATGGTATATATCTGAGAATTTTATTTGTTGAAAAAAAATTAGAACAAAATACCTTTCTGAGTATATGAAATGTAATGAGTTGTCTAGTTTGAAATACATTTCACAATCTGATTTAGAACCCCATCAAGCGAAGTAAAAAAAGATCAGTTTCTCATTAAATCATTGCACACAGTCTCCCGTTAGATAATCATTTAGAAGTAAAGATACTAGTATATGATTACATTTAAGATCGTCAATTCTAAAATCAGTAGCCTTTGGGACAAAGGGGGTAATAAATTTCCACTCCTTAATCCCTCTGCAAAATTTAGTCAAGATTTATCAGTTATTTTCTCTGAAAGGAGCTTATTCGGAGAAAATAATACATGACAAAATCTCCAATATCAGCCGGCGGAACGAAGGCCATGGGGCTGATATTGGTTGAGAGATGATTCGAGTGTGATCCAGATTTTGTCAAGTATTGTTGTTTTTATCATATTTTTAATAAACAACTCGTTTATATTTTCATATGAAAAACTTTATCCAGCATTATCCTAGTTCTCCCATCTCAAAACCGGCGCATTTTTAACGCTCAAACGCATTGTGACGTCCTCTAAAAAAATATGTCCATGTTATAACGTCATAGTCCACACCGTAAATATGCATCGATTAATACAAAAATATCCGAGGTATTTCGAAATCTGAATAAAAGGAGCAAAAGTGTTACAAAAAATCGTAACAAAGGGTGAAATAAAGAGTGATGATATAGGAATGTGATAAACGTATGCCTTCGTTCATATCAGGGATGGAATAAACCCTGTATTTTATACTATGTATTAATAAATGCATTTATTTCCCTAAATTATGAGTAATCAATATCATCTCAGATATTGCAAACTATTGCCACAAATGGTCCGCCGTAAATATGACTGGAATGTTAAACGGGGAAAATCTACTATATAGTAGGTTTTCCGTGAGGGTAATCTGGCTATAAAAAGGGGGAAAGACCACTGTATATAGCCGGCTTTCCCTGGGGGAAGATCTACTATATAGTCATTTTTCCGGCGGGAAAACCTTCCGGGGGGGGGGGGGGGGATGGCTAGGGGGAAAAGGCACTATAGAACACCGGAATGAAAAAATTAGGGGGAAATAGGAAATATTAAACAAAGAAAAAAGAACATATATACATGACAACATACCAATGATAGTAGCATGTAAGATTATTTGTGTACAATGAAAATGGCATTATATTTTTTATAATGCGAAACGAAAGAATTTTTAGAATAACCTTGACATTAAGGCTTAACCAGCTGATAATTACCAGACAAGCAATGTTTACCAAAGTGTCTACACTTCCGAGGTTTCCAGGATCTATTGTATACGCTGATCGTCCAGACGTTCAATGGACAGTACGCCATCCTCGCTTCGAATCACTGATTTAGGACCACATCGCGACTTTTTGACGAAGAGATTCCCCTCATATGTCCAACACGAGTTGATTATGCCATCTCTTGTGCACTTACGCAAACGTGGAAATATCTTAGCGCGAGTCTTTGTCAGTGCCTCATTTACGAAAACCTTATATCCACTCGATGGGTTGTTGTTGTTGTTTTTGAGGTTTTTCTTGTTGCCATACATGAGGGCACGGTCTCGATGCCGCACAAACTTGACGATAATGTCCCTTGGTGGGCCACTGAGGGAGCGTGGCTTAGGCCCTTCGCGGTGGGAATTGCTAATGGTCCATGGGTTAAGGGTGGTGCCAGTGGACTTCAAGATGACTTTGTTGCACAGGTTGAGAATCAAACCTAATCCTGTTGTTATCTTTGTGTCCCTGCATGTTGACACTGAACGTGAGTAGATGTCAGTTTTATAGTCATACAATGTTGAAATATTCAAAGATAATATTGCAAAGAAAGCGCAAATGATATCGACTCACGTTTCGACAGGACACTCCAAAAACACTTAAAAGTCCATGGAATATTTGATGCACTACACGCAAAAAGTAGAGAGCTCAGATTAAAGTGACCATCATGGTGTCGACCTTGACCTTGTATATCAAATATACATTTTCTCTATATCTTCCTATGTAAAATTTCAAACCCCCATTGTGGCCCCACCCTATCCTCAGGGATCATGGTTTGAACAAACTTGAATCTACAATACCTAAGGATGCTTCCACACAAGTATCAGCTTTTCTGGCATATTGGTTTTTAAGAAGAAGATTTTTAAAGATTTTTCTCTATGTATTCCTATGTAAAAATTCTCCACCACCCCCATTGTGGCCCCACCCTACCCCAGGGATCATAAGTTGAACAAATTTGAATCTACACTACACGAGGATGCTTCCACACCAGTTTCAGCTTTTCTGGTGAATTGGCTGAGAAGAAGATTTTTGAATGATACCAACAAATTTTCAAAAATTCTTTATTGTCTCCCTTTGAAAGAGGGCCCTTTATTTTAACAAAATTGAATCCCCTTCACCTAAGAATGCTTTGTGTCAAGTTTGGTTGAAATTGGGTCTGTGGTTCTGGAGAAAAAATCGAAAATGATAAACGTTTACAGACAGACAGACAGACAGACAGACGGACACACAGACAGACGGACAGACGACGCCGGACAAAAAGTTAACAGAATATGTTACTTGAGCTTTCAGCTCTTGTGAGCTAATAAAAAACCCTGCTATAATCATAACATACGTATCGATCTTTAAAGTATATAAAAAATAATGTTGAATGGAATTCATTGCTTCAAATAAGACGTAGAGATTTACTACTTTACGATAATAACTGTAGACAATAATTGATGCAAAGGCTACAGAAATAATAGGGGTTCGTTCAGATCTTAAAACAAAAAAAAGATAATTTTAATATCTTCACTTTTTTATGAAATATGTTTAGAAAATAGATGACATAATTTACGTACATTTCAAAATATTCCGTGAGGTAAACATTCAACTTCTCCTAATTTTCTATCTTTTTAACCAATCATATTACATCTGAGTATATAAACGAACAAACCTGGATGTTAATGGCCATTTTTTACTGTGTTTTTTTTTTAATCTTCTCGAAAAGAAGACTTCCTCAATTAAATTATATGGGTTTTCTTTACTAAGTAATAATATAGGGCCTTAAAAAACATAACTATCTAAAAGTTAAGATAAATATGATATGTTGGCTTGATAAGCCACGTCAATCTCAAAGGTGTAAAAAATTCTTAAAAGTTTGTTGTTGTTCTTTTTAAGTTCTAAAATGTTATAGAACATAGTTTAGAAATGGCAAGAGCTAGATCGTGAACATTAATTTTAAGTCCTGTCAGTTTCTATAACAATCACAATCGAATAATGGAGAAATTACTTTGTGGATGAACATATATTTAACCCCATAGGTGCAATCGTCTTTAAAAGTTTTAAAAGGTTACAAAGTCTTAATGATAACATATCAAGTAACCAAATTCGAAAGTCCTTTATTGAACAATATGTAACATTTTTATTTACTCTTTTCTTAAGGTTTCTCCACCCTTGATGTCTTTATGGTTTAATCAATGTAATTATTGTTTAAATTTGAAGATCAGTATGTAAACAATTAAATTGAACTAAAATCTAGATAGTGTTTCGAATATATTTTTCATGCCGTAGGAGTTAACACAGATATACTATCAGAGCAATTATACCGACGACTGCTCCCCAATCAAACATCTCATAAATTCTTTTCTGATTTCCATATATAAAAGCAAATCTTTACTGAAATTAATCACAATTCTTTTTTCATGTTTTTATTAACCACTTAAGGCAATTAAAACTTGCAAGTATGTATATTATGACATTCACAGTGCATTTTGATTCAATTTTTTCAACCTCAAAAAAATACAGTTTAGCATCTTAAAAGTCTATAACGTTTTAAATAATGGTTCAAACCCACTAAAAATTGGTACATTTGTAATTCATTATATATCCTATTGAAATATGCAAAGAAATAATTACCTTGCCAGATAAAAAAAATGTTGAAAAATGGTGTATGTTCATTACTACCTTATACGGTTTTATCAGTTTTTCATTAAATTCTGCAATTCCATCTTAAACAACTAAAAAGGTATCTAAATTGTTCATTATAATTGTCATTTCACTTTAAATAACTTAAAATGTGTTGAAACACAACTAAAAATGAAGAAATATTGCCAAAACCATGAATCACTTTACAATAATATTAAAGTCCATGACGGTAAAGTAGTCCGGAATGCTCCTGATGACGTCATACGACAATCGAAAGACCTTAATTATTCATTCTTAAAATAATTATATATAAGCTCGTACATTTAATAGACAGAAGAGCGAGCCAAGATGATGCATATATATTTGTTTCTTTTATATCTATAATTAAAAATTAAAAAAAAAAACACACACACAATCAAAAAAAAAATCTCACATCTAATTTTCAGTGGGAATGCATAGCCAGTAAATGTTTCTGATAACAGCAGTACAGTGTAGTATATATAAAAAGATGCCTTCGCTGAATATATTCTCTTGTATGATTTTCTGTTCACATTTCACATGCATGTCTGTCATCCTAAAAGTCATCGCGACCCTTATACTTATAATTTCTAGAAATCTTTGTATTTAAAAAAAAGGTCGGTCAGTTATAAAACGAATACCTGGATGAGATATTACAAAGTCTTCGAGTCCTTGACTGTTCATACACTTCATGACTATTCTTCGAGTTCTCTAAAGTCACAATCAAGATAACTTTTGGGGCCCTACACTGGGATAAAGGAAACGAAACTCTCTTCGGTAGTCAAAACATAAAATACCTTAATAAAAAGTCTTGGCTTTTATGTTTAGTTAAGTTGAGTATTCAATTGCACCATAAAAAATAAGAAATTCTTTTTTTTTTTAAATTAAAAATGGACCCTTTGATAACCTTTTGTTAGAGACAATATAAATTTGAGGTCTTGCCCTTAGGGTCAGTTAATAACCAAGGTTCACCATGAAGTCTGTGTCCGCCCTAATCTTTATCTCTCTGGTAAGATCTTATCTAAAACAAGGGTTTGCTACATCGTTTCTATATAATATTCATGGTCTTGCACTGCCAGAATATCGTACTAAAAAACAATGTTATTTGATATTGGTTCAACTTGATCATATGCTGAATTGGCAAGCAGTATATAATTATGTTTTACCAACTAATGCAAATGCTGTATAAAAGTCTATATAATGATGATAGATATTACGATGATTTAAGAAAATGAACACTTTCAAAGTATTTAACTCTCGATTGATCGTATTTAATGTTATATTTAAAATTATTTTTTTTAACTTGACTAATTAGGCGCACAAAATATTCAAATGCAAAAACTACATTCAATATAAAGTACAATAACCACATCATGTGTCAAAAAGTGATTGAATAGTTCAGTTTAATATAAATAGTGTTTCTTTTGGAGAAATCTGATCAATTTTATAACTAGATATACTGAATACAGGGTTATTTTCGATCCATATAATGTTCGCCCTTCTTCACTTGCAAACAGTTTCGCCCCGTCTTGAATTCGCCCAGACAGGGTTGTATATGAAGAAAGATAATTTGAAACATTGGAATTTGCCAATTCTTAAATTTGCCCGCTGACAACGAGGGCGAAAGGGGCGAAAATAAAACGAGGGCGAAAATTTCCATGTATACAGTAGCAAGTAATATATTTACCTCGTAAATACTATTTGCTAAACTGCAACTCCTCAATAATTTGATGACAGCTCTCATTTAAACGTGAAAAAAAATATTGTAGTAAAGATAAGTCGGCAATGATGTTTTTAGTTCCTTTTAATTTAGGAAAGAGAATGTTTAATCATATTTGGAAATAATTCATATAGTTCAACGTTAGTTTTAATCCTGTTTATTTTACTGATGACAAGGCGCCTAAAAATCAATAAATAATTAATTTTCGTTTTATTCGAGTAACATTAAATGTCTTTACTAATTCTTTATAAAGTAATTGAATTTGTTACTTTTACATGTATTTCTCTGTTTACAGGTCAGCTTTGTTGTTTGTGAGCAGATTCTCTATGACAAAAAGCATGTAAGTAACAATATTTTGATCTATTATTAGCTAATTAAAAAGGGACCACTGAGAAAAGGATGCGTGGCTTTTATTCTTGAGAAAATGATATGAATGGCCAAGCAAAACATTTCATTAAAATATAAAATCAGTTTCTTATTTTACAGAACAAAAGATTTTTGCTGCCAGTGTAAAGTAAATTGATTTGATACATACTAAAGAATCAAGATTAATTTCCAGTAAGTTAGTGAAAAAACCCAGTAATGTTTAATTTCTTCTTTTTTAAAGACGTCTCCTTACCATTTAACTTTTACTGTTACATATTTTTCCCAATATGACTGACGTTTCTTTTGTTAAATTCACTTTTTAAAACTTTAAATCGGTTTCAGCACAAAGCTGTTGTAGTACGACCCGGCACTGGATGCTATGTTTACCACTTAAACCATGATCAAACTCAGGAGTCCTATGACGATACATTGAGACCAGAACTTGAGGTATGTATGAGCTCAAAAATATTCAAAAGTGTTAGTATATTGGTGTTTTGTTTTAATTGTGCATGGGATTGCTTTATTTTAAATTATATGAAACAAAAGGAATTATAAAAAAAAATAACCAAAAAATTGAAACCATGAAATTTAAAAAAAAAAGATAAATAATTTCTCTGATATTTAGGCACATTAGAATTAAGTAAACCTAGCAACTTTTTTATCATTTTATCAAAAAATTAATGATGCTTAAAACCTGTCAAATTAAAAACTACAGTATAAATTTGGCAATTATTTTAAAATCACTATGATAATTATAAAAATGTTACTATATAGTGATTCTCACAACCTAATTAATGACTTTGTTCAATCCAATTCATTTGACGCGAAATCTTCTGTAAAAAATAAAGTGAAATTAACATCTAATTTAATTCGACGGTCGCGAAAGGAGTCGAACAGTGATTTTTCAAATACTTTTAAAAACCAAAAAGTTTTAGAATGTCTTAAGCAGACAACAATTAATCTTGCAGAAGAAGATTATTGACGCTTTGGACTGTAGCCATGATATTCATGAGGTCGGACATCACAGCATTGACCACTTGTCTGCGGATATCAAAAGCACTTGTGCCTCCGTCCCTGTCTATGGATTTGATCAAACTTCCGCCGGATGCGCAACCACTACCATGGCCCCAACATCAACTGACGCGCCTTCCACATCAACCGACCCACCCTCTACATCTATGGATCCACCCACCACCACTTAGATTTTAATAAAAAAAAATACCTGAATAGTTTGTTTTTTTAAGCTGAAGAAAGACTATGATTATATGTATCACGAATACAAATTGGTTTTCTCACCAGTTAAGACAACTTTTATTTAATACATGTATAAGGAAAATGGTGGTGCAAAAAAGTTTGAAGCTTAATTATTTCATCAAAATTTGTCATCAAGGGTGGATACTTTTAACACGTGAGTTTGATGTTCAAATAAATAAATGCATAGATAAATACACAAATACAGTATAATATGCAATATGCTAAGGCAACAGGGATTTTATATTTTAAGAAGTCGACGCTGCGCAAAGACATTTGAAAACATTAAGAAGAAAAAAACAACTAAGATTGCATGAAACACTAGAATAATTAATGTAATATTGTACAAAACTCTGAACAATGTGTAATATGGAATTTGACAAATGTGTATCTGCCCATTCATTTTACTGTATACGAATACTATATATCTTAGCATTCATCGTGCTCTTATATCATCAATATTTCGAATAATTAGCGTCGCTAAATACCATATGTTGTTTAACAACAGATACAGAATATATATATGTTACGCACTTGCGCCTGCACAATATTCCCGATCTGTAAAAAAAAAACATCACACACAATTTTTTTAAGGAATAAAGGATCATTCACTGAGTATTGTGAGGTGATCGTTTTGGTGGGGGTGTGATCAAATCCAATAAAGCTCGAAGGGCACTGGAAAATAAACATTTCGAAATGAAGCATATTTTCAGCTCAGTTTAAAACATTGTTACAAGTTACAACATTTTACAAAATCAGCATATTTTCATTTCACTTTATGTAGCTCATTTGCATAAAAAGATCAATAAAATGTTATATCCAATGTTGTGCACTTTATTTTTAAAAAAATGGAATATACCGTACACCCTGTGTATGTGAGAAACAATTCAAGATGATCTAATAAAAACGCGAGTTTATGACACTGAGTCAGCTTTATTGTAGTATCTATCCATTATATATCTAGTATATTTAAGAAGATAGAAATTGCATTGTCGAGAAACTTCCACATTTTACTAATTTTAAACATTTTCAAATCTTTCAAGTAGAAAATAATAAAGATTTTAATGTTATCTTACTGATTTTTTTTAAAATTAATTTTGATGATCATGACAAACATGATATCATCCATTTTTATTACAAAATCTGTTCGCATGAAAACTGATAATTTTTCATGACTGTTAAAGACTTAACCAAGCTTTCGGTAGAAGGTTAATAAAAATAATCTAGCGTACTATGGAAATACGTGTCCTACATGTATATCACTATTGTGAGAAAACAACTCTCATGTTTTATGTTTAAAATAGAATAAAAAAAGGCTATTAGGCGTTAAATAAATATCTTTACCTTAAATAATTCTTATAGTTTGTCTCAATTCTAGTAGATATTTTCGTCAGTTTCGCCTTTTATCTGAAAAAAAAGAAATGAAGTATTTAAACAAATAAAGTAAACAACAAGTATTTTAAAAAAGGATTTTCAATATATGTTATATAATTGGCGATCATGACATTGGCAATGAATCAGTAAAAATAGCGTTTGATCAAATTGATAAGAGTATTTATGTGCTAACAGCTCCATGTTCTAACGTCACGAACTGTTTTGCGTATTGACAACCACGTGAACAAAACATGCAAAACAACTGCTTAATGTTTTATCTTTTAAAAGAATGACATTATTTGATGAGTATTGTGGTTACATAATTTTCTATAGATCAACACGGTTACTAAATAAGGCAATAAACCTAGATCATTAAAGTATGCAAAAATACAAGAACAGATTAAAAGCGCGCAAAAAATACCGCTTCTTCTTTTGGCAGTAAACGGTTTTATCCACCTTCTTGTGTTGTTGGGTTTTTTTCACCGACAAATTTTGAAATTAAATAAGAAAAAACAAAACAAAAGGTGAAAATTTCACTTATTATAAATACTATCATCTTAATATAACATTCAGTACATGTTGAAACTGTGTAACATCTGATTGAAATACCAGGTCAACATTATTATTTTTTGATTTTTTCAAGTTATACAATAGACAGCTGGGCACATCGTTACTACATTTATGAAATTATGCAACAACTAGACGTCCGTTGTTAAGATGAATCTTATGTTTGAGCGTTAACATATCCCATTAGCCCCTTGGAACCTCTTTCATAACTCCGATTATTATAAGGTGATAGACCAACGATGTCGTATCAGGTTTTACCAAAATGAAGTCCGTGATAGCATTGGTCTTATTTCTTGCAGTAAGAGTTATCATTTTTCTAATAGATTATGAGAAACTAATTAGTATTAAGAAGTCATTAAGTTTGAAAAAAAGTTGTAATGAGTATAATGAAAATAATAATATATTAATAAGATTTAAATTGAAAAACTATTGAAGTTAATATGATAACTCTAAATCTTTTTAATATAGGATATAGACAGGCTACTTATGGTTAATATTATTTGAATATATAGGTTTTATTTTACGCCTGTTTTGTAGTTTTGCATTCAGCTGAACTTGATATTTCGTTACCATGGTAAAAATGGCCTATTTCTTTTCATTAAGGTCCAGTACGTGGTGTGTGAACAAGTTTTGTATGATCGTAAGCATGTGAGTACCATTGATCATTTTATTAAGAATATGCTACACTTCTAACCATATTTTTTTTCCAATCCAATTGTTACGATAAAGATGCAGCATCCTTGTCTAAAAAGAAACATAGCGTGTAGAAAAATTCTTTTATTTAGATTGATGGAATATTGTTGCAATATAAAGCAAATATTTTTTTATCGTTATATATCTTTAAAGGTATCTATGCCGTTTTTAACGGCATTTTTGCGATGTTGAAAATCAGACCCAAATTTTGTCAGCATGACTAGATGTATGAAAAAGAAGTTTCTAGAAAATTTTGCAATTTTTTTATAAATATTAACGAGGTACTAGCTATAATTTGAAAATGATTTACCTATGCATATTCATAAATGATTAACGTTTGAGGTGGATTTGCGCATGTGCGCGGGAAATAGTAATTCAGAAAAGCAGCTTGCAGAACGAGGTAATACGACGGGTTTGTTTACATTTGTTTGAGTTCATATAAACAGGTTTGTGTGCTGTTAACAGAAAAAAATATCAGATATTGCCATCTGCATTTTATGAGGATGGTTGCGTATCAGTGTCGATGACAATCGGTGAGATCTTTCTTGAAGTGGTCTCCAATATCTATTCTCATTTTACAACGTTCTATGTCAAACTGTTTCTTTCTTTCTTTTCTCTCCAAACTTGTTATTCTGCTGCCAAAGGGCCGACCACGTCTTCGCGTCGACATCTTGTGTACGTTCTAAATTTAGATTTTCACATCACGTGCTAATAAATATTCTAAAGTTGGACGTTTATTGACCGGCCCGGTCAAAAAACAAATAAATTCGAATTTGTATTAAATACTTTTAAATGCGTTTGATTTTAAACTGTATAATTTGCAGAAAGTTAATAACATTTGTAGCTTAATGGAAAAATGAAAACATTTCTTTTAAATTTTTCATTTAAAACGGCATATATATATATACCTTTGACATATATTTTCAAAATCAATTTCGTTATTTCAACAGCACAAAGCCATCATCCTCAGACCAGGAAATGGTTGTTATGAATACCACATGAATCATCAAGAATCACTGGAATCATTTGACGACGCCCTTAGACCTGCATTAGAGGTGCGCTACTTTAATAACTTTATATTCATATGCAAGAGTACATCATTAAAAATGAATTAAATCATTCTCATAAAGCTCTTTTCTACGCATATTTTATAAATAATAAATATATACTCCTTTCAATTTTGTACAATGGATTTTAAAATAAGCATCATATTACATGAAAAGAATTTACATTTGATTGCATTGGAAATTTTTCACGTATGATCAGGTGTTAGTTATCACATAATGCAAAACACCAATTTATCATTCACAACAAATATCTAGTGTCTAGTGGCCACGATAAAAGATGTTGAACATTTTGTCGCTTGTTTGATGCTTCCATAAGGACCAACATTTACCAAATGATATGTAACCAGTTCTGACATACCGCCTATTGTTAATTAGGCAAAAATGATCGAAGCCTTGGACTGCAGTACAGACATCCATGAAGTGGGTCACCACAGCATCGACCATTTGTCCCCAGAGATCAAGAACGCATGCGAAAGTGTCCCAGTGTACGGGTTTGACCAGACAGGGTGTCCCACTTCAGTTGCAATGCCAATGACTTCAGTAACTCCATGAAATTATTTTTAAAATTGTTGTAAATAAAACATCAAAAATCAAATGCTTAAGTTTGTTATATATACATTAAATATATTTTACAGATGTGTTTTTATTGTACAACACTCCTTTTTAAAACGAGCATGAAATAGTATCCTACAATTATAATGACTGCTAAGTTCTTACACTTTTATCGGTTAAATATGCATAATTTCTGTCCAATGTTTTGAATTATTCCTTAATGAAACGGGGCTTATAGATTTTAGTGTTAAGTGAAAAAGTCCAAATTCCATAATGGGGGTGGGAATGGGGGTGGGGCTCCATTTTTCATAACTAGGGAGTATTTATCGACAACACACTTGCATGCTGAGTTGGAATATAACAATCTTGTCTAAAACACTTTTTTTCTAAATAAAAAACAGTACATTATAGGTGAAACGATATTTTTTTTATTTTTTTTTTATTTTTAGTGTTTTTAATTGTTTCCACTTTGCAGTTTGGAAGTGTAGGCATAAATGATTTAGCTTTGTTGTAAATTGTGTTTTATAACAGTTAACCTTCCTATAGGAATAAGATTTCTACGTGTCCATTGTATAATGATCTTTAAAAATATTAGATAAATCTTAATACACTCTTTAACCCCCTGTAAAAAAAATCATTACATAGGACTTGTTATGTTGGACATATTTATTATTATCAATAAATATTTGATATCGTTACATCGTATGCACCCTTAGGATCGCAATCCTACGCTGTAAACACGCAGCGTCAGAATAATAGTCCAAAGTTTATCGTATACCATGCATGATCATAAGAACAAATAGGTGACCCATGTTACGATAACACCGTAAGATGGATCCGTCAATGCCAAAAGTGACTAAAACAGGCTCTAAAAATAGGTCAGAGTCCATGACCTTCACTTGTTATATTTCTAGCTCTATATAGCTAAATAACCACTTGCCAGTTCAATCTATAATTTCTTATGGTGTTCCTTTAATTCAAAAATGGAAAACGAAAATCATACTATAATCGTAAAAAACAAAAAGCCTTTTTTTGTTTCACGGTAATATTCAGAAGTCCCATTCTTTGTCGTACAATTGCTACCTAGATCAAAAGTATTGGTCGAAACTCGTGTGATGTCAAATGAAAAATTAAAAAAATAATCTTAATTGATATTAAATTAATATTACAATTTAATTAACAACGAAATGATGAAATGCAAAAGTTATCTAATATACGCCCATTTAAATATAATAATGTACATGTGCCTATTATAGCAGCTATCAGTATTCTATAAACCGTACCTTGGACGACTTTCCTCTAAGTTCTTGCAAAGTATTCACATCCATCAATAAGAGTAGTATACATACATGTATGTCTCTCTTGAAATCAAAGTAATTCAGTAAAGCATAACATACACTTAGAATATAGACAATTGACTTTTGAATTTATAAAATAGTAAGATAATCAATTAATGTATATCTCCCCCATTTTGGGGCCCCATGAAAAATAGAATAAATGGCACTGTTGGCATAATTCTGTACGGATTTTACATAACCAGTGAACAATGAGGACCTTGTCCTTATTTCTCGCTGTGGTAGGATTTTTATAAACAAACCTTTTTCTTACGTCTATGAAGTAACATGATATATATGTACATGTACAAAGTAAAAACTTTATACTGGGTGAACACTTAGAACTTTGGTTCAGTGTATATTACTAGTTTCGTCTTTGTCTGTGGATTAGAATGTCAACTTGAAGTAATTTAGTGCAGTACAACAATTCAAAAAGAAAGTAGATGCATTTAAACAAAATTAAAATTTAAAAAAAGTTGAAATTGTATGTATCCATAACGCTCTACACATTTACGGTAGTTGCTGTCGATCAAAACCAGTTAAGTTTTATGTCAGCGGTATAAACGTATGAAAATCATGTTGTAAATGTAACAATTGTTTTTATGGCGGTCTGCTTCCAACAAATGTATCACGAAGATGGTATTTTTTAATTAATTGTTTTCAGTATTTGAAGTAAATGTCAATAAAAACATATCTTCATTTTTTGCGGTATATTAACATAAAATTTAAGAATGGACAACCTTAGTACCACAATTGAATTTGAGCGATAAATGAAATTGTGTCGTGACTTTTATAATTGGTTTTAATGGTTATTTTTGGTTAAAACCATTTAGCTTTCATTCCCACTTGAAAGGAAAAGAAGCTTTAACAAAATTAATGCCAATCAAAATATTTTGTAATGTTCGAACCCATCGATTATAATTCTATAATTGATTTAACTTTCACACATCTTTTAAAAAAAAGTAGCGATGTGTCCGGATATTACACTCGCAAAAGATAATAATTTTAATGTATTTCTGTGTGTAAAAGCTTTGTGTAAACGCTAGAAAAATATTTTTCTAAAATATATTTGATAATCATTTACTTCATTGCTCGAGATCTGCGTTACCTTAGAAATAAGAATAAACCACACTTATGATAATTTTTGCTACTTTTATCAAAAGCGCATAAAGGTACAATTGCCTTTCAGAAATAGAACAACTTGTTGTTTTATCAAGTTTCGCTCTATCTAATTGGGTTCATTATTACATTAAATTTTGTTTCTATTTTAGGTATCTTACGTAATTGCAGAGCAGGTTCTATATGACCATAAACATGTAAGCATTGTAAAACTTTAATTATTCATTTTTATCTTTATCAATACTTTAAGAATGCATTGTATCATCCTCACTTGTCATGAACTTTAATTAACTCAATCAGGAGTGAAGTTGGCAGTCGATTGATTACTTTAGAGCGATCAGCCGCATTGCCAACACCTTCTTTAAGAATGTAATCTAAACTGTTTATAATGTTGCTGTTCTTTTTATAGTTTCTTTTAAATTAGTAGTGTTAGTTGTAGTGCTAGATTTTGTTTTCTTTGTTTTTACCCATGTAATTTATTTCTTTTGTCCTGAAGAAGGGACTGGTTGTCCCGAAAATTTGACAGTATCAATTGTTTGTGTCGTTAGCCATTTTTAGGGCGATATATATATATATATATATATATATATATATATATATATATATATATATATATAAAATATATATGTTATGAAATATTATTTTATCATGAAATTCGTGTATAAAATTCTCATACGTCAGCATTGTGCAAACAGACACATCATCCCCTATCACATTACAAATATTTAAACACTTTATCACAAAATAGTTAAATATAAACATCTGTTTGGTTTTCGAATAGAATACGTGAATATTTTTAGCACCGAGCAGTGATAGTGAGGCCAGGCGAGGGTTGCTACGAGTACCACATGAACCACCAGGAGTCTTCTGATTCCAGAGATGACGCACTTCGTCCCGCTCTCGAGGTAAGATATTGTATACAGGGTTATTTTCGCTCGAGCTGTAAAATACCCCATCCTATTTGATTTAATTTACTTGGTAGTTTTAAATTAGCCCCCTTTTATTTTTGTTTTAAAATTAGGTGGTAATACAATTAAGACGATATTTTTTCGGTATACCTACGGTAATGTATTTCTGTGTGTAAAAGCTTTGTGTAAACGGCTAGAGAAATATTTTTTCTAAAATATATCAAACTGTTTTTATTATATTCAAGTTTCTTAAAAATTTAATTTTAGTATAACTATAGTAATGTACAGTTTTCTATCCCAAGGACATCGTGCTCAAGAAACACAAAGGATATAAAAACATTTTTTTTTTGCTATTGTAGGCAAAAATGATTGCAGCTTTGAACTGCAGCCCTACAAAGACAGAGGTTGGGCATCATAGCATTGACCATTTGTCTCAAGATATCAAAACAGCCTGCACTAGTATTCCCGTCTACGGTTTCGAGCAACATGCCGACTGCTCTTCAAATTCTACCACTGTGGCTCCTCCATAAAAGAATCATTAAATCATCAAACTTGTAATTTTGGGTTTGTGTTTTGTGTCGAGCCTTGTGCATCATCAGACCATGAACCGTTTCAAAGGAGGAGGATTTTGAAATTCGAATATTTGGAATAGATCCATGAATGTTAATATTGGTATACAGAGAATTCAACATTTTTTTTGGAGAGCTTGCAATGTATAAATGGGTGTGCGTTTCCAGTGCTTTTTTAAAAGTAATTATTATTATAATAATACAGCTATCAAAACGTGTCCTTCCAATTTATATAAATTTAATCTTCTTTTACAACTTCAACACTAAGTCTTCATAATGAATTCTAATCAGAAACGTCATATTATTTTCCCAAATTTATTACTTAAGAAACAGTTGTATACAAAATACATTTATATATAAATAATAACAAATAATTGATATATACAAATATTTCTATTCCACTAAGTCAAATGTAATCACACACCTGTGCATAATTTCCATATAAAGAGGAATGTACGTAAATACTTTAGTATACGTATCCACTTGTACAAAATTTTCACTTGTTGTCAGTTCAAATTCGTACGTGAAATTTGATTACTTTGTGCAAACAATATCTATATGAAATGATTAAGAGAAAAAAATGAAATCGAAAAGAAAAATCGCATAGTGTTATTAAATAAAAATATAAGAAATCAGTTTAATATGATCAAGCAATAGTATATTTATGCACGTAATTCAACTATGTATCTTTTTTATAAATTAAATTTCTCTTTTCGCCTGTCTATGTTTAAGCACTATTAAGTCATGAATATTATTAGAACGAGATCATAATTTCCCTTCTGTAAATACCAATCAAACAAAATGGAATATATCATTGAGGTCTATACAGAAAGCCAAAAAAGGCAAATCCAATGGTAACTGCTTTATATAAAAAATATATTACTTGTATAAATTAAAAAAATATATATAAGATTTTTTAATTTCACTCAAAATGATACCATTGGTCTATAAACTACAGCAGCACTGCGCACATCACAATCACACACGGATACGAACAACATACATAATTACAACCAAACTCATTCATTTATAAATTTAAACAATGTAGAACCTGGGATCATTATCAACTCAATATAAAAACATATCACATTATGCATGAAAAAGAGAAGAATAAGAACATTTATGATCTAGTTAGCTTACTTTAGCATATGAGGAAATGGATAAGGTTTTAAAAGGGCTTTCCACTTCCAACATCTATAAACATTTTACATTAATATCAATAAGCGTTGTTTCTCCAAAATTTCTAAAAAGATTCAAATCGATAGATTTAAAAAGTTTAAAGCACTTTCAAAGTAGAACTATCATTAGCATATCACTTGGAAGTTAATCGAACACTCTTCTCAACATTTTTTTAATATCATGCAAAATGAACTAGGTATATGTATTTGTAATTTAAGTTCTATATATTGAATCATTTACTCTCTTAATCTTGCAACAACAATAATTCACACAAGTACAAGTAAGGATTCAAGACTCTTCATCTTTTCTATAGTATTACAAATTTAAACTAGAGTTAAAAAAAAACATCCAAACTGAATGAGAAGAAACTTTATATAGCATTTCAATGAATAAATCAAGATATGTTAAATGTTTATGAAAGACATGCTTCAGATTTTATTTCAAAATTTTCTTCCAGAAATTTGGCTTATCCTTCGGGCCACCAGGCTTTTTGTTGAGTCTTGTGTTGAATCCTGGAATGAAAATTGAAAACGTAGAGATACAATCGAATTACAGCTGTTAAGAAATCAGCGCAAACATACTTCAATTTTAATCAGAAATCCTCCTTATAACATATGCATGAATAAATGAAGCTTGTACACTTTAAAATACATGCTTTTACTTTTTTTCTTATGGTATATTTGTAAACTTCTTCAGCATGGTATGATAGAAGTTGGTATATCATTTTAACTTTTATTGATACTTCGATTTCATACGCAAGAATACCTAAAAACAAACACTGAAAACCAGAAACCCATTGTCACAATCATTGCAGAAAAAATTCACAAAACCCGCCTTAGCGTTCGCCACCTTCATAACCCGCACGAATCACCAAAGAAAGCATTTTATGTTATTGTTTAAATAATCCATACAGTACCTGGGATATGACTTGTGTCTGTCCCCAAGTCTAAAAATAAACAAATGTAATAATGTATATGATTTAACAATCGATAAAATTCTACATCAAATAATAGAATAAAAATGTATCTTGATGACCGAAGAAATCTGATGCCATAAATCTGTATTACAGAGAGCATATTTATAGGCCACTGGTTAAATAACTGCCTTATCAATGTACAAAAGTTTTAAAAATGTACAATAGTGGTCTGAACAAAGTAATAGTAATAGTGTGGGCTAATTCTGTGTTGAGTTATTGTAAAGCTTTCAAAAAATTGTTAAGATCAAAATTAAGCCCAAATGATAATTCGTTTTGTTAAAAAAAGGAAAAGGAGAGGCCCTTGGGCCACAGTGCCTGAATAACAGCTCTCAGGTGGGTATCTTGAATCTATCACTGTCTCAAAATTGTTAAACTTTGAAATCAAACTACATATGTTTATAAGGAAGCTTACATCAAGAGTAGTAATGTTACATATTACCAGTTTCAGCATTGTATTCTTGGAGAAAAGATTTTTGAAGATTACCCCTTTATATTCAGTATCAAATTTGCACCCCAAATTGGACCATAATACTTGTCACAAAAGAGAGGGGATATTGTGAGTTAGTACGATTTGTTTTTAATTATTCTTCTATTAAAAAGGTCTTTAAAATGGTTTCTCCCTGCATACTAATCTGAGGAACTTGCCATCCCATTTTGGGCCAGTTATTGGCTGGTTTTAACAATGAAGAAGCAGTATTGTATCAATTTTCATTACATATCATCTCAATATAGAGCATTGTAAATGTATTTTTAATGAAATGTTTAGCAGAATCTGCATCAAAACTGAGGTCAAATCATTGATCCTGGATTCACGGTTAAAAATTATTTGAATTTATAAAGTGGCACGATGCTCTTGGTGTCATACCGGTATTACACATTGTAGCATTGTTGACCTTGGAAAAAAAACCATTTTAATTAAAATTTCCAATGCTGAAGTCAGTACTCATCCTGGAATCTCGTTGTTAATCACTGATCAAGGTTTGAACAATTTAGAATATGCACTGTAACAAGAATAAATATTGGTACTTCTGGTAGCGTGGTTCTTGAAAAAAAAATCAGACAAGCAGACGGACGCCAGACAGGAGGTGACCAGAAAGGCTCAAGTGTTTACAGCTCTGGTGAGCTCAAATGAGATTATAATTATAAAACCACAACACTTTAAAGCCAAGAAATTTTAATCCATTTTTCATTCATTTTAAGAAAATTTACATGGCTGATAAATACAATCATTAAAAAATAAGAAAAATCAATCTTATTGTTTGACGTTTATTTTTGAAACATCAGTCTGATTAAAAAAGAAACTAGCGGATTAAAATTCTTGGCCGAATGACACTAACACAACAGGACACCACCGTGTGAAAGCACGCCAAGACAGAGAGAGCAGAGATGGGAGTGTCTAATGTATGACTGATACTACTGTGACTCGTGTCTACTGATTCAGTTTCAATAATTCTCAATGAAATTTAATCGCTTGGGGGGAAAAACTGCTAGGCTTAGTACTAAAACCGAATAAAACAATTCTGATCATGCATACGTGCAATGAATGAAAATGACGTACTATGATTGTTTCTAGGAAAGATGATAGTCGTAGCCTTCTTAATGGGTTTCTAGCGAACTTTTATTTGTTTATTATCTAACTAAAGTTATTATCTACATGACAAGTTACAACAATGAGTTATAATAATACGTGAGCTAGAACAAAGCAAAAGAAATCCATGAATTTAAAATCAAGTTTTCGGCAAACAAGCGTCTAACTTACGCGGATCCTATTCTTCACAATGTTTGTTGGTATTGCATGCATTTCTAATTCAAAATATGATATATCTTAAAAACATTGATGAAAAAATAATGATCTTCTGATCATTTGAGGTTTGGTACCAAGAATTTCATCCGCCATTCTTAATAAATCAGATAATTCATAAATACATCAGAGTGCATACATTTTCAAATTTGAAATTCAAATAAATAACGAATATAATATTATGGGAAAAGAGTCCTGAACATTTTAATAAAATAGGATTGAATAACAACAGATATATACATGTACATGAAAAACAAGTACTATAGTACAATATATATATATCATCTAGTATGATATGTAATGAGGTTTCAAAGAAAGAAAGCCAGACAGGTTTTTGAAATATTTCTTTTACTTACACCATGTACTATTTGTCGCAAAACCTAAATGAGTTAATAACCTTTAGGCTCATTTTCTGTAGGAAAAACACTCTTGCATAATGTTGATTGATAAACATTATGACTGTTCGAAAATATCGTAATCCAATTGTTCTCTAAATATTTGGCATGAAAAATAGTCTTAATGCATTATCCACTTGGAGGTTCTAAAATAAAAGTTACAGTTAACTGCATAACTTGTCTTTAATTTAATGTGTCCCATAACTAATATATATCAATTTGTTTACTGATTTCTAAAAAAAGGACAAAATGCTTTTAAACAACCAAGAGTGTAACCCCTGTGTCTCGCTTATATCTCGACCACAGACAGTTCTATTTCCGTCAAGGCATACAAATATCTAAATTAAGCCTTTGAATTAAAATTTGAAAAATTGGCGCTAAAATTGTAAACGTGTCCCTATTAACAAATATTGTTTTATTTTGAGGGAAGATTCAATGGTCTAACTGGAAACTTTTTAATATTAATTTTCGTCTTGAACACTTGGTATATGAACAGTGTTGATCATTGAATATGTTGATTTATTTAAGAAAACTAGTTTCTCGTAAACCAGTGAACATGTGCATTAATAACAAACTTAACAAAATTTAAACAGCTCTAATATGAGTATAAAACCCCATTAAAACTAAATATAGCACAAATACGTTTCTTATTACTGACCTTCGTTATTGTTTCCAATATTTAACTGCAACAGAAGCCAAAAATACATTTACAAATTAAACAAACATTAATTTTTTTAATATTTCGACGAAATATACAAAATTATGTATTTTCAGTAAACTTTTCTATTATTACCTTGAGAATTGTTATTTTATCTATTTTTTCTTTAAACTTTAAACCAATTGTTACTTACTTTGTCTTTGATGTTGTGCTTCAAGTTTGCTAAAGTTGTGTTACCTATGTAAAAATTAAAAAGAAAAATGAACATCATATGTCAATCAAAGTGAGTGGTGTTTATCTTGAAAATGAATCTTTACACAGATATATACAAGCAAAGGTTATGTTCGAAACGACAACTTTTCTTGAATTTAGATTTTATACCAGAAACTTGATTTGAATTGTACCAGAAAAAAAATAATGCTCAAAATCATTATTGAAGTGTGAAGTTCTAATTTCTAGGAAAAAGATAGGTTTAAATTCATATTTTTTGTATAGATTACATGGAAAAAAGATTTCATACAAGTTCAAAGTCAGACTTACATGTAGCAATATATCTTAAAGCATTGAAACATTTGTTCAAAGTCACGGTTGTACACAAGTATGAATAATGCATTTCAAGTTACTTATTGTATACAAGAAGAAATAATTAAATATAATATCACACTGTTTAGGATCAAAGTAAATATTAATAAAACATAAATCCCTCTCATACAAGAGGTAAACATAGAAACGTGTGGTTAGATTTTCTAGACAACCATAAATACACATTTCTACAGTATCATGTTTTTAAATTTTTAAATTCAAAACACTTTAATTTCGAAGTATCGAATTGGGAAATTATCTTAAAAAAGAACCATGCAAGCAAAGAATAGCTGCAGATGACAGATATCGAGGCTCGAAACCCACCGCCAGTCTCATAATTCATTGAACGAACGTTTTAATAGTGCCAGGAATATTCTCTTTAAGGTTGACAAATGCATTTGTTTGCATAAACGCAATTTCTGAATTTTCTGAAGATTATTGAGATTCAAAAGAACCTAAAGGGATATGACAAAGTATTCGATAAATGTTGAAAAAGTAATTGAGATGACCCCATGTGGTTCACTGAGTGAGGGGATGCAAGACTGGTCATGGGTTTCCGACACAGGGCGTGTCCGTGGTCATATATTGATCCCCATATGAGGTCATTCTGGTGATCAATAGTTCATTAGCAAACCTTTAAAAAGTCCCGCTGAAATACATGTTAATAACTACTATTACTTTTCTGGAAAACCTATGAACGGTAGTTTATGTCTTGTTTACATAGATAAATAATACATTATATATATTTATAAATATACATATGATAATATCTTTATACGATTTTCATTCGTTTCCATTAAAGTTTATATATATGTATAAGGTTTTTACACACAGTTATGCATTATTTATGATTAAAAAAACTCTAAACAATAGCAATTAATAAGGAAAGTTTGGCTAGTTATGTTAAGGCATACGCATGTGCAAGCAAGAATATATTCAAGTGAACCAATACTGTCCATGCCAATATATATTAATACAATACATCAAATCCATGTGATTGCACCTTCGTTCATCAAAACAACTAATAAATCTGCTACGATATGATGATCAAATGAATCTGTGACAATGTATGTATTACCGTCTTTCACATTTGATTTATCTAAAGTGGTGCAAGTCAGACATGGGGAAGAAACAAATTGATAAAAAGACAGAAATAGTCGGGTAAAAAAAGCAATTGACAAAATATTTCTAGAGTTACGAATCTTGCTTCCATATTGCTTGTGTTACATTTATCTATGTTAAAAGCATGTTATCCCCCAAAAGGTAGTACAAAGCGACTCTTAAAAGCTTTCAGTGATGTGGCTACGACTTAAACAACTTTTAATCAACAGTCACTCACTGCTTTTCTTGGCCAGTGATGAAAAGTCGGCCTCTATTTCATCATAGTCTGGTAAAAAGGCACATAAAGGAAATGTATTTTTAAAATAAAATGCAAAACATAGATTTTGTAATATAATTATTAATAAATTCCAATAATTAGGTATTTAAAAGTATAAGGCTTAATAATATTTTGAGAGGTTTAATAATTTCAACACTTCTACTACTTTTAAGTGAAATTGTGACTTTAGCAAACTACATACTACATGTATATAAATTTAATTTCTCAAATATTAAATGTGTTTAGTTAAAATCTTTTCCATACACTATCCCATATTTTTTTTCTTTTTGATGATTAATTAAGAAATATTTAAACTTAGAACAAAAACATTTTTCATCCATAAACAATGTAAATAAAGATGTACATCCTTTGGTATATGGTACCCTATAGACAAATCCATGACTTTTGAAGTACAAAAAAATCCATAGTGATATCATGGATATAGGTAATAATCCTCAAAGAATATGTAGTGTCAATATATTTTGACTACTTTCGTCTTAATCTTAATCTACTGCTGCCATTAAATGCTATGGAAAGACTTTTTGGACAATTAAACCATAAACAATTTCTGAGAGGATACAAGAATTTTAATAGGTTGTTGACAAAAATAAGCAATAAGCCAACTGGCCTAAACATCACCTGAATAAGTGCCAAAGCCATCTGGCCTTAACATCTCCTGAAAAATACGCCAAAGCTTACTGACCGAAACATCTCTTGAATGAAATGGCAAAGCTTGCTGACCGAAACATCTTCTCAATGAAATGTCAAAGCTTGCTGGCCTAAACATATCCTGAATGAAACGCTATTCAATAATAGCTAAATTCCAATTTAATTTAGAGCAGAGCTCTTCTCTCAAGAGGATTGATATATAGTCTGAAAATGACCATGATCATCCATCCCTCTTATTAACTACAAAATAAGCATTGAGCCAAGTCCTATAGGACCTAAAGGTTGCAGCCCATACTTTAGATCAAGAACCAGAAATCGTATGCTCAGGTTATATATGACATCAATGTAGCCCAGTGTATTTGTACTTGAACCTTTATCTTTCAGCTAAGGCTTTTTAAAACTTATGATAAATTCTTTTTGTTTTCCTTTTAAAATGTACTTAGTTTTCTTTAAAAGCCCATGCATGTCAAAATATTTATATAGGTCGCATGAATTTAGAGCATACACAATTTAATACAAAAACAGTACCAACATATGGCAATGTTAACACTTTCTGATTCTCTACAACTTAGGAGCAAGTCAATATTTGCAGTTTGACAACTGAAACCCAAAAAAAGAGTCACCTGAAAGGCTCAAACAGTGACATAAAGAACAAAAATGGCTGACACACTCTAGCAATCTCAAAAATGGCTGACACACTCTAGCAATCTCAAAAATGAAATCCAAAAAAGGCAACTAATCCTCAAACCAAGCACTTTACGAAGGGGTATCTAGCATGCTTTTGCTTTAGAGTTTTTATTTTCAAAATCAACTTACTCCTGGCTCTCCAGAAAGCTTTAATATCTACAGAATTTTTTATAAGTCTATATCTTTAACTCAGAAATATGATATCTAGAAATATAATATTCTTTGAATAAGTGTCTTTATCAGAATTTAATTTCCTTATACTTGTAATTCCAAGTGATTTTATTCTGAATATTCACTTTTTAAAACATTATTTTAAAACTGTTACCAGATTTTATTTTATTGGAAAAAATATACAATAACACATACATGGTGGAGCTAATGGCTGTCATTTGTTTCCACCAATTTTCGTGGATTTTGTTGTTACGCTCAGATCAACGAATCCAAAAAAATTATGAACTTGTTACAATAAAGTCATTACTCATGAATTTATGTATCCTTAAGATGTCCTTTAATGGATAAAATTTTTTCAAAATCCACAAAAACTGATACCCTCAAACGTACACGTCAAGACCAAGATATACAGTAAACCTTGTCCGTCATAAATGCAATATGTCATTAGCAATACACTGATGCATTCTAGAGTTAGTAAAATTGAAATTCTACAAATTTCTTATCATACTTCAAGAAGCAAACAAAATATACACTAAAGCTTTAGACATCAATTAAAGTCTTTCCCTCTACTTTAATTAGGTTCATAGGTAAATATCATGCTGTTAAAATTTAATTTGTAATTTATATTATCATTCTGAGGGTATGCTAGATCCTCTTGCAATATCATTCAAATTTGCATGATAAAAATGTTCACTACCGGGTATATACATATACATATGATTTTGTGAGTTACTCCCATACACTGCTGTTTGTTTGTCTATATACCGGTATGTAGGATCATATGAACAACGTATCACAACTCAACCAATTCTATATAGGTAAAATTAATATGAAAGGTTACTGTGAATTTACTTCTAGATATTCAATCAATATGATTCCTTTCTTAATAATTTTTTTTATGAATTAATTTCTTTATGTTCTTTTAGAATAGGGTAAGAAGATTAACCAATTCAATAGGTGAATATGAGATTACTCTAGTGAATTTACTTTTGTACGGGTAATTTAAGTGATATCTGTCTTAATTTGTAGAAAAATGGTAGGCTGGTGAAGACAAGTCTAAAAGTGATTTAATACATAAAGAAAAAAAGTTCTTTTCCTATAACCAGTATGAATTATAAGTAATGTTAATAATTCACTAATTTACGTAAAATATGAAATGTTGAAAAATATTCAATTCAGCCATTTAGTTTGCAAAGGGGAATAACTCTCAAAACTATTTATCACATATCATATTACACAATTACTTGCATAATAATATTATAGGCAATCTTAAATAGTGATATAGCTTTATTTTGTATGCACTGTACAAGCCCTCTTTATAGGTTGCTGTGCAAATTCAAAAACTCACCACAAACTTAAAACATTTAAATAAAACAGGAATGCATGATCAATATTTCTGATATTTTTATGTTTACCATCCATTTGTTTTGATGGAACAAAACATATGACAAATATATATGTACTATACTATGCTTATATATGAGATAACTTTTTTTAATTAGCTTTTTTTAATTACTGTTGGTTTTATATTACGAGCTATGAGCTTCAATTTAGATCACAGAGTGTACAATATATTGATTCCATAGAGTATTATTCATGAATCATTAAATCAAATCACATTTCATAATGGTTGTTATAAAGCAATAATTCTTCATTTAAAGTTTAATCATATAACAAAATCATACACATGCACAATCATAAAAGTAATTCAATCTGCCCTTTGAAAATCAAATGAACATTGTTTTGTACAGACTCAACATTTTACACATCCGATGCTTAATGATGGTTAATTCAAAACCAATTATATTTGTTTGATTAGAAAGTGCATAAATTCATGCAACAAAATCTTTATAACAATACAGATCTAATGATACAAGGGTTGATCCAAACTGTATTGTCAAAATTGGGCTTTTCATAGGCACTGAAATATATACCATTTTTCCTTTCATATTTCTTATTTCGAAACAAAACTTTAATTTTATTCATCTGTATGGTTTAAACAATATAATTAACATTCTAAAATGTGACACATATTGGACATAATTAAAGTCTTTTCATAAATTAATGCAGTCTATGATATTGTGTTCATTCTTGTTATACATGTATCACAAACGCGATATTTTTATTCCTATGCCCTGTAAACTGCTGAATCACTCTGAAAACAGTATATTTCCCTTTTGGAAACATTTATATTACACCGGAAAAAGATATAT
The DNA here is from genome assembly GCA_033439105.1 of Magallana nippona. Taxonomy (NCBI): domain Eukaryota; kingdom Metazoa; phylum Mollusca; class Bivalvia; order Ostreida; family Ostreidae; genus Magallana; species Magallana nippona. The sequence goes on from CM065921.1 coordinate 26,496,563, forward strand.
TGCCCTACCAAAACAATTATATCAACCTCGTGTGCAAATATTCTGCATATCAATCAACTCATGTTTGAAATTCAATAAGCCAGTTGCTAAGCTAAGATAAACAATATTCAAATTGTTGGGATAATGTCATCTGATATTAACGTACTGGATAATGATTGATTTGACTAGAAAAATGTTAATACATGTATATAACATAATATATTACATGGCTTCTTGTGCGACAATACCAGAATATTTGTCTCTTGGTGACAGCAAAGCCCTGGAGCTTTATGTCACCCAATGCCGCTGCTTTCCCGTCCCTCTTCTCTTAGCAAATATTTGGAATGTCACCCTCAAAGCCATGAAATATATGTACTATATATATATATATATATATATATATATATATATATATATATATAAAATTATCGTTTTGCAGAGTCCTTGTTCTAACTTATAATTAAGGCACTATATACAAATTTAACATATGAGTCGGAGTATATGATTCAAACAAACAAATCCGATAAATCCAAAATGTCTGAATCACAACCAAATTTGTGAAAGATTGATATATGAATTTAAAATGTCAAGAATCCACATAATATTATGACATCACAGGTTTGCAGCAAATACCCTTACCGCATGACCTTTGTAACTTTATTTATTTAAATGTAATTGTTACATTACAATTACTTTGAAATTTTTAGATCTAAATCAAAGTAGAAATTTAAAAACACAGATATTTTTGGTTTTGGGCCTATACTTATCGTGAAATTATCGCATCTGTCACATAACCTTTGGATCAACCCTAATAAGACTACACATATATTTTTTTCTGTAACATAACAAGCAAACTAAACCGCATTCTTGAAAACTTACCGGATTTCCTTTCTAGGGTGGTCATTCCATGAATCGTGTGGGCAGAGGGTGCCTGAACAGGAGGGCTATCCTCCTTGTAACCCCTGCTAGGAATGGGAGGGACATCCTGTGGGAGAAACTAGATCAATACACTGTGATTCCTTATTTTAGGCAAGTACTTAATTCCACGATTTGACCGCTTTGTATCAAATCATGAGAATATAAAATTGCAAGAGCTGCATGTACTGTTATATATATTCATATTGTTCAAAACTGTCAATATATGAAAGATAGATTCTAAAAATCTGTAAGGTGTGCTTCTTGAAATTTTACACAGATAATAAGTCCTCGTATTCAATTCGGAATCTACAGTAGTTCACCATGGAAATTATTTATCGTTATTAGCTGGTACGTGTACATGAAATATCCCTCAGTTATCTTACTCTATAATTATAACAGTAACTTGATCCAAAGGGCCGGATCATGTCTCGTTGCCAGGCTCGAATCATCAGATCAAACTTGACGCGATCCGGCTCTTTGGATCAAGTTACTGTTATAATGATAAATTTATTATATACCCTTAATTGTATGACGTTTACTTATATATAACAAAGCTATTTTCAGATGAACTCTTTTAAAATGCACTAGAATACAGACATTATTTTATGTGTACTACGTCATCAGTTTTAGAGAATGGTGATACGGAATCCGAAAACCACAGAGTGATGATCCATAAAATCGGATCACACTCTGTTAAATTGACAGTATCAAGAAACGAAAATTAATGGGTATATAATAATAATAATTATATAACAATAGAAAATAAAGTTTCTCAAAGACTTTTTCAAGAAATAATTTAAATCATAGCCATTTTAAAATTTATTGATGCAGAACCTCTATTTGAAAAGTAATCATTTTCATATTTTTTTAAATATTCAAGAAAGTATTAATAGACAGGATATCCATTACATTGTTTTAAGAAATTTTATATTTCTCACCATATCTGCAACATCTGAAATAAGGAAAAGAAAATCAATAACTTTGAAAGAACAAAAAAATCAAGTTTAAAAAAAAAAAAACAATGAAGAAAAATATAGCTATATCTAAGATGTTTTAAGTGCCCAAGAATCTAAATTTCTTGGAAGATATTTTCAATATTCCAATGAGTTTTACTGAAAATGCAATGCAGTCATTTTTTGTCATCTTCAAGATTTTCATCATGATACAAATAAAGCATATGTTAAAACTATAAACTATCTACGAAAATGAGGAATACTTAACAGACCTGAGTATATGTTACTCTTCATTGAGGAACCAATTCTGGAATCACTGCTCCTCTTATTAGAAAAACTTTCTCCTGGAATTACTTCATATGCATTGTCAAACTGTCCACTCATTGGCCCAACACTCCTGGAAAATGAACTATCTTTCTGCACCTCTGAATATACAGCAGGTCCCTGAGAAGAACTCTGTAGATTCTCAGGCACTGGTCTAGCTTTCTCATAGGAATCGCTATTCTTTGACGGAGGCGGCAGCCCATTGGAACTACGAGAAGAGTTCACAACGGTGTTGGGTTTACCCCCGTCTTTAGCTATATTATTGTTTACGTATGAAATCCTCGGGTTGCTGCTCACCGTTATCACTGTTTTATTTTTGGGAGCTGAGTCTCTGTTAGTTTGTCTGTAGTTCACTTGAGGTCTAGTGGTGTCGGAACTTCCAAACACTGGTCCTGTTGAAGGTTGGGAAAACTGAGGTCCCTCTCTAGATGAAGTAGATTTTGCAGAAGTTTCGAACTGAGGCCCAGACTTAGAACTAGCAGGCGGCGGATGAGAGTTATTAAAATTACTACTGGAAGATGTTTCAAACTGGGGTCCTGACACAGGAGGAAGGGACTGCTGAAAAAAAGGTCCTGATTTCTCAGAGGATAATGAAGGTCCTTGCTTTCTAGAATTCTCAAAGACAGGACCAGACCCTGTAGATTTATTAGGATCTTCGGGCTTTTTAGCAGGTAGAGCTGGTTTTTCTCTCTTTGGAAGCTGAGGGCTAGACTGTTGATTGTGAAACACCAGCTGATCCGATTTGTTCATGTTTTCATACTTTCCATCATCACAGATATTTTCGTACCCTGCCGGCTTTCCTCCATGATTTGATTCTGGTTCAAAGACAGGTTTTGGTTTGATTTCGGGTCTCCTCTTTGAGCCCCTCTTTGGGGCTGATTCTGCCACTTTCTTTAGATCCTCCAAAGCTTCCTCAAAAGCCTGGGGGGTGGAGTACATATCAACTGTTTGTAAGGCGTCCCTCTCCAAAATGGAGACCATTGCCGAGACTGATGGTCTTTTGGTATCATCCTTCCCTCTGCCAGCTGAATTGTTTATCCCAACTGTTTCATATGGATCTATCTCCTTATCTGTAGAAAGAATTTGTTCAACCATAAGTTGTTTCATCTACACATGACTGATATTTATTTTATCAATATCAATTCAATAATACACATCAGTTGTTTAATAAGTGAAAAAATTCATTTAACTATTTATGTGTAACTGACTTTTAAGTATTCAGAATTTAATTTACTACATACATTGTATTAAAAGGGATAAAGTAAAAAAACTAATCTGAAAACCTTATGCAGCAATAAATCTATTCAGATCTTAAAGGGTCATGCTATAAACTGCACACAGATCAGAATGGTGCATTCAACGTCTGTTATATTTCTTTAGTTAATTGAATCATGTAAAACTTAGCAACTTCTGTCAGCCAAAATAACTTACTAGGGTCTGTGTGGCCATCCAGTTCCACATTATAATACCCCTCCTGAAAATATATTGAATAAACATGTGTACATTTTTCCAAGATATTATTTGATAGAGAAGAAGTGGTCATCAATTTACATAACTAATGTATTCGTTTATTGTACTAAATATTCTCCCAGGTACCGTAAAGTGAAATGCCAAAATAAATCATTCTTTTTTTTCCCCTAATTTTCAACTCAATTAATGAATGAAAATGGACAAAAGCTGCACAGCAAATATTATGATACATAATGCATGTAATACGCAAAATGTTCTACATGTATCGTTATGTGTGTGAAAATTTGAGAAATAGATTAGAAAATGTTTTTGAATTTTCCCCAGTTTGGTCCTTACATCTCTCTGTGGCTCAAAGTTGGCATAAATATTGCCTTCCAATGCCTCTACATGCTGCTGAAATAATTCCCTCACACAACGATGAGCCATCTCGAACTGATCCTGCAAACAATACAACAATATACATGTAACTACCGGTATATGTATATGACACTATACCAGTGAAGAAAGGTTATATTAAGCTGGTAGTCCATGTGTATGATACTTATCAATGCATGAACATGAATTTAGTACTAAAACTTCTATATCATAAACTGTCAGTACGTGTACATGTATAATTCACCATCTAAGTACATGTATGGACAAACAAAAAAATCAAAGTACTGAAGTAATGACGTGAGTTGATTTTATTGACTATTATTTATTTTAAAATCAACGATATGTTACTTTGCATGGCAAGTAGTTTCTAATCTTTATTTGAATTACACAAATTTTTATAACATGAATTCTCGGACTTATCCAACAAGAATTTCGATATGAATCATGTTGTGTGATATTTATAGATAGTAAGAATTAATTCCATCAAACTATGTATCAGTATTCAAAATATTTCTGGAAAATTGTATGGATCCAACGCTCGGCTGTCGTCGTTAATCTCTGACAAGCAAGAGAGACTCTCTGCTTCTCGGAGATTTATGGAGACAGCCGAGCGTCTGGTTGAACGAGACAATATTGAACTCTTTCGTAGGAATACTTACGACTACAAAAAAAATCTAAATTGTTCGTACCATTTGAAATCTGACTATTTTCAAGGTTTTTATAAATACTTTTCGTTGAAAAGCAATGCTTCAACATATATTACATCAAATTTATCAATAATTTTCAAGAACTAAGTCTTGTCAGCGGTGATGATTTGTGCTTAGGTCCAAACACTGTTTCACTTCCAATTTACCAGAGTAACCGCATAGAAGAGTTGATTAAAAAACTCCCAAAAATGAAACCAGTGCCATTTACTGAAGTTTATAAGGTTACATACAGCCATGCAATACACATACATTACCTGCATATGCATGTAATTATATCAAGTTTATTACATGGTTTGGAAGTCTGGATCAGAGACAATAAGGATTTCAGTACAATATGTCTACCAATACAATTGACTCTTACTTATTGGTATAGTACTGTATATACATATATATATACACAACATCATTAAATTTTATGTACTAATATAAGTACATGTACTAGCTATGTGTAATGTAATGTACTACTAAAACCTGTACTTATTGGAGTCTGGATATTGACAATCATCTATGCACTTAAATGTTCTAGAACTTGCACCAGTGACAGATACACTTATTGCAGTCTTGATCATACAGTCAGTACATTTATGAATGTATATGTACTAGTTATAACTATTATTTAAGATTGTAAATATACATGTATCTCCTTATATGACCCAACAAAAGACCAAAACGGTCATTTTTGTGTGAACTTTTTTATTTTCATTTTGAGTTTCTTGTGAATATTGCACCTTGGTAATTACATCAGTTTCTATTTGATACATAAAAGCCTGTAGCTGCTTACAGGTCAAAAGATAACTATTTTACATCTCAAGATTTTTTTTATGTTAACGGGTTAATAGGTAACCATTTTACATCTCAAGGTTTGTTTGATATTAATGGGTCAAAAGGTAATCATTTTACATCTCAAAGTTTGTTTGATTTTAACAGGTCAAAAGGTAACTTTTTATGTCTCAAGGTTTCTTTGATGTCACAATGATCATTGCACAAGCTTATGGTGTTACGGCTGCATTATTATAAGCATAAAGACACAGTTATGATCATAATTCTAAACAATTTGACATTCTCAAATGTAAATATAAGTAATAAGAAGTAATCTTTAAAAAAAGTTCACTGGGATATGAACTTGGTTGGTACATGATCAAGTCTTCTTAAAAGCCCTTTGGGCTTCACAAGATTTCATCATGTGATCGAACAAGTTCATATCCCAGTGAACTTTTAAACAAAGCTGTTTTTTCCTTAAATGAATTAATGACCTATATAATTAGATATATAGACAATGTAATGTAGATCATACATGTATATTGTCCATGTACATCATCTAATATGTACTGTACTTATATGTTTAAGTTCTAATATATGTACTAATGACGAATTTAATTACAGGGGTCGGATCATACATGTATGTATAGTCCATGTACATCATCTAGGCACTTAAGTGTACTAGTGTATGTACTTATGACCCATGTACTTACTGGAGTCTGAATCATTGACTGTCTCTGCTCCCTCATGGATTTTACAATCTCAAACAAATCAAATTCACAGTCCAGTTTCTACAATAGAAGTGAAGAACATGTATCAAATTAGTTAATGGTTGTAACAAACACAGATGGGATGAAAAGATTATAATATAACATGGATTGCTAGACCAAGGTCATGTAACCTCTGTCAATTACATAAGCCGATTTAGTGGGATGGGGGTGGGGGGTGTCAGGACCCCCCCCCCCCCCCTCCCCTGGGAAAAAAATTCAATTAAAGTATACTAAGCCTTGTTAAATCATGTCCAACTTAATGAAATGCTGAAAATAATAATTCTAGCTAAAGAAAGGTCAAAGTTTTAAGAAAGGAACATTCTCTCAATAAAAAGTAAGCTGGGTAACGCAGAAAAACGAATAAATATTTTTTCCCAATGATCGAAAGCAACAAATGACTGTGAACTGACTTACTCCACATTTCAGCACATCCCAAGCATAGTCCACAGCACATATAGTTCCTGTCCTTCCACACCCCGCACTGTCAAAGAAAGGCAAAAACATATTAATACTAGATGCTGTCATTAGACAGTAATACCCGCACCAAGTGTTAGCCTCTAAATAACACTCTCTTGTACCAGTTTTAGTCAAAAAGAAGGACTCATGCAATTTCCGGTACTTTTTAAAAATTATAATTTTCATAAATGATGAGTTCACATCCAATAATACACATATTGCCTTTATGTACAATTTGGGGTTGAACTGTTTGCATCTGTTTGTGATCTTCATATTATTTCCATTAAAAACCCGTTTTTAAATATGACACAAACAAACATTCTTAGGATTTTATATTCGTATTTGTGCCCTCATGCAGAAAAAAATATGATAAAATAAAAAAAATCCCTACCTACCTAGCCTAATTTTTTCATCAGTGTTACCCTAAACACACAATTTTTTTTACTGTTAGGTAACATTATTTTGGGGTAAAATATTATATTTTATACACTTTATTTAATGTTTCGTTCAATAAGGAGTACATCACAATATGTGGGTGTCCCATACTGACTTAAAGCTGAAAATTGTGCTTTACATGGTTAATTACCTAATAAAATTGTGCAAGGGGTTTTAAAGAATAAAGTTATGAAAATACATGCAGTATGTTACAATTAAATGATCTTTGTCTGAAGTTACGTACACAACACAGGTCTACAGGTTGCATTAGCGGGTATTAGTTTAACCCAGCTCTTTGGTTTGATGAGTATCACATGGTGTACATGCATGTGTGTTTTCGATATGCAGAATAGGATTAATTAACACGAATAAATGTTTCTTTTGTGGTGATCAGCTAAAGGAATTCATATTGTGCTAATTGGATTATCATTATGATGTTGACCAATATTGGTAAGTATAATACATGAAGTAGCGCAATATTATGAGACACCGGTATACAAAACAGTTAAGTTTTACTTTCACTTTCTAAAATGTGATCTCCCTTTGCCAGCATACTGTATCATCATCTTTATTTAAATAAGCTTATCTACAGTTTCTGTCATTTTAATTGCAGAAATTTTTTTATTTTTTCATTTGTCAGACTTACACTATTGAGTTGACTCCATATTGACCCTATTTTGTATTAAATTTGGGTATTAAATATCATGTTTATATGAGTTATAATAGGGAGGAAGGGGAAGGGGCCTTAACCATTCCCCATCCCCAGGATGTGTGGATTAGATATACATTTCTAGTGAGAATGAAGGCATGCTGCAGCTTCTTTTCTTTTCCATTATACCCCCTACCCCATCATCATACACCAGTAATAGAAAAAGAGTTAATGACTAATTTTCTTTTATTTTAAATTGCTTATTCTTTTTTGTCAAGAGATATGTGGTATGTCAAGATTTATGACTCATGAAAATTTGTGCATTTAAATCCTGATTGTTAACATACATGTATAATTATATATAAAAAAAAAATACATGTGATATTATACTAGGGATCATGCAATCAATTGCAGAATTGCCAATTGGTTATTTATAACTCATTTTGACTGATTAATTTGTTAATCATTTTGAAAATAAAGACATTTCTAAATACATGTATAGCATATTATCAATAGATTGATTTTGTAACTATTTAGAGCCTCAATCTGCAGATGCCCTATAGTGATCATTCTGTCCAATTCTGCTGATCATGTCAAGATACATTAGATACATTTAAGACAAATTGGCCCCTGCCCCTTGGATTATTCCCCCACCCCCTGGAGTTGTTTTTAAACAACCACCCCCCCCCCCCCACTCCTCTGAAATAGGAAATTATAATACATTTCAATAACTGTTGAGATCCCCACCCTAGACCATATTCATTCTTCCTCCTTGTGTCATTGCACATCAATTGGTACATGTATATAGGTTATACCCCCTTTGAGATGCCCAGTGACTTTCCAGAGTTAGAACTAATCAAGTAACTTATCTTATTCATATGTAGTGTAATTCCTAGCCCTAGCCCAATGATGACCCTGCTTTGTTTTTTACAGCAAGGTTTTTGTTGACTGACTTTATAATTTCCACAATTATATATAACATTTTGTTTATCTTTAAGATTAAAATGCAATTCCCAAAATCTCTTTATGTACATCTGACATCATACAGAAAAAAACAATCAAGAAATGACTTTGCTACTGTAAAAATGTGAGAAGAGACTCTGAATCTCTACCCACCTGCCCCTTGAAAACATTAATAGTTGAATATTTTTAAAATATCCTCAAAATCATCGAAATCCCCGCTCCTAAACCATATATATTTTTGTTTCTTGAACCATGACCATGTCAAGGCAAATCTTTTTGTGGTATTAGAAGGTCATGGCATCTGAAGGTCACCCTAACCCCACCCCACCCTCCCAAAATCAGAAATGATCAATTATCTTGAAAAAAATGCTTGTGATCCCCACCCCTAAAGCATATATATTCTTCCTCTTTATGCATCTTATGGTACGTTATTTCAATCACAAGAATTAAGAGGAGGTACAGGAATTAGGTTTTTTATGGGACGGAACATCATTTTGCAGATAGTATTGACCCTCAGAATCAAATTTATATTTCTAAAACCTTATTGCATATCTATAGCTCAGCCCCTGTTATATCCCTATAAATGATGTGGCTATTCATTAAATCATGAGAGAAGTTCTGGAAAGTAGGTTTTTTCAGGAGTGATAAACGTCAATTTTCAGCTACTATTTGACTTCCTGGATGAAATTTAAATTTTTAAAACCTTATTGCATGACTATATGACAGCCCCTATCATACCCAAGATATGATATGGCTATTCATTAAATCATGAGAGGAGTTCTGGGAAGTAGGTTTTTTTAGGAGTGATAAATGTCAATTTTCAGCTACTACTTGACTCCCTGGATGAAATTTAAATTTTTAAAACCTTATTGCACACCTATAGGACAGCCCCTATCATATCTCAAGAGATGACATAGCTACTGCATAAATTGTAAGATGAGTTCTGGGAACCATATTTTTTTTGCAAAAAAAAACGTCATTTTTTGATGCCCACAGACCCCCGTGATAAAAACAAAAATTCTGAAACATGATTACACATCAACATGACACCCCAAAGCATATCCTATTAGATCATTAGGCTACTGCAAAAAGAAATTGACGTTTTTTGAAGCCAGACTTTTTGTAAAAAAACGTCTTTTTTTCAGCCATTTAATGACCCCCAGGACAAAATTGAAATTTCCGAAACCTTATTGCGCATCTATAAGACACCCCAAAACATATTCCAAGAGATGAGTTGTCTACTGTTGAAAATGTAAAAGGAGTTCGAGGAAGAAGGTTTTTTGTCAAAAAACATCATTTTTTACCAATTATTTAACCCCCAGGACTACCAGAGAATTTTTGAAACCTTTTTACAAAACAACATGACACCCCAAATCATACTCCAAGAGTTCAGTTTGCAGGTTTATAAGATGTAAGAGCAGTTTGAGAAAGTAAAACATGACAGACGGACGGACGGATGGACAGACGGATCAGGGTAACAACAATATACCCGAACTTTCTTTAGAAAGTGCGGGTATAAAAATATAGCCAATAGTTTTACAATTACTGTGGTACAATTTAAACTAATATACTTTTGTGAATTTTTAAACGTTGGTAGATAATCAAAACAATGACGTTCATAACACAACCGCTGTTACATCATATTTTGCCAAACTATATATGCTTATGCCCTGCAGAACAGCAGTATGGTTATCATGAAAGAGTCAATTACACTAGTATTTACATCAATTACACTAGTATTTACATCAATTACACTAGTATTTACATCAATTACACTAGTATTTACATCAATTACGCTAGTATTTACATCAATTACGCTAGTATTTACATCAATTACACTAGTATTTACATCAATTACACTAGTATTTACATCAATTACACTAGTATTTACATCAATTACACTAGTATTTACATCAATTACACTAGTATTTACATCAATTACGCTAGTATTTACATCAATTACACTAGTATTTACATCAATTACTTTTTCTTTCTTTTTTTGGAGGGGGGGGGGGGGTTATATCAAAAAGGAATTGATTAGATCTCAACTCTTCAGATATTAACAAAGCCTTAAAGTGTTGAATTATACTCTTCAAATCTAACAAATCATTTCTCTGAAAAATCATTCCTTCTCAATCAATGCATGACCTACTTTGAATTTCAAACAGCCATTAATTAATCAAATATTGGTGCTTTTAATTAAAATAAAATTAATGTATTTGATAAAATTCCAAACTGTTATAATTTTAGAATATTCAATCCAGAAAAAATCTGAGAATCTTTTTAAAAATTTAAATAGGAAACACACTCCACTTATAATTTAGTTCAAATTTTCAGTACACCAACTACATGCAATTCATACTTATTTCTTTTAAAGTCATAAATCTTTGAGGAGCTCACATTTGATAACTGTAGTGACTGTCTCAGTTTCACATACGTGCAATTGAATTAATTTAAGTCAAGTGAGAGATCAACGGATCAAAAGTACACTTCATCATGACATTCGGGCCCCTTCAACTTGATTCAAAAAGATGTGCCTTAAACATTTGATTCAGAGCATATATATAAAACAATCAATCATCTAAACTCAAGCAAAAGAAGAGTGAATTTATCTCAATATTTACATTCAGTGTACATTTCCCCTTATGTTTGCTTTGGAAATCTGCGACGTTCAATTTTCTATGAATACACTTTGATAATTCATGCGCCATGTGCATAAATAAAAATGTCTTCACATGTTTTGAGTATATTTATTTTTGTAAGATTAAATGAAATGTTCAATATTGCATAACCAATTTGATATGTACTTTTGAAAAATAATCATTAAATTATATCTACTCCTTCATAAAAGAGATTTTTCTCTACAAAGTTTCTGGCACTATATTTTTAGTTGCGGAAGCCAACTAAACAACATGTTAATATGGCTGTTCCTTCTATGTTTCATATCCCTGACTGAGAGCGTATATAATGGCTTTACAGTGACAATACACATATATTTCATAAAAATAGGCATCAGTATGAATATAAATATAAGCATTGAATGCTTATTTTTGAATGTCGTTGGTCCTGTAACACACCAAGCGGTGCAGACAAATTATTATACCGCGCTAATGCGTGGTATTCAATTTGTCTGCACCACTTGGTGTGTTACAGGACCAACAACATCCAAAAATTAGCATTCAATGCTTTTAAAAATGTTTTCACAGCACCTGCAATGGACTATAACAGGGGCAAAGCTTTTTTCGCGAGCCCGGATTTCCCTCATTTTGGCTATCATGGTGAGGATGACATCAATATCGTCGGGGATTCCGTGGTCAGGCCAGCCTGTGTATTGGAACTGAGACACGATCCGACGTTCATTTTCGCCGTCGTGCTTCACTTCAAAAGTTCTCTCCACACAGTCATCTGCAAACCAGTTTTCTTCTTGCTGAAAGTATAAATTGAATACATCACACATCTATACTTATGAATTAAGACTTTTTGCAAATAAACTAAAAAATGCCTGCATCAGAGTAACTGCTTTCACCTTCGGTATTTCAGCACGTGTGAGATGATGTCCGTAATTTTAACTGATAGTAATTGTTGTGAAATTAATTAAAAACCTACTTTCATTTTCGATAAACAAGCCGAAATAGCAAAAATGAGAGTAAGGTGGTGGACATGCTTTGGCGGATCCAAGTCAGTAGGAGTTAGCATCAAAATATATGCTTGCAATGAAATAATATTGAATGATTATGTAAACAATGAATATATTTATAAGGAATATACTTGGATTATACATAGAAGTTAAGATTTGACAAATGTTGAATAAATGAAATAAGGCAATTCCTTTCTTGATTGCCCGATTTTAGTTATGATAGATAGAAGCTAGCGAAGCGCGACCTCTCGCGAGAGAATTGAATACTAGAACTTTCCAGAAGGGGGTAACAAAGAACGCAGTTTGACTAATAAACGTCATGGCGAAAAGTGTAGGACTGGTTCATCATGCATCCCAGGCAGATAGTCATACCTTGCCCAGGAACGCAGTTTGACTAATTTATATCATGGCGGAAAGTGTAGGGCGAGTTTAACCATTGGGCAGATACTTTGGATCTGACAACTTTGGTTTAAAATATGCAAATAAATAAGCATGTCTATATGAATAAATGATGCATGCATTAAACAGGGAAATTAAACTGGGGTGGGGGGGGGGGTTGACCACCTTCCCCAGATTGGGGTTTTTTTTTCAAAACAGTCTTTATCTGAAATTCTCATTTGGGACAGTTACAATAAAATATATTGTGAGATTTGATCTAAAGAACAAATTCATTGTTATCATTTTCCACTCAGCTGCAACAAAAAGAATTAAGGCCACGTACGGTACGTGTATATCATCCAATTCAGTTTAGATTTTTCATCCGTCATCTAAATATCCAGCCATTCATTGGTTTTTGTTCCCCCAAAAAATCGGACACAGTGTATACGAAAAAAAAAATATATGGTTCAACAGTTTAGCATTGTGCCATTAATGTGTAAAGTGTTAATTCCCGGGATATCATCTAGTATTAGATAAAACATGAATTGGTACAAATGCAAAATTCTTGCTAAAAGTATTATATATATTCGAAAGTTGTGACTTTGCATTACTGCAAAGAGCAGATGGTCATCCTTTAGGAAGCTGCTTGGTCAACAAATTAACCATCAAATCTACCTAAAATAACAAATGATTTGTTTAGCTATAAACTATTATTTAGTGAGGAGAAAATCCATATATTTTACTTTTTAAATTTGGATATTTTTCTATATAAAAGCCCTTTTGCCTAAAACTAAAACACCTTTGCCTAAAAAATAACCTTGACTCTAAATTCATCAATTAGGCTAACAAATAGAAATTATTTGTAAATGTATCAAAAAGACCTCGATCCACTTAATGGAAACTTACCGGTAAGCACAATTGTTTTTATGTTTAATTTGTTATTTACGACAAAAGATTCTAAAAATTATGGTGCTTAAAATTCTTGAATAAAGGGTAAGAAAAAAATTAAATATGAAGTTTTATGAAAGCTGTGCCATATAAATGATATATTATTGACACCCATGCATAGAAAAAATATATATTATATAATTATCCTCTGTAAAACTTTGCCCTTGGTAATTTTATTAAAATTTGTCATGTACATGCACAACTTGGAATATCTGACAAAAACATATGCTAAAATGTTGCATTAATATTTTCAACATTTATAATATTATATATGAACCTTTACACCGTGGCACATTCTATTTTTATGCGACATGCTGTCTAAATAACCTTACAAATAAACAAACAGCTGTTGTCTTTTAATTGCAAAAAAGTTTTCATTCAATAAACAGCTGTTTCAATTACGTAGATACATGGACATTTCAAGTACAAAAAAAAAAATCCAAAGTACAAATTCACTGAATCCATCAAATCAAAGACTGCAAGAACTTAACTTAATATAAGGAAACTCATATACAATTGGAACCACATGATAATTTGTAGTATAAAAAAATATCTTGAACTTTAGAAAGCATTTATTCTGCCATAACAGGAGACCTGAATTACCGGTATAGGGATTCTTTAATCTTTGTTTTATTGTTATAAATTAGGCTCAAATTCAAGCATGCAGTGGGAGCTGTATGACACTTGTGCCCATACAAAAGCAATAAGATCATGGACAAATCACGAGCTCAATTACATGAGATTTGAATGCAATATGCCTTTAAAATACAGTTAAGGATGGCGGCCCGGTCACCATATGTATAGTAGCCTATAAAATACAGTTAAGGATGGCGGCCCGGTCACCATATTTATAGTAGTCAACCCATCACAGGTTTAAATATTGTAATGAAAATAAATTGGTACAATCTGCTTTCTCAGGTGTGAGAATTTTGATGATGAGTGCTAAGTGATCCAGCTAGAATCAAACATGTAAGATTGGATTTGAACCAGACTATTTTTGTTGGTTTTTGACTGAATGGCCTTAAGCGTTCCCACTGAACCAAGTCCGTGCTTCAACATTTTGGTAATTTAAAAAGTGAGTTTTATTATCAGAAATGTACATATATATCCAATGGTCCTTGCACCATCTTTTTACAGCATACAAAACAAAACCTACCCAGTATGCTCACAAACGATGCAGATTAAAATCTGTATTCTCTATAGATAAGGTCTGATTAATTTTGTTCATATATCATATGTAATAAAAATGTGTTCATGTAAACTGTTTAAATTTCATAAAAGGTAATTTAAAAACTCAAGTGCAAATAGCACTCAATAAGTCACTAATGGTTTAGGATCAATCTTTTAAAAAATCAATTTTTTAAGCACATAAATATTGAAGTTAAAGTGAATATTCAATACATTATTTCCATCTGGTTTTTTTTTTTCTCTCTCTAAATATTTTAATCTCACTGATATTAGGTCAAATTATTCTAGATAAACATGACTTTACAGTCAGAGCTGCTAGTCATATTAAAACATGCATGCATATTGCACTTCTTCAATTTTCTTCTTCTTTTGTTTGAGTGGTCTCCAATTGGGCCAAGTTAATGTTTAGAGGCAAAACACGTAGCATATTGTATGCATGCATATGTACTTAAAAACCCAAGTGTCAATGCAAATAAGTGTGATCGACTGTGACATTGACTCCAATTCAATGTAAGGGCATTCATGAAGAGGCTATATCAAGCATTCGTTTGCAGAGGCCGGGATTTAAACTTAGTTGTCTTTTCAGTTTTGGGTAACTAATGGACAATATGCCAACAATCACTTATCCACATTTTAATACAATGAAATGTATATACAGTAAAACTTATTTAGTATGAACACGGATGTAGCGAAATTTCGGATATAGTGAAGTTTTTTTGAGTTCCCAGTAAAATTTTAAACAAATCTTTGCAAAATTTTACGGTTATAACGAATTCGGATATAACGAATTTACGGATATAGCGAACTGATTTTGAGTCCCGTAGAGGTGAATAATAATGAAATTTAACACTTTTATAACGAACTTCTTGACAGTTTAAAAAGTTTGCACTACCATTTAACATAATAGTTTGAATGAATTTATTTTCACATAAATTCTTCAATTCACAATTCGATTATTACAGGTATCAAAAGAGTGTATTTTCATTCTATAATATAAGCATCAATTAGCAAAAATTGTAGTCTATATAACGAAGTAAATCCATTGGTCCCTAGGACTTCGCTATAACCGAGTTTTACTGTATATCCTTTGATTTGAAAATTTTCATAAAATTAATAAAGTTAATGCCAAATATTTGAAAGGTACAAGGACCTGTACACATGGACCTTTGACGAGTGTGCAATTCCTCTCATGATACCAAATGCATTAATCTCTATTAATCTCCATTATTTATCTTCTACAGCATAATTAATATACATGTAAAACCCTGCACTTTTTTACACAAAGAATTTCCCCCACAAATCCGCTATTTTGTATCAGTTGCAAGAATATAAAATCATAAGCACCAAATTTTGTAATTTTTACAGTTCAAAATTGATCATAAATGTATTTATCATAAATGTCAGAACTTTTAAATCCACAGGAATGCTTCTTGTGGATTTTGACACACGATAATTTCGTCCATAAACTAACATTTAGTAAAGAAAAAAAATTCAACTATTTTAGTTTTAAAATTTGAGCATTTTTCTATATCTGTATACAGAGCTCTTCCTTAAAAGGATCAGTAGATATAGCCTAAAAATAGCCCTCTTAATTGGAAATTTACAGACTCTACTAAATGGCAGCTTACTAAGTGCACATGTATGTCGCCGAATTCTTCATCTTCACTTGAAGTCGAGGGCCAATAGCGTGCACATTTTTTCTGCAAAAGGAAAAAATATATTTAGATGCATATTTGATAAACATCAACATGATCAAATCAGGAAAAAAGATCTGGAAAAGTTGTAACTTAAATGCTTTTAAGAGATGGAGTCGGAGAACATAATTCAAAACTGAAGTACTGAATAAGGATGTTATTTTTTTTTTTCATCAATAGAGATACAGGTGTATATGTGCATATAATGGATATGAGATCAAAAGACAACGAAAGAAAAAACTAGTGGTTGAATTTAAATGAACACTATGTATCTCTGCACTTCATTATATATTAAGTATAATATGCTTAACTGGCAGAACTCAAGTGTCTTATGTAAGCACTTGCTGCAATTTTTTTTTTTATGTATTCATTGAAAGAGGGGAATGCATGAATTCAATATGAAATAATCCAATACAGATACTGTACATGTATACTGTATCCTGTATTTGATAACCGTACTCAAATTCTGATGCCACGTATTTTAGATAGAGCATATGCCTCCACATAAATGTCTAATCAAATTCAGCTTAACCCTAATATCTAACCTCATGAACCCCCCCCCCCCCCCCCCCCCCACCCCCACAGTAATGAAGTTTGAAAATTGTACAAGTTTAAATGATTGCATGTTAATCAATATCCCATTCTTTAATTTTTAATTGGAATCAGAACACGAGGACATGCTGATGTATAAGACTTACACCCCAATATCAAGAAATCTTCTGCTACTGGTCTCATGTGAAAAACTCATCAGTTTTCATTTTATTTTTAAGTGGGTACCAATTTTACATAAACTTCAGGCTGGTCATAGACTAGCTTCCTTTTGAAAACCAAGAACTTTTTTTCTCCCAGATGACAAGAAACAAATTAATTAAGACTTTTAATTACCAACTGAGCCATTTGTTTTCTTAATTTAATTTAAATTTGACCTTGACCTTTGAACTCCTCACCTTGCCAACTTCGACCTCTTTACAGGCCATTAGTATGACTCTCACATTCTGCTCCCAGGTCATCCTCCAGAATTCGTTCAGTGTGGTGGGTAGGGGGCCCTGGGAGGCGATGTATGCATCATTGTTGTGTACATTCTACAAAAACAAGAGTTGGAAAATATCTTAATTTACATAATATACAGGGATGAGACAGGCAGAAAAAAAGAGGAAATCAAAATAGTCAGGTGTCTGCACTTATTTCAAGAATGACCATTTTGATTTTCAAGTCTTTGGAAAGCCACGTTTTTTGCAGAAAAATTACATCTTTGAATATAAAATTTGCATAAACCACTATTAAGTTTTATTTGTATGATCCTTGCAATATCATTTGCATAAAGGTTTACATTCACAAAATTTTGACATTGTAAAAATGGCTTACACCAGGTTAGACACAAACAGGAAAGTAACTGAAAGGCATTAATTATAAAGCCAGACTGGTTAGACATTTATTTTTTGCTAAAAGCCTTTCACATTTTATATTTCCTTCCTGCAATATAAACAAGAAGCATATGTTGTACTTAAAATTAAAGTGCACTTGATGATTTGAAATAAAATTGATTGTATAATGCAATAGCTAAAATATTTAAAACAAACAAGTACTGTACTTGATTGTAATGTACTGCTTGAATTGCATGGAGATCAAAAGTCATGAATTAATTTTAGATTTAACAATGTTCTATCCAAATCCATGAATAATTTTATGTAATATTTTAAGTGTCTTTTTTCCATACACACAGCTGTCTCATATACACCTATCTATATTTGAGCAACCTTGCCTCGGTTATATTATCTATTGTGATCAACACATTACAACCATATAATGAAAATCCAAATTTTTTTAAAATTTTTTTTTTTTGGGGGGGGTGTCTCAATCATCTTGGGATTTCTCTTTTCTCAATATTCTGGTAAGGAATTTCTGAAGTTGCCAGGAACACAGTCACTTATCATGGTAAATATGAGGGACAATATTGTCTGTAACCATGGCAACCATAAATGATTTTTTTTTTTCAGTGTGACTTTCAAAGCTTTGGTTATATACTAACCAGTATGTAACTGGCATTAATGTAGTCTGATCCTTCCTCTCCTTCCACTTCATTCAGGATTACTCGGCTGTCATCAACTAAAATTAGATACACAACCAAATCTTTATCAATTCAACATCACAGCAAACTGAATGCAAAACCAACTCTTTCATAATTCAACGTCATGGCAAATTGAATGCAAAACCAAATCTTTAATAATTCAACATCATGGCATAAGCTGAATACACAAGCAAATCTTCACTAATTCAACATGACAGCAAGCTGAATGTACATGTACTAAAATTCTTTGCTTGCAAAGATGAATGGGTTATTCAGATATTCATTCAATTTGAGACAAAAAAAGGAACCTCGCAGCTGCAATATTTTATTTATATAGATAGAGTATTGGTTTTTTATTGGCCTTGTTATTAAAAAGTATAAAATAACGCCAATAGACTGATGGGGCATCCATTAAACTCGTGTACACATGGTGATACGTGCATTATACATGTACATGTAATCTAGCTCACTCACACGGAACAATGTCCCTGTAGCGGTTCTTTTTAGTGTTGTATGGCTGCTTGCCCCAGTTCGCAGGAAAAGTGTCATTTTCTTTGTGGTGAGCAGCAAGTTCTCTCAGTTCCTGTCAAAGGAAATTTCCAATTAGTTCATCCATTCACAGCTTTTTATTTCTAATAAACCACATCTTTAGTTTATATATATATATCACTATGTACAGTGTACATGCATGTATTGACTCACTTTACACATGAGGCAATGTCCAATATAGTTTATAGTCATATCCCCTGATATGAGATGGAAACTCTAAATATTGAATTTTTGGGGTCATTTGGTTTAATTCAATTTTGCATATATATACCCCTTCCTTCATTTTTCCTATTCAAACTAGCTAACAACTTTGATTTTTTTAATTATATTCTTTCAGAGTCTCTTTCACAATGTTTAATATCAACAACCTAATTAATTTGACTCTGCATGTTAGCAACCAGGTCAAGGTTAGCAACTGGTATGTTAAGAATGTGCATGCATGGTTCCACACTCTGATTCTCCTTAAACCCATGTTTCTTTTGATTTTTATACAGACGCATTTATAAATAATTTGAATGATGGGGCAGATAACGTACAAACAATACTGTCTAAGCTGAGGATTGGAAAACAATTAAATAAACCAATAATTTATAATTAAGGCATGTTTTATCAAAAAGTTGTTTTATATGCAACATAGCTAATTTTAGATTCATAACAGCTAGGAAACTATTTCTCTCCATGATGAAAAAAAAATATATAGGAAACAATTAATTTCATTGATGTCATAAATAATTACATAACAACTACATAACTTGATAATAATTCAAGGCTTTAAGTTTTGCACGTGCATTATATAATTATATACATACACAATTCTCTCAATGGCTCATTTAAAATGAAACCTGACTATTTATATCTATGATATCCCTCAGACAAATAAAAATGCCTTGAGAATTAAAGGGATCGCATTTTTCAGCGAGAGAATGAAAATATTAACAAAAAGATTTCAGAAAATCGATCAAGTAGCTAGCTTACAGCTGCATTCAGTATAAGAAAAGACACTGTCTAGTCAGTAAATTGGATTTTTACAACATTTAGTACTGTCTCTTTATGAAGGTTTTTAGACGATTCAAGATTAGTAACTAAAGTTTAACTGCACTGTGTGCATCCCTCACAGTCACTGGTTGCTTCTCTATTAAGTACTGATAAGAGTTTTCACTTTTTCACAACCTCACAAATTATAATATGATTTAATTATAACCAAACTTTTTATTTCTTTTAACATGTTTAAATATTTCATTGTAAATCAACATTTTTGATATTTTAGTAATTATAATACTGTCATAACATTGTTATAATATATGCAATGCATACACAACTATTAGTATTAATTATCATGTGTTTTAATTACCGGTAGTATAATATAACGTTGATTTTTTTAAATAAATATATACTGTACGTTTCATGAGCTATGTACATTACATGTAATTTCCTTGACCCTGCAGGCCTACTACATGTATAATTATGTGAATATTAAAAAAGTCCAGATATTCTTAATTGCTGCAGAATATTTTTTTTAAAATATAGTGCACTTTTCACAAGCTATATATAATTTCCTCCTACTATAAATTATGAAGTAGCTATAGTATTTAAAAGACCAGAAATTTTTAATTGCTGCACAAAGATGGGAAAGTTTTTAAACTTAAATGTATCAATTTTTTTTCTAAATTTAATGTCGCTTTCATGACAACTGTAATCAAATACATGATTGTATAAATGTAAATTTATGGTTATAAGAGGAAAAAATTCATTGAAATACCACATAACAATCTTAATTTTTTCCTTCTTACAATCAACTTTCATCAATCTGCCATAACATTAAAATCACAGAAATTTTTTTTTCATCCTTTTTAGTTATCATTACCTTAAAGGACGCTTCCCCCCCCCCCCCCCCCCCCAAAAAAAAAAATAAAATAAAAAATTAAATATTAAATAATTAAAAAATTAAATATATATTCAAAGGACCCTGCAATACATTAAATGGTGTAATATTATAGCATGACTTGTATATATATGAACTCTTTAATAACTTGAGCTTTATCATTATTATTAAAAGCATGACATTCTAGAAAACGACCGAAATTTCATGACTTCAATTGCCATAACTTTTGTTTCAATAACGATATCTTCATTTAATGAGCTCTTTCAAATAGCATAAAGTTTGTTTACAATTTCAAAAATTAAAAAATTGCCTTGTCTTCCAGCACAAAAACAAATTTGTCCTATTTTTCTTTGTTACACTGTTTAACTCTTAACCTGAGTAGAATCAAATTGTGAAAAATGATGAAGAAGAGAGTCAAGAAATTTTCCATTTGGATAATGAATTATGAAATAAAAGGATTTAAAACTCAAAAAAAAAATTGTTAACGCAAAATGCTCTCATTGATATAAAATGTAAACTTATAGGTACATGTATCAACAATTCATCTTAAAATTGTCACTCAATCCAAAGGTCATGCAGTCGTAAACTGTGAGAAAAACTCATTTTGCAGAATTGCATCATTAGTCTAAAGGAAGGTTTAAAATGTGTCACTTCCTCTAAAAGCTCATTTGTATAATCATTGTAAATTAACAATTAAGCTATGATCTAATGAAATAAACACACAATTATCAGTATTTAGAGATGAAACATAAATTTGTGCATTATACCAAGAATTGAGTCAACTTTAAAAGTAAATTGTTTGCACTGTTCAGACACCCAGGTACATGTAATAAATGGGGAGGGGGGGCACTAAGAGGGAACAGTCAACTTATATACCCAGTTAATGTTAATGATGACATGTGACTCCTAAAAAAACCTAGCTTTTCCCAAACCTTCTCCTCCCTTCCTCCTCCATAATATTGTGAGCAAGGACCAGTTTTGAACTGAGAGGGGTTAGAGCTTCAGGTCATATAACTGACTCATTTTTTATCATAACCCTCTGATCTTTATCTCTCTTCCTTATAAGTAAGATATAATTGTTAATATTAACAAAAGAATCTCTAACACCAAATTTCCTTACTGCTATGGGATATAAGGTCAAAATTATTTGAAAAACCCAACCTAACTTATTCTTTCAGTATTTTTATCTCTATATTTTCTCAGCCCTATTCAGTTTGAGGTAACAAGATTTCATTGTATTGAATCCTATCCAATAGTATAAGGAAACTCTGAGAATTACTGCCATAAAAATGATCAGCTAGAGTACATTCAGTTTAACTGTATCATCTGTTTATCAATTACTGCTTTACATCTCTTAAATGTAAATTTTTTGCATCCATCAAGTATATGTATATATGTTCTTTGTATTTTAAAATTATATATAGATTACATGTATGGTTATGAACTGATAATCTATAATTGTTATAAATAAATGAGTCAGGGTTTAATCTAAATTATATAATTTCTGTACATTCTATGCATGAAATTGCAAACTCACTTCCACAAAATATATTTATAGAATTGATCACTTATCTATGATTACCGGTATCTATAATCTGTATAGGTTTCATTTTTATAATCCTAATCCTATATTCCCAATGATACAGATTAGATTATATCTAATATTAGATTCTGTGACTTTTAGAGTGGATTAGAGTCAGACCATTTCCTATGAATGCCGCGTATTTGAACTTGATAAGGCTCGATCATGATAGGCCATTCGACATATACTATGCTGGTTCGCATTTACCAATAGTTGGACTGAGACCAGCTGATCATAAGCATGTGTCTAAAATATAAGAAATAAAACATGATACACGTATAACATTAAGCTGCCTTTTGTGGGATTTGAACCAGAAACAACTGCACGATTATATATTAACGAATCAACTCGGCCGAGTCAGTCAAGCTTAAATCATCCAAAATGAGATATATATTATATATCTCACTGTGATGATATACAGCAAAGAATAATAATAATTATCATATCATTACAAGCGAATTCAACGTTCAGCTTAGATAAGGTAGCTAATACGTACATAAATAACATATTAGTAAATGTGTAAACTAAATTATTAATTAGAAAGATATCTCAACTGAGTGAAAATATGTCATCTTATTTAAGAGTAAAAATTGTCACTAAGATCGGTATAAAAATTTAATGACATTATGTGAGGTGTGGGTACCATTGGAATAGAGGAGGAAGCGCTAGTACACACGATATACTTATCACTATCAGCGTTTTGTATTCATTAATCTAGTAGTTAATAGTTATCCCAACAATTTACACAGGTATCGCATTATGACTACAGATAACTTTAGCCAGGGTACATATCTGAATCAACAACAACAGTACCTTCACGGTCTGTAGATATGACAGGTGTGTATTGGACCAGGTAAAACACAGAAAGGGGCATAACTCGTGCAAATTCGCTCTTTGTAAACAAACCTGACAAATCGGCACCCCATCAAATATTCCACAACTTTTATAAAACTGACACCCCTCTCAAAGAAAGATGAACCATTGTTGACCCTTCCTCTCTTTAATTTCAATACGAACATCGAGATTTAAAGCGTGGTGAGAGGGGTACATACATGCAGCGATGCACACTGTCCAGTCACCTATGTCCATGGTGTGAAACTCACCCTGTATTCTCTGTGAAAGCCATTTCCAGCGGGGTCCTCCTCTTCGATCAAGTCGTCGACATGTTTGATAAACTTGTCAAGGGCCTGTCGAAGTCGTAGAGATGGTTCGTCCATTACTCTTGCGCTTGTTTATTTCAGCTGGGGAAAGTTGACTTAACCATTACGGAAGTTTAAATTGGACGTGTCACGTGATCTCGATCCCGAAAGATATTTTCTTTTCAATTCCTGTTTAGAAGAAATGTTTATATTTAGTTCAAAAAGAGGCGGATCTAATGATAAAAGAAATTATTTTCAATACTGGAGAGGGAGGGACTATTCCAAGGTCGTGCATATATTGCACTGATTGAATAAAAACTTATATTTTAAATAATTTTTTATTCAAATAAGCCACATATTTTTAATTTAAAAAAAAAAACACTAATTGTTGTATAAATAATTCCTTACTTGTCTAAAGTTTTACTTTGCAAAATTTCAAAATAATAGTCAATCGCCATCACAACCCCCCCCCCCCCCCCCCCCCCCCCCCCCCCCCGATGATGATACTTTAAATTGACTTATATAACTTAAAATATAAACTATCATTTTGAAACCTTCCCTCTCTTTGTATGTGTGTATGTGTTGTTGTATTTTATTTTTATTTTTATTTTGTTATTACTTTTGTATGCCCAAAAGGGGCCAGAATTTGGAAATAAAATTATCTTATCAAAAAATGCATAAATCATCTCCAAAGACTGTGTCCGATTCGTTTTTCTCATCTACATGTACCCCCCCCCCCCCCAAAAAAAAAAAGGGGGGGGGGTAATTAAGCAAAATTCATCCAGGCATTAAACAGGTAAGTTTAATTAACATAAGGAATTTCGTTTTGAAAAAAAAAATATCAACTTAACCCTATGATCATGATTCGATTTTTTGTGGAGAAAAACCTATTTAGAGGCCTTGTACAAAACTGGTTTGCATGATATTCATTCATTTGTTAAAAAAAAGCTTTACTATGACGAAAATTAACAATTTGTTTTTATTTCATTTATCATAAAGTTTAAAAGTTGCACACAGAACTATATCATATCAATATGCTTTGGCAGCAAAATAAAATTCCCAAAAATACAGCTCATATTGTTTAAATTTTAATACGGATTGCAAAAACAATGCTTATCCAAAGACTAGTACAGGCCATAACTCTTTACATGTTCCATGTTTTCTATGTAGCTAAAAGTTTTGATCGATCACAATTTAAAATAATTCACTCACGGTATACGTGTTGTAAAACATTACAGAGAAAACGGAGAACACTTTTTAATAAGTTACAAACAAACATATATTACATGTATAACAGATAGTTTTTAAATTAATGTCACTCTTTATATTTTCCAGAAAATTTAAAATCACCGTTCCGAAAATCACAAAATAGCTAAAGAATTATATTCAAATAGAGCTATCATCAGTCGCTTGCGGGAACACAAGTTCGGACACAAAGATCTCTGGTGTTTAAGGTTTTCTAGCTGTGGGCTGGGGACGTACCTTCCTCACTGGTGGTGTGTTGAGGACAAGTCCTGCCAGCCAGGTCCAAACATTTAAATTAAAATACCTTGATCGATGCTATCTCTGACTGATTCAGTAGGTCGTTCGTTCACCTTGTCCAGACCCATTAAGCAAGGCGAGGTATGAACATTGACAAAATATCTCAAGACATTAGGGCACCTGCATCCAGGTGATATAGCCAAAGTCCATGTAGTAGGAGAGATAGGTATCGACCAAGTCTCACAAGGTTTCTAGTATACATGTAAATGGTAGTATCCTTTCAGGTTATGCTAGTATACATGTATATGATGTATATACATGTATTAGTATTATGATCAATTTCCAAGTAATGAAACTTAGATATAATTTATATCTATATAATTTAATAATTAAATATAAGAGTAAACAACCAAAAAACCCACACAATTAATTAGTTGTATAGCCTTCTGTGCTACAATTTTAAGAGGCTGGGTGGTTAACAAATTAACCACCAGATTTGCCTAAAATTTTAAGATATGAATTGTTTAGCTATAAACAGTTATTTAGTATAAAGAAAAAAACCCATATATTCCACCTTTTAGATTTGGGGGTTTTTTTCTATGATTTTCTATAAAATTCTTCTTCTAACGGAGATCAATACAGTCAAAACGACCATCGAGCCCTCATAAGTAACCAAAATGTAAAATAACGCCACACATTTCTACATTGCAGGTATATTTAGTTTATTATGTGACATTTATACAAGACGAGTATAGAAATAAACGTTGTCAATCAATGAACGCAAAAAATGTCAAATGATAAAGGAGAGGATAATCACTAGATGCATGAATAGGTGCATGAATAATATAAATTACTAGTACTTGGAGAACAAGAATTACATCTACCATGTTATACTTACCTTTGTTAAATCGATCGATTTATCTTTTAATTTAAACATGCACGGATATATAGATAGATGGAGGAAGAACTAATATAGGCTATTTTGCCTGTTTTTTCAATCCATATTAATTAACTGTATATACTTCATTTGTATATATTATGAATAAAATACCTCTTAAACTGAGAAAGGAGATCCCCCTCCATTTGAAAGCTATATGAGGGATATGTAGAGAAAACTCTTAAGAATTCTTCCTCTCAAAAACCAATTGGTCTAAGAAGCTACTACTAGTGTGAAAGCAACCTCAACCTCAGATAGTGTAGATTCAAGTTTGTCTAAGTCATTAGTTTCGGGGTAGGGGGAGCCACATTGGAGGATCGAATTTTTACCTAGGAATTTGTTTATTAATTTATCTTTAAAAAAAAAAACCCAAATGTTATGATATATAGTATTACATGTTCTTATATGCAAGCATTTTGACATATGGTTAATTTTAAATTGTTTAGACGTGGGCCCTTGGACGATTCTTGGGCCCCACAAGAGGTTCAAAGTTTGATGTAGGTTTACATATCTATATAAACAGTTGTTTAAGATCTGCTTGAAAACTGCAGATGCTCAATATGTGATATGACTATAAAATCATCCTGTTACAAAAGGGGCTCAGTGTTTTACAGGATCTATTCTACTACATTGTCAAGATATTTTGTACATGACTCCATAAAGCTGATTTTATTATAGCTACTAGCGCGGGAATTAACTCTTATTCGCATTGATATCATACAGTGATTAATATGTCGAAGCAGATTTTGTTGTTGTTCATTTTTGTTTGTACCGTGTCCGAAATTTTTCTTAATTGCTTTTCTTAACCTATTCTATAAAATTGAAATCAAAAAGGAACTGCATGGCTGGGTATTTAGAGGACGGGCAGGGATGAAAATCTTAACTTAAATTGATTTTATTCACATGTACGTGTATTGCCTTTATTTTTTTCCAGCTGACTTGGAAAATATTACAAATATTTTAATTTCATTTCAAACCAGGTAGTGGCGTAAAGTGCGTCGTTCCTCTCTTTTCTTAATTTTGTTCTTTAGGAGCAATTTCCATATAATTGTTATCACTGTCCCAAATAAGAATTTCAGATAAAAGACACCCCCTCCCGAAATTCAACTTCCCCTTTTTATGCATACATCATTTATTCATATAAACGTAGAGTTGTTAACACAATTTGTTCATGATTCACACATTAATGTATAACGTTTACTACCAATCTGTAGTGGTGTAAAAAATGCATGTAATTTATAATTTAAAAAAAGTATGCATATTTATTTGCATATCTTAAACTAAAGTTGTCTGATCCAAGTTATCTGCCCTACACTTTCCACCATGACGTTAATTAGTCAACCCGCGTTTTTTAAGCACCTCGTTCTGTAGTTATTTCCTTCAAAACAAAAATCGCGTCAAATTGGTCCATTTTATTAATTAATTTTTTGTATTTACCAAAGATATCTTCCAGCGATGTATGATGAATTCGTCCTACATTTTCCGCTATGACGTTAAATAGTCAACCCGGGTTCTTGGTTACCCTGTTCTGGAAAGTTCTATCCATCAAAACTAAAATCGTTCATTCAAGAAACGAATTGGCTCATTTTATTTATTTAACATTGGTCAAATTTTAATTTCTTTGTATACCCTGAATAAGTCCCCAGTAAATATATTCACACTTTACGTAATCATTCAATATTAATTCATTGCAAGTATATATTTTGATACAAACTCCCACTGACTTGGATCCGCCAAAGCGTGTCCACCACCTTACTCTCATTTTTGCTATTTCGGGCTGATTAATCGAAAATGAAAGTAGGTTTTTGATTTATTTTACAGAAATTGCTTATCAGGTAAAATTCAATTATACCTTACGGACATCAACTCATGAAATACCAAAGGTGTAAACAGTTACTCTGGTGCAGGCATTTTGTAGTTTATCGGCAAAATGTCTTAATTTATAAGTATAGATTTTTTGCTCAGGTGAGCGATGTGGCCCATGGGCCTCTTGTTATAATCCGTCACCATTAAATGACAAAATTCGTCAATTTGAACTTAGTTGTTTTTAAAGAAGTGGTTTGAACATATTTTATTGCATAAACATATACAAATAGTTCGAACACAAGTTCTAACAACTTACAAGTTTCTTACCAAGTATAACAATTTACAACTGTATAGTAGTTTAGAATAGAAAGTATATAGAAATGGATATTTCAAAAATGGTTAAATTATTGAACAAACGTACATGTATTTATAAACAGTTCTGTTTGAATTTGGTCTAGGCAGTAAGACTGAAATTACGAGAATCTGCCACAATCTCTGATAAATCTTTGAACAGCTAAAAAAATATGTTGGTTTAAATTGACAGTCAGAGATTCATCTCCCCACAAAAGTAAATGACAATTAATAATGTTAATTTGATTCAAATTTAAAAGGTTTGAAAACAGTTCATTTCGTGCATTGGTATATTTCTTGCATCCAAAAAACAAATGATAAGAATCTTCTGGTAATCCACATTGGCAATTAGGGCTTTCAATAATATTTCTTCTGAAAAGGTCGAAGTTTAAGATACAGTTATGTCTAAGTTTTGTGTGTATAATGTTAAGTCGTCTCTTGCCAAAGCAAAAAATAGGACGGAGTTTTAATTTGGTTTAATTGAATACTGCTTTTGAAACTTGTAAACGAGGAATTATTTCTGGTGATTTAAACTTAAACTATTCCATTTATTGATCGTGTCAGGAACAAACGATTTCTTGAATATTTCTAGTCTACAATTTGGAATAGTATAGTCTTCTCGATTGCGTGTATTGTAATTCGATTCTAAAGACCTGATAGAAGGGAAAATATTTTTTAAATAGTCCGGTACCAAATTATTATGAATTTTATACATTGTGCTCAATTTTGCTAACTTTCGTCTCTCTGAGAGAAGCATCCAACCTGTTTCTAAATAAAGGGACTTTAAAGAAGTAAAATTCAACAAACGGCAATTCAAATTTGGAACTTTTATGGATAGTGGTTGAGTGTTATATATATATGGGTCATTATCAAAATATACAGACTATTGAAAAATGTAAAACATGAGAAAATTATTCCCGAACAAATTACGAGCCTATCTTTTATGTAAAAGAGAACTTGTTAATAAGTAGAATAGGAAAATTAAAATATGAATGTTGATTTGAATATTAACGGTGATTTTTTGTTTAATTAATATTATAGGTACAAGACGTTGGCAAAATTTATTGACAACATAAATTCACTGATATATCATAATTATTAATATATTTTTATACTTTAAGCAATAAAATTGTCAATTTATTTGTTCAACAATAAATTTTTAGTTTTCTAAAATATCCAATGTTACTGTATATATTACCAAAACATTATATACTTCCCTTCTAATTGATACTGACACAATAGTCTGCATATTTTGATAATGACCGATATGCATTATTGGCAAACTCAAAGATAAATCAATAGGCATAAATACAAATGTTAACAACATGACACATGTATCAAGTCAGGGTACTCTGATTTAAAAGTTGAGAACTAACAGAGACATCGAGTGATAACATGGAAAAACTAATGAAATCAATCAATAAAGACATCATAATAAAACCAAAATGGTGTTAAACAATTTATATCATTGACATATATTAAACGTATTGGGCTACGGGCCCCGTGCAGAACGTAAAACAAACACACTCACTATAGGTCCCGCAAAGCACTTGTACATGAATGACAATGATGTTCATTTCTTTATTCTATATGCATATATTTGAACAAACGAACTGGAAAAGGCACGTGTACCAAAACAAATACTAATAAATTTGTGACCTTCTGGATGAAATATAATGTTTTTGGGAAATTGAAAATAAATATAGCCAATTACCAGACTTCGCCTTGATGTTCCATCAAATTTGATTTGCTCGGGGTGACTTTCACATAAACAAACAATGATATTGTCATCAGAATCGAAAGATAGACCTCTTGGTTTACTTCCGGAACAAGAATATTCCGACAACCTCTTTCCTTTGGTGTCCATGATTATGACACTACTTTCTGTGGTGTATGCTAACTTTTTACCACAAAACGACGAACAAATGAAAGGTCTGTCTCCAGATTTGATATATGGTATATTAGACTTTATTATGAAATCACTCCATCGTAATGAGACTGATGATTCGTTTGCGGTAAAGAACCCTTCTATAGTATTTGCTATTCCCTGAATGACTCCTTCTACTTGAATCCTTTCAATTTCAATGAATTCCATATCTGGATATTTTATTTCATACTTTACAACAAAGTTTCCAAATGCTACATATATTCTGTTCATGCTATATGCATGACAAATGCCATAAGGCGTACTGTCACATTGGTGTGTGTTTATCCACTTTTTACTACATATGTTATACACTCTTAAGGAATTTTTACTTTCGTCGGAAATAACAACATTTTTTTCATCTATATATACTGCATAATATGCAAAACCATCTATTTTCGAGTCAGACATTTCATGAACGGTTGAAGACATTAAATCTATGTCTTCTAACCATGGCTTTGGACATGATAAACCTTCCCAAAACAGAGCTTTTCCACCGACAGAAATTCGCTTTGGAATATCGCTTGGCCTTTTTGACAAAATCACATCTTCAAATTTCATTGATTCTGTTAGATTATCAAGTTGATTTGTTTCAAAATCATAAGATTCAGTCAAGTCCCATATATCCAAAGACTTCAAACGGTTAAAGTGATTAAGAATTTGGGCGTTCACTTTCGATTGCATTATAAAAATTTGTTTGTCGGAACCGTTGTCTAGAGCCGAGGATAGCATAGATCTGGCTTCAGTGATCGATATATCGAATCGCTTCAGTTCATCCGACACTACCTCAAATTGGTCTGTTTGGTGAGCATGTTCCACCTC
Organism: Magallana nippona; assembly: GCA_033439105.1. Classification (NCBI taxonomy): domain Eukaryota; kingdom Metazoa; phylum Mollusca; class Bivalvia; order Ostreida; family Ostreidae; genus Magallana; species Magallana nippona. Next base: position 26,527,708 of record CM065921.1, read on the forward strand.
GAAACGTTTCAGCCATTGTTCATGAGCCTGGTCTAAATACATTTTTGCTTCTTCAATTTCGTTTGCAAATGAAGAGCAAATGCCCTTCTTTGAAGTACAGAGTGTAGCAATTTTCTTCTTATTTTCCTCCTGCAGCTTGGTAATACAATCATGAAGGCTGGATAATGATTTAAGTTTGTCTTTTATTTGGTCTTTGTCAAAGCTCCTCACAAATGCATCGATTGAATCAAAATTAGCACATCTTTTATGAAGGTTGGCAAAACACACACCACAACACAGCTCGTTGTGGTCTTTGCAAAAGAGTTCGACTACTTTCTCTTTGTGAATCATACAAGTCTCTTCTATATCGACAGATTCGTTCCATTTTACCAATTGGCTCATTTGGACAATTTTGTGACTCTGTAGTATTGGTACTCGTGAATGAATATCTTTACATTCATCACAAATGGGCTCTGCGCACGATTTACACCAATGTTTTGCCAAGACTGTTTCATTCTTTCGTTTGCAAAACAAACAATACTTTACTGAATCGTTTTCTGTATTCGCTGTCATGGTCCATACCCACTTATTAAGCGGGAGACTTTTCGCCCAATCTTCACTGGACATATCCTTTTCTGGTTCTTTAACCCGTTGTCTACACACTGGACAGTCGATGCCATTGAAATCTTCTTCTTTGTAACGTTTAACCTCTCGAGACATATCGGACAACGAAATGATTCCTTTTCAGATTCTTTTTGCACATTTGATGACTCTGCCATTTGCTGATCCAGAGAGTTTTACTTTCGTTATAGATTAAAGGACGCAGGAGGTCTAAAATGTACCAATGTCCATTCTTGTCATAAGTTTTGCGACGTGATAGATATCAGTGGCAGGACATCAATTAACTTTTCCTTTTCAGATAAAGTATCCATTTTTAAAAATTATTCCAAATTTTAAGATAAGAATTGTTTTGTTGTGTAATGTTAATAGCTAAATGTAGTTTTTTAATAATAACCTTGGATTTTACTTCATAAAAGAAAGAGGGGTTTGGGTAAAAAGTTATGTAAACATTGAATATCATTATCATGCAGTTATCTAAGGCCAGTTGAACTTTATTTGTCCTTGTCCTATATGTTTACGTGGTGTGTGATATGAACATATTTTTACTGTACTGATTTACAATTGGGATTGGGCACAATAACTATTGATTGCACGAAACACATTGAGGTCAAAGAAATCTACAAGATATATTAAATGCCATTTAGTTGTAAACATTTGTTATTTCAAGGTGTACAGTCATATAATATAATATTAGATCAGGTAAATCTTTCACTATTTTTAATGGAGCGATGAACTAATGAAAATAAATGATTGCTATCACTAATACTTAATTGACTACCACCCCAGAGTAAAATATGGGTGTTTAAATTTATAATTTGGAATACATGTATTTCGTTAAACAATTATTTCTATAATATCTGCATACTTAACACAGGTGAAAAAAGTGATACGTAACTTCAGGTATACCGCAGGAGCAAAGTGAGTTGCTAATTACATTACATCTCTATAGATCATAATAAATATATATATCACCATTGGTAAAATAAAAATTAAGATTTATATAGTTATAGACGGCACTTTGGTATACAGTAATTATGTGCATTTCTGGTAAGATAATAAATATTAGATGAATTAAAACGCTTGTTTGGAAAAATATCCGTAACATAGACAGGTAAATAATTTCGTTCAGCTTTGAACATTGTTTTTAATCAATATCTTTTCCTTCTATATATAATGTATCCCACCAAGTTTCCAGTACTGAGCCTTGTGGAATACAAGCATATACAGGTTTAAAATAAGATAATGAATCACGGTACATAACTCTTTGTTACTTATGTTCTAGGCAACTGTTAAACTATTAAAACATATTTAGTGACCCCACACGTCTGCAATTTAAAAAATAAACCCTTGTGCCATATGCGATCAAACGCTTTTGACAAATCACAAAATATCACACAATATGATATACCTTGATGTATGGTGTTTAGTAAAGGATCTTCCGACAAATTCAGTAACTTATCATGGATATCACTTTTGTGTACAAAATTCATTCTCCCTAATAGTTTTTTTTTCATAACTACTTATGATTGAATTTTAAGAAAATGAAGCTCTTTATGATTGGACAAAGAAGTTTGAATTAAAGACACATTGTTGATGAAGACATTCGTCTTTTTTCCGTAGACAACTCGACTACTGATATAATTTCCTTTTACAATTGTTTAAGAATTATCCTTCTAGTTATGGTTTATTCTATTTCCTCTTGATTGTCAAAAGTGAGTGATAATCATAGTCAATAGAATTTCTATGAAAATGAAACATATCGCTAAATATTGTCAATACTCTTAATGTTTCATATTCATCCCATCTAAATACCGCATACTGTAGATTTCTTACTAAACGCGAGGGATTAATATCCGCGTAAAATCGCGATAAGCATATCTCGCGGATTTGATAATCTACAGATGTAAACTAAATGAAACTATGATGAAAAATTAGGCGTTGCGATTATATATTCTCGCGATTTGATGCGAAACGGTTTAATCGCGGAATTAAGTACGCGTGTAAAATAAGGAATCTACAGTAGCCAGTATTTTGGAAGTGTTAAAATTGTGGCCTATATGACCGCGTAGATTATGCAGTGCTAGGGAATTCGTTTGGAACTGCATCCATGGTGTGCAGAACGAATGGGGTGAGGAAATGTTGGCGTAGAGGGTACAATGTATAGGCGTGCTGTTGGCTGTAAGATAAAAATAAGGAATATGCCTGTCTTATTCCCGAAGGTCCATCAAAATATAACTCAAGAGAAATAAGTGATGTAGGATTCGTAATTTACTAGTTTCAACGATGGCAACGGTTTCATGAATTAATAATTAAACAGTCATGTTTCTAACGAGACGCATATGGCCTGCAGTGGCCTCCGAACTCAGACTCTGGAAGATTGACAATTATACATGACTATATATAAGGATGTTAACAATGAGTGAAAATTGACAGGTGGTGATATTAAGTAAGCTGAGTGAAAGATTCACAGGTTTCGAGTAATTAGTATATAAACTCAATGAGTCTTTGATGTCATTAACATGAAACACAGATAATTGCATAATGCTGTTTAACAGCTTAGCAGTTCTTGAGAAATAACATTCTCTCTCTTTGAAATTACCAACATAAAGTCCGTAAAGTGTCAATCACTAATTAAAAAATAACTATGTTAGAATTAAATTGTGAAAAATATTAGATAACATGTTGAATTTAAAAGGTAAAGTGCAAAATAAAGTTAATTACGAAAAGTCAATTTTCTACTGTTACATATCTGAGTGATTTATAAAGATTCACCAAAATAAAAATACAAGAATACATGTGTATTAGTTCTTTCGTACATACTACATCGTAGTAAATTATCTATGCTCACACACATGCTCACACACAATAAAAAAGAATAAATAACTATAACAATGAAGTGCTTTTTTGCTGATCTATAACAGGAATTATTTTGTCAAAACTTCAAAAACACACATAATTGTCCTACAAAAACAAGTATTTATATCGACATGTGACCTTCTGGATGAAAGAAAATGTTGTTCGGGCTTGACCAAATATCACACTTCTTGATGCCTCGGCTTGATGTTCCATCGTATCTTATTTGTTCTAGCCATCTATTGTCTAAACAAACAATAATATTATCTTCAGAATCGAAAGATAGACCTCTTGGTTTACTTCCGGAACAAGAATATTCCGATAGCTTCTTTCCCTTGATGTCCATGACTATGACACTTTGTTCTGTAGTATATGTTACCTTTTTACCACAAAAGGACGAACAAATGAAAGGTCTTTCTCCTGGTTTGACATATGGTAGATCAGACTTTATTGAAAAATCACTCCAACGAAATAAGGCTGAAGATTCATTGGCCGTAAAGAACCCGTCCGTGATCTATGCAATTCCCATCACAGTTTTTTCAACTTGAATTCTTTCAGTTTCAACAAATTTCGTCCCCTGTTTTTTTCCTTCGTACTGAACAACAAATTTTCCAAATGCTACATATATTATGTTCATACTGTATGCATAACACATGTCATATGGTATACTGTCACATTTGAGTGTACCTACCAATTCTGCAGTTTTTTGTTAGACCATAATTTATCAACTAATTGTTTACGGACTCTTCGGGATTATTTTTTTTCGATTACGACAAAGAGCACACAGCGGGTGTGACCGGTCAGCAGAGGATGCTCACTCCTCCTAGGCACCTGTTCCTACCTCCAATGTAATGGAGGTCCGTGTTTGCTCAAGGTTTGTATTTTGACCATCACAAACAAACCAAATCATCAACGTTTCGTTTTTTCCCTATTATGACATTTTCCCGATTTTGACATTTACCTCGATTATGACATGCCCAATTGTGACAAGGAGCACACGGCGGGTGCGACCGGTCAGCAGAGGATGCTCACTCCTCCTAAGCACCTGATCCTACCTCTGTCTTTATGGAGGTCCGTGTTGCTCTGCTTTGAATTTGTATTTCGTTTTATGGATTTTTGAGATGGTTGACGGTTTGTTATTGTCATTTTTTCATGTATTATATACATCCAACGATTTGTTAGTTTCATTGGAAAAGGCAATTCGATTGTTGTCAATAAATAATCCAAAATACTCGAAAATCACGTTTTGTCAATCAGACACTTTTTGAAAGGTCGCTGACATTAACTCCACGTTTGCCAGACACGGATTTGGACTTGGTAAACCTTCTCCTATCAAAGATTTACCACAGACAGATACCCTATTAAGAACATTACTAAACTCTTGATTGAGTGAAATTTTCAAATTTCATAGTTTCGGTTAAAGTTTTTAGCTGATTTGGTTCAAAACTGTACGATTCGGTCAATTCCCATATTTTCAAAGTTTTCAAACGGTTGAAGTGGTCAGTAATTTGAGTATGCAATTGAAATTGTACAACGAAAACTTGTTGGTCAGACCCGCTTTCAAGGACCGATAAAAGCATTGATTTGGCTTCAGTCACAGTCGTATTTAATCGTTTCAGTTCACCAGACAAACTTCAATGTTGTCTGTATTGTTAGTATGTTCAATCTCAAAACATTTAAGCCACTGTTTATGAGCTTGGTCTAGACACATCTTGGCTTCTTGGATATTCTTGGCAAATAAGGAGCAAATGTCCTCCTTTTGGGTACACTATTACTTATTAGATTTGTTATTGATTGTTTACAGAAATTTGTGGGGTCGGTAAAGTCCATAGAAGGCGAAGCGAAGCCGAGCCTTCTATGGACTTTACTGACCCAACAAATTTCTGTAAACAGTCAATAGCAAACCTCATAAGTGTTTTGTTTTGCCGAGGACCTAGAGTTTGTTATGTAAACAAACAAAAGATAAGATAACAATTAAATACATAGCTTAATTCTCTTGGGGTTTTTTCGTTCCTCGCCAGTCGTCTGCGAAAATCTGGATGCCATTGTAGGATCGTAATATTACGTCACGGGCAAAGGGGGATCACTCTAAATATTTGGGGGCTTAAAAAGTAGAGGCATGGTTGAACGTTTGTGTAAAAATCAGCTCAAATAACGTTACGTCCGCCATGTTGCCGTATAAATTTTGACGCCTATCGTTTAAAGAAATATATTTACATTCTAATGTGTTTTTCCATTGAATTTTGTGATCTTTAAATGCCTCTAAATGCAACAACCTAATCACTGCGTATGAATATACATGTATTTACATAAGTAGTTCCAAACATTGATTTCTATATTATTGGTTTAAAAGTATATTTTATACATATTGTTAAAACACCATGTTCTACAATTATTCAACAATAAAAATGATTTTATTATTAAAAGCAAAATTTCAAGACTTAATTTTCATGGATTATATTTTCATGCTCATCTCAACAGTCTATGTGATAACCAGTTTAAACCGGTTTTAGAAAACAGCTGTTCTTGCTGTTACTAATTTACTCCCTCCGTGATCTTCAATTTATACTGATTTATTTTAATAAAATAATTGATTTCGTCAATAAGGGAATGTAAATATAAGCATTAAATGATTTATTTTTGACGTCGTCGTGTCAATAACTGCCGTCAGATGAGCGTTAGCGCGTTATGATAATTTGTCTGCTCAACTGACGGCAGTTATTGACACGACGACGTCAAAAATAAATCATTTAATGCTATATTGTAAGGCAATCACGTGACGCGTTTCATCCAATGACATCGAGACATTCTAGTCCGAGGCAAAACAAAGTGTATTATGCTGTCTCTTATTTTATTTTCGTAGCTTAGAAATGCAATCAACAAGGATTGATAACGAAATAAGTTTGTTTTACCTCGGAGAATGTCTCGATGTCATTGGATGAAACGCGTCATGTGATTGCCTTACAAATTTCTTTAAACGGTAAGCGTCAAACTTTATACGGCAACATGGCGGACGTAACGTTATTTGAGCTGATTTTTTACACAAACGTTCGACCATACCTCTAATTTTTAAGCCCCCAAATATTTAGAGTGATCCGCCTTTGCCCGTGTCCTACAATGGCATCCAGGTTTTCGCAGACGACTGGCGAGGAACGAAAAAAAAAACCAAGAGAATTAAGCTATGTATTTAATTAAGGTCTTCCGCTTTCAACGGAAGACCTTGTACTGATTCTGTTTCGTATTATTCTTATTTTTCTTCTAGACGTTTTTTTAAAACTCAATTTTCTCGCTTGTTTGCTGTCCTATTATGTTCAAATTTTCAGGGTACATTGGAAATTACAAATTCTCAATATCAACTGAAAATCATTGAAACCATCACTTCCGGTGCCGAGTGATTCCCCTTTTTCAAAAAAAATATAGGCATTCCTGTGCACGCAAAGGCCCTGAAACCATCCATGGCATGTGTTTCAAAGTCATAAATCTTGAAAATAGATACTTTGAACGTTGTCCTCCGACTTTTGTTCTTACGATTTTTTCCATTTAAAGTTTCAAAAAATTAAATGAAATTTTATGTTTCAAAAAATGCTGATTTTTGGTCATATTTTTGTCTCGTAACTTTTTAGTTTAAAATTTTCCTGAACACATACAGAACAAAAAATGTGCAAAATATCAAGGGCTTTTACTTAACACTATTGAAAAAGGGCTAGCCCTTTAAATAAGGGGCCTAAAGCCCTTAAAAGTCTTTGCTTTATAACTCAAAAATGGTTAGTATTTTGATATAGCTGTCGCGGGAAAAGTTGTTTATTATGATGTTATTAATGTCGTTACAAAATTATTTTGTATCGGTATTGCGTAATATGAGCGTAAAAAGCTTGTCTTGTTAGCATGTACCTCGTTTTCATTTTGCAAGTAAACAAATAGTCTTTGTGCGCACAACTGACATAAATTAACAACTGAAAGTGTACCAGTTATACGGAATGATTTAATTCATTAGAGAAAGTTTTTTTGAAAAGTATACATGTTTTTCTTGGTTTTATATTTGGCCATTTCTATTTAGGAATTCTAGTGGAGAATCCTTAAGGAAAACGAGAATGAGAAAATATAAACAATCTTTTTATTTTCTAGCGAAATACATAAGCTGGATTATCAAAAATAACTTCTATGAAATATATTTGAGTCATTTTACTGCAAGCATTTCAAATCTACCTGGATTCTTAGTTGTGTGTGTCATTACGTAACGCATCCCTCGCCCGCGGCCGAGGAAATCGGTCGCGGCCGGACTACCTAGCGGTCAGCGGTTATCTAATACACAAGATCTGCATCTTACTTGTATGGGTTTGTTTAGCCGTAAACACAAAGAATTGTTTCAATTTTGATTTCATATAAAAGTTTAGTCATCGTTAAATTGATTAAACCGATAGAGTGATTAAGAAATATAAATTTAAAGCAATATAATTCCCATTCTGAAACATCGTCAGACATATATCAATTGTGGGTATCTAAGTCTAAAAAAATAATACCTATGTAATGCATTTTAATCATCATACTGCAAGCTTTCAAATCTACATGTACCTGGGTTCTTAGTTGTGTGTGTCATTACACAACTCACCCCTTGCCCGCGGCCGAGGAGATCGGTCGCGGCTGGACTACCTAGCGGTCAGCGGTGATCTAATACACAAGACTCGCGTCTTACATACATGGTTTTATTTAATTGCAAACACAAAGAATTGTTTGAATGTCGGTTATATATAAGAGTGTATTTATCATTAAATTGATTTAGAACGATAGGGTGTAAATCAAGAATTAGTAAAAGTATTATTAATCCCATGTTAAGCATAGTCAGACATATCTATCAGTGGTGGGGTTGTAAGTCTAAAATGTTCTAAAAACTGTAGAAATAATGTTGGAGATCAACAAAAAAAAAAAAAAAGATAAACCTGTCAATGATGAAATCTGTTTTAGTTTCAACTCTTTTAATAAAAGGTGTTCTTTGAGATATTGTCGATGTCATGAAATGATTACATTGTTTAAAATAAAACATTTAATAAAACTGCAAACATTTTAAACCCAACACGGCCACTGTAATTTGTGTATACCTTTACATAATCCCTTGTAAATCCCGCGCGAGTGGACAAGCGATCTGCGGTAGTCTAATACACACGTCAGGCTTCGTGTGCTTCTACCCTATCACACATGTGCATGCTTATTGATTAAATACAATTTTAATACAACGCCGAAATTTTGGCCGGTTCATATAAAATCGACAAGCGTTTCAACTTAAAGATTAATATACAGTATTTACCCATAATTATCTCCGTTAATTGCTGCTGAGATTTTAATGCATTCACAGGACAGTTTTCAACACTTTGTAGACGACATTCACACTCTGCCATATCAACATGTCTTATGAATTAATATTTGGCGAACACAAATTAGTTTATTAGTGTATAAAATGTTACAAGTATTCTTATAAGTTGTACAAAAATGAGAGAGAGAGAGAGAGAGAGAGAGAGAGAGAGAGAGAGAGAGAGAGAGCAAATAAATAGAATTTGAAAGCATTAATTGAACAGGATCCAACATGGAGAATTTTTTTAAATACATTCCAAGCGTTTATTGTAAGACTATTTAAAACCAAAGTTCCGTGTTGCAATGTTAAATGTATACGAGAGGGCTCGCACGATAAAAAAAATCGCTTATCGATGTCCGGAATTGAAGGATTCAGAGATTATTTTAAAAGCACGTGAATTTTTAAGCAGATTATGTTTAGATTCAGGCCGTAAAAGAGAAACGGTAACATGATCACTTTTGTAGTTTTTCTGTATGGTCGTTCGATTCATTGTAGAAGCAAACTCATTGCTATTACTGTTTATATCTTTCATTTTCATGGGAACGTGTGAATTTTAAAGAAGTTTTGTTGATATTCGAAGAGTAAAAGATCTGTTAAAAAACAATAGTTTAGATTTGGGCAGTAGAAGATAGAGTAGCTGTCATATGAATGAAAATGCTATACAAATCTGTAGTTTGCGGAGATTTTCATTCGGGCGATCTTTGCAAATCGAACTTTTGCGTATGCAGTGCACGCCCACTCGAATGGTTGATATTTTTTTCACTCATTTACTTTGATGTGTGTGTATGTTGTCTGATCAGCGCTTTTACTTCTTCCGCAAAATGAGCGAACGCGGAAATCGCGTAATAAATGTAAAAATGTAAAACACGGGATCAACCACATGCTTCCAATTTTTAAAACTTTTAAAACTTTAAACTAAACAAAATCACATAGTCATGGAGTCCCGTGATCCTTCAGGACAGGGCATAGTAAAAACGACGTCATTCGCGGTTCCAGAATTTTCCCCGGATGCTTAATGGGTGGGGAAGGGGGTCCGTGGGATAATGTTTGCCAGTGTGTGCCCAAAGCCTACATGTACATGTATGATTGGTAAATTTTCTAGGTCAATTTGATAAGTTTGTTTGAGTTTTTCTAGTTACCAACCCACCCGCCCCCTCTAGATCCGCGCATGGACGTTAATCAGTACTAAACATCGCCGAAAATTCGAAAATGTATTAAACTATGTCCAGGATCAGTGTACAAGCTACATTTCATAGATAAATTGTGAACACATATTTTCAAAACAGATTATTACTTGCATTTGATACTTTCCTAAAACACAAATGCAGCATTATACATTATGTATTAGATAACAATGCAAAAATACGTTTATCCAAGTCGTTTGTAACTCGGTTACTTGTGGACAGAAAACTTGGTTATTTCCCCTTCTTACATGGCAATGGGTACAAATCATAATTTATGATCATAATATTTATTCATATACATGCATAATTAGGGTCGACGTCCCACACTGATGACGCCGTATAATGATCAGAATGTCCCCCTGTTCGTGGCTCTCTGTCCGTCCGAATTACTTTTTCTAAGTATAATATCTCTGTAATTGAGTCTGCCTACATTAAACTTACTCGCATGTAATTCTAATACTTCATCCACAGAGTGCCCTTGAATAAAGAGTGTGTAGTGACATTAAACCAAGTTTCTAGGTAAAAGGTGAAGGCCAGGTGTCCAGACCATATATCCTCCAAAGTTGGCCGAATCTTGCTCCCACATTTATGTAACTTACTTATATGTACCTCTAATACTTCAGATACAGAGAGGCTTAAGCTAAAGGGTGTCCAGTGACCTTAAACAAAGTTTCTGGGTCAAATGTCAGGGTCATATTAGACCTGTGTGAAAAATGCTTGTCTAATCATAATTATATTTTTTTCCGATGATTCTGTCTGGCTCAAATATTACTATAAAAAGTGCTTGTAAGTAAAAAATGTACAGTGACCTTGAATCAAGATACATGTACTTTTTAAATTACATGGTCATATCACAGGCCACTGTGTAAAGTTTCAATGAATTCTTAGTCAAAATTTAAGAATAAAAACAAAGTTGCATGCAAAGCTTTTCATTCTTATGTCCATTATTTAAGCGGCTGGCTCCTTTGAGAGGGACACCATTTAAATGATGTCAGGTACATTGCAGTATAACTCAGATTGTTTTTGCGAAAAGGGCCGAAAATGTCTAGGTAGAGAGTCAATGTCATAGCATACAACTTAATACACTGTAGTCTGGATCGTGTGTTCTCTCTCATGGCAAAAATCTAGATTATGCTTCACACAAACAGTGCTTGTCGTTTATGTGATCTTAAACTTAGTTTATAATTTAAAGGTCAAGATCACAGTAGAAATGTCTATTCTATGGTATCTCCTTCTTGTGTCAAATCCGGTTTTAGTTTCACCACAAGAAGTAAGAGGTGTGCTGTGACCTTGAACTATTTTTTTCAGTGAATAGTTACGCAAAGTGCTTTTCAATATCTTGCTATTTAGAAGTTCAAGATCCCAATGATATATAGTTGTGAAATACAAATAACAGATAAATCATAAATTGGATCTAAAATATATTGATCGTTCAATATCTTTGCGGCAAAAAAATGTATTATTATAAATATGGCATTTGCTGTTTAGCAGTTATTGATAAATTCGATCTTGTTACATGTATTTCGAACACATTTTTAACCATTAATACAATGTCAAATGTACTAAAAACAGAAACTACGTGTTTTGCCGTGACCGAATTCTTACTGGATTGGAATTGCTGTCCTCTTCGATAAGGGGCTGATGCAAGATATCTATTTCCTCATTTATAAGCACTTGTATATAACATTATGAATATTGTCATATTGACAATCTTTTTTGACACGAAGCTGCAACGGAAGACCTCCTCGTTGCTTTGCAACGAGCTCGGCTCTAGTTGTTATATTATCTTTTGTTTGTTTACATAACAAACTCTAGGTCCTCAGCAAAACAAAACACTTATTAGGTTTGCTATTGACTGTTTACAGAAATGTGTGGGGTCAGTAAAGTCCATATCTAGAAGGCTCGGCTTCGCTTCGCCTTCTATGGACTTTACCGACCCCACAAATTTCTGTAAACAGTCAATAACAAACCTAATAAGTAGTGAATATTGTCTATCATCTCGTCTTCATTAAGGTTTTTCACAATTTCGTCGATTGAATCAAAATTTGAACACCGTTTATGTTGGTGTGCAAAACACGCGCTGCAACACAATTTTTTGTGATCTTTGCAAAAAAAATCAAGAAATTTTTCTTTTATGAATGGTACAGTTTTCATCCATATTTTATAGGTCTTGTTTGCTCTGTTTCTGTTTTGTAATTTTCCTTTGGACTTTTGATTTTGAACGTTGTTCGTTATTACCACATGTCATCAATTTCATCCTTCAATTTCTCTACATCATTCTTCTCGACGATTTTGTGATTTTGAAGAATTTGAACCCGTTTATGAAAACGTTTACAATCGTCGCAGAGAGGTTCTGCACATGATTTACATGACCCTTAGTTCTTCCCGTTTGCGAAACAAACAATACTTTACTGAATCGTTTTCAGTATTCGCTGTGATTGTCCATGCCCACTTATTCAGCGGGGGTCTTTTCGCCCAATCTTCACTAGAAATATCCTTTTCCGGTTCTTTAGTTTCTTGTCTACATACTGGACAGTTGATGACATTGAATTCATCGTTTTCGTTTCGGGTTGTCGAACTTGATATGTACGTCTGAATGCATGTCTCACAAAATTTGTGCAAACATGGCAAGTATCGAGAGATGTTTAACCTCAGGGCTATGTTAAATTACAGTCACTTTCTCTTTTTTCTAAAAACGACTTGAAGACGCATTTTAAAGAGAAAAACAGAGCAAATCCAGTTATTAACAGTGATTGAAAAAGTGATGAAACATCAAATAAGTGTGAAGATTAATTATAACTGAATGTTGCAATTGCATATATTTATTCTTAGTGTTGATTTTCCACTGCACACGAAATTAAAAAATAAATTGCAACTGTCAAATATTTTAACAAACCAATGATTAAATGCAACTAATGCACAACGAACAATACACATTGAACATACAATGTAGGCTTACTTATATTAAATATTTCAATAAAGATAAAAAATATAAGTGGTCAAAAAACTGAAGAAACAAATTTCAATCATTTACAATGTATGCAGAAAGAATTAGGTTTTTTTATGTCAACAAAGAAACAAACGAACACAAATAAGTACAACAATTCACATATATATCAACATATCAACAGCTATCGCAGACAATAATTCATAATAACCTCTTTGTAATTTGTTATTCAATAATCTGATATGAAATAATACTTATATGTGAGCAACTAGGTCTTGGGTCATCTAAACATGCTGAATTGTATTTATCAATCTGTAATCTGCCAGTCATTTACAAAAATCAATTTTAATCAAATATTACATTTTGGCTGATAAAATCATTTCTATCATATGGTTGGTTTTATTTTTTAGAGAGGAACTTCTTAGATTGTAGGGTAGGGTAGGGCGGGGTGAAAGATCGGGCGTTCTACATTCTTGATGAATACAAGTTATACATGAACTACCTGTCCATACTGTTGCGGGTTTTCAAGATTGATTTTATTTTTTTTCCTGTCATTTGGCATTAAATATTTTGCTTCTACTTTTTTATTACGTTGCATTATTACCTGAATCTGAAATAAAGAGAGAAAAAAGTTCATATATTCCCCGAATTCATCATTCACTATCTTTGCCTCGCAGTTTAATTTCGGACAGTCATTCATTATCATTTTTTGATTTCGAATATGGCGACATTATCAAAGGATCGTATAACAAAACACATCAATTTGTGACCTTCTTGGTGATAAACAACGTTATAAGGAACAGTATCAAATGGATTTACATCTATGGTTCGTCGAAACTTCCCATCATGTTGTATCTGCTCGGTTTGTCCCTTATATGAACAAACAACAATGTTATCATCAGAGTCGAAGGATAATCCTCGAGGACAATCCAGTGAGCAGGCAAATTCCGACAATATCATTCCTTCGGTATCGGTGACTATAATACTGCGTTCTTTGATGTATGCTACTTTTCTTCCACAAAACGACGAACAAATGAAAGGTCTTTTTCCGTTGGGATTATATGATGAATGAGATTTTATTGAGAAATCGCTCAATCGATAAGAAACTAATGATTTGTTTGCCGTGAAGAATCCATCTATGGTCTTTACTATTCCCTCAACGTTTCCTTCGACTTGGATTCTATTAACTTCAATGAATTCAGAACTGTCACTTTTTATTTCATACTGAATAACAAAATGTCCAAACGCTACATATACTCTGTGTATATCATTTGAATGACAAATGTCATAAGGTGTAGTGGGACATATATGAGTGTGTATCAATTCTCCTTCGTTGCTGGTAGTATCGTACACCTCCAATGTTTGTTTGCTTTCATTGGAAATAACAACGTTTCCGTCATTAATGAATGTTCCAAAATAAGTAGTACCTTCTACCTGAACTTTTGTCATATCATAAAAGGTTGCTTTCATTAAATCCACATTTACCAGCCAGGGTTTTGGACTTGCTAAACTTTCCCCAAATTGTGTTTTATCAATGGCAGATATCCTTGACAGAGCATAACTTGGTCTTATTTTCGTTATAGCTTCTTCAAATTCCATTGTATCAGTAACTTTGGCTAGAAGATCTGTTTCAAAACTGTAGGATTTGGCTAGGTCCCAAATTTTCAATGCCTTTAGACATTTAAAATGGTCGAGTATTTGGGTGTATATTTTGGAATACATAATAAAAATTTGTTTTTCAGAACCGCTGTCTAAGACCGAAGAAAGAATTGATTTTGCCTCAGTTACCGTGGTATCAAATCTCCTCAATTCATCCAAAACGACTTCAATATTGTCCGTGTGGTTATTATGTTTTACCTCAAAACGTTTTCGCCATCGCTCATGAGCCTGGTCTAAAAACATCTTGGCTTCTTCGATCTGCTTGGAAAGTGAAGAGCAAACTTCCCCTTTTGAAGTACACAATGATTCTATTTGTTTCTTGTTTTCCTCCTGTATCTCACTTATACAATCATGAAGGCTGGATAATGATTTTATTTTGTCTTTTATCTGAATTTTATCAAGTTTTATCACAATTTCATCAATTGTATCAAAATCAGTACAGCTTCTATGCTGGTGTGCAAAACACGCACTGCAACACAATGTTTTGTGTTCATTGCAAAATAGTTCAAAAAGTTTTCCTTTGTGAATAGTGCATTTTTCATCTATATCAATATCTTCCTTCAATTCTGCTGTATTGGTCATCTCGACGATTTTGTGATTTTGAAGAATTGGAACCCGTTTATGAATACGTTTACAATCGTCGCAGATAGGTTCTGCACACGATTTACACCAATGGGTTGCTAATACCGTTACTTCTTCTCGTTTGCAAAACAAGCAGTGCTTCACAGAATCACTCTCTGTATTAATTGTCATGGTCCAAACCCACTTATATAACGGGAGACTTTTCGCCCAATCTTCACTGGAACTATTCTTTTCTGGTTCCTGTACCCGTTGTCGACACACTGGGCAGTCAATGACATTGAAATCATCTTTTTCGTCTCGGGTTGTCGAACTTGATATGTACGTCTGAATGCATACCTCACAAAATGTGTGTAAACATGGCAAGCATCGGGGAACGTTTAACCTCTCGAGACATATCGGACAACGAAATGATTCCTCTTCTGTCTGCGTATTTGTTAACTCGGCCATTTGTAGTTTAAAACATTTAACTTTCGAAATAATTCCAAGGACATTTGGTTGTTTCCGGTCTTCGAAAACGAGTACGTACCAATGCCCATATTTGTCATATTTAAAGCTTTGCAATGCGATTCTTTCTGGCGTTATAGTAGCAAAAATAATCAAATACATGCAATGGAAACTGCCTTATGACCTTTTTAATTATTCTCTGACGTACGTTTTTTTTAAAAAGAAATATTGGTAAAATTTCTTTGAATACTCTTTTTTGGAAGGTGAGGGAGTGTGTAGATATAATTGTATATAATTATATAATAGGAGTTTTTTATATAATAATTTCACATGATATTAAAGATGGCGATAGAAAGAAAGAAAAGAGAGTATTATTAAAAGCTTACACACGAGGCGTGTACTTTTTCAGATTATATCACTGTGACATATAGTTTTCCTCTTTATTGATTATACTACAATGTCCATAACTATGATCAGATCAAGATTCTAATTCCATGCAATACTTGACAAACTAAACATAATACAATAAACACAACTTCTTAAATTCACTTCTGATGTTCTGTAATTGGCTGTATATTGTTAAGTGACCGATAGTTTATTTTATTTATAAAAATTATTGGGATTTAAGAGGGCTGGATGGTTGTGGCCATTTTGACGCTATATTTATCTCCTTAAAACGAAGAGCTCTGTATGAAGATATAGGAGAAAGTTCAAATTTTGAAGCTAAAATGTTTAGATTTTTTCTTCACTAAAAAGTAGTTTATTGCCAAAAATATCATATTTAACAGTTTAAGGCAGATCTGATGGTTAATCTGTTCACCATCCAGCCTCCTTAATTTGCATAAAAAATGTCAAACAATATAAAAATACAAATGTACATGTATGATAGAAGATAACAGTAAAAAGATTCCCATAAACACGATAGCTTAAATTCACGGTTCAAGTAAAAGAGGCCTTTATTTCATCGAATGAATATCCATATCTCGGATTTTTCTATTTCACTTTCATATTACAACCGACATACATGCATGATACCTTATTATCAAGTTTCATTATCATTATTTTACAAAAGAGAATAGACAGCACAAAATGGATGATATAATTTGCATTATCTATTGACCTGCAAATTTTCTACAGATCGTCAACGATTCTTTTTATTAAAACCAGTCACTGGCAAATGTTCGTAAGCAATATTCCATACTTTTCGCTGAATTGTAACAAGAGATATAGAAAGCAAGTAAACGATTGTGAACGCAGGTTTTATACATTATTTTTAAAATCGGCATAGTTGTATATCGGGTTGGTGGGCATCTGTGGATTTAGAAACACCGGGACATGCGTATGCTGTTTATATCGAAAGTATTCATCAGCTTTAGCTAGGGTTTATTTTTTTTATTATTATTTTTTTTTACTTCCTGTATTTGCATCGAATGCCAGCTGAGGTAAGAAATCATTTCATATTTTCATGTCGATTGTTAATGTTTGGTATACAATAAAATTATTGACAATTCAATTCCGGATAGTTACCAGTAATGCGTGTAGTACATCATAACATCAACAATGGTTTAAATGTGGTTGCTAAAATTGTACACAGTCTTCTTTTCACTTGAATCATATATTATATAGAGATTTGCTAGACATGATAATATGACTTAACATCCGACACAGGAGTTGATGCCCTTCCTGCTTATGGAAAACCAAAGGGTTCAATATTCTATCCATGTAATTATGTATCTGTGTTTTCTAAATGCGTTATTTGTTAATTGCAAATGGAGAAATGTTAATTGTTAATCGGTTATTGAGTCTTCGAACAGTGTTTATAACCATTTGTAAACTGTCATTTGTAAGACTTATCAGGTTTCGGTAAATTGTAAATTCATAATCCGTTCGATGCAAGTTTGACGTTAATTTTGTACTTCCGTCATTCGTGATTTGTATTTCTAGACTTGTAAGGTAATGTACCATTATGACGCCAGGGGACGCGCGCTACGTCGAATCTTGTTGGAAACGGACTATAGAACCAAGGTATCATATCAATATGTTCCCCCGATAATACATACCCGGTGAAGTAAAAACCAATGCCTAGATAAATATTATTTTCCTTTTCAATTGTTTTATTCAGTCATAATGCAAGTCAATGAGTAAAAAGGAATAGTGCATGTTCAGAGCTATTTAGTCAACATCATAATATTATTAATCATATTTCAGCTGAAAAAACCAAAACATTTTTAACCCGTAAATTCTTTTCCTCAAATGTTTTAAAATATTTTTTGATCATGCAAATATGATGTATAACATAATGGAAACCAAAATATTCGCCGGACACGGTCCTGTTTTTGAACTTTAACTTTACCTAATATAATAGACTACGTTTATGAACAAAGTATAGATTTTAAAAAAAAGAGAGAGAATTACCTAAAATACTCAACAGTTTTTTTTTAAAATATCGCTGTAAAATCATCGCCCTTCAATAGACGCTGGCGCATGATTTAATATAGCTTATTCTGAAACCTCTGTAACATTAACTAAAAACTGAAAATGAAATTCGTTCCAACTTGAGTTTCATATTTATTTATGTACACCTATACAAATATACTTTTTCCTTTTAGCAAACATATATTACTCCCACATTATTTTTGTTATGTTTTATTTGTACAATGTAGAAGTAGTCAGGAGTTTATTTATTTACAGTGACATGTGTATATATATTTTCAGATGGTATATAAAAAATAATAAGTATTTCAACATCTGACCCGTCGGGCCTATGTGCCACTTTAAACACATCACATATGAAACAAGAGAAAAGATATACAGGTAACTACCTCATGTACCATTTATAGTCAGAGTGGTTTTGAGTGAATAAAGTGAACTTATATATTACACGCGGAGAATCGGGTCTGAATATATTCTAATATGTATATAATAAATATCTGTCCTATTTCCGATTTTATGGCTATATTATTATAAATAAAAATACGTCTGAACTAACACTAAAATTTTTTTTACATATTTTAAATGATTTAAATCGAACAAATATATTTGATTTCTGAAAAAGCGCATTGCTTCTATACTGACTTGGTGTATCGGAAGAAATTGGAATATACGTGTAAATATGGATTTATGATTTCTCACATCGTGAACTTTCATTTATTACATATATCATATTGGATTTTTCGCAAAATAAAGTAACATGTACACATAGTAAATGTACTGTCTTCCTCTTATGCTGATAATTAATTTTCTACATTCATGCACGGGTCAAGATTTTTTTTTCAAATGTTTGGGATGGGGGTGGGGGTCCGAGGGACAGAAATGCGGGAGTCCAAGGGCTAATTTTGGTAACTTTATTTTGTGAATTTAAATAAATCTAAATTTTCCAGGGTGCTAGAACCCCCTTACCCCCACCCCATTATCTAGATCTGTCCATGACAGATACGCGCAGCCGCATGACATTCTTTTAATAAGATTTCAATTAATATTAAATGACAGATGAAAAATTGGCAACTATGTGCTTGGGTTTTTCGCATTTATTTATCAAATGTTATTATGGTTAAAAGCATGGGATTGCATCTAGTAATTAGTTATATCGGGTATAGATTATCGTAGGTACATGTTGATATGATACATTGGTTCTATAGTCCGTTTCCCACAAGATTCGACGTAGCGCGCGCCCCCTGTCGTCATAATGATGCATAACATGTACCTTACAAGTCTAGAAATACAAATCACGAAAGACGGAAGTACAAATGTCAAACTTGCATCGAAAGGATTATGAATTCACATTTTACCAAAACCAGATAAGTCTTACAAATGACAATTTACAAATGGTTAAAAACAATGTTCAAAGACTCAATAACAGAGTTAAAAATTAAAAATTAACATTTCTTCATTTGCAATCAACGAATAACACATTTAGAAAACACAAATACGTAATTACATGGATAGATTATTGAACCATTTCGCTTTCCATACCTGGTGGGAATACTGAGTCTGCTGTGGCAGGGATCCTAAATTGTTATTTCTTCCAACGCCACAACAAAAGAGACCACCGATGCGAGTTATCATGATCAAGGACACAAAAATCACAGTAGTTGAAACACTTGTGTACTTAATCTCAGAAAGCTATGTATGGTATTATTAGAAAAATTAGATTCTTTGACATGTTCTTTGATATTCAATTAGACTTATTTGACAAGGTTGTTTTACCAGTTTTACTATACTCTTGTGAAATTTCATTTCTTTACGAAAATATTGATGTTATCGAACGTGTACATTTAAGGTTTCTTAAACAAATTCTCAACTTGAAAAGTAGTACCCAAGCTTTATGGTTTATGGGAAGACAGATCGTTTACCATTATATATAATAATTTATACGAGAATGATTGGATTTTGGGCAAAGATGATTTTATGCCAGGAGAATAAGTTAAGTAAAACTATGAATATGTATCTTTACAATTGTTACACTAGAGGTGAAATCAATAATAAGTGGCTAGTTTGTATAAAAAAAAAACATTCTTGATAGTTGTTGTTTATCCTATGTATGACACCAGCAAAATCCTATTAACGTAAAATGGTTATAGTCTATCCCAAGATATTCATGCAGCACATTTGGCCGATTTTGAATAAAAATACACATCCCTGTGAAAGAAGTGCAATTGAAATCGATGAAAGGGAAAATTTCCAATATATCTTCAATAACACATTATCATTTTTCATTCATAAAAGTTCACAGGAACGAAAACAGATTTCTTATGGAAATTTATAATGGGGAATGTTTACATCTTTTCTCCATTCGGAGATACTCGGAATACCTCGCGCAATTTTTCAACGTTATCATCCGGGCCTGCTTCAATACAAAATCCCCGTAGACATCACATTTTTGTATTGAAACATGATAAGCTAGAGGGTGCGTTTCAACGGAGAAATCTTGGAAATTTTTCATAATTTTGAATGAACATCGTTTGAACCCTGAGGTATTTATAAATATAGAGTAATTAAGCAAAATGTGAATCCAGGATATCTTGGGACAGAGTATAGAAAATATTGTCAAACAAAATCTTAAAGATCAATTTGTGCATAAATGGAATAGTGAACTAGATAGTTCCTCAAAAGGTGTTATGTATCGTATATTTAAATCCAATTTTTGTTGTGAAGACTATTTACTACTACTACCACGAAAAGTAAGAAACTTATTTGTTAAATATAGAAATACAAACCATCACCTCCCTATAGAAATTGGTTGGTGGAACAATACTCTACGTGAAGACTGCTTTTCTTATACTTTTGTGTATAATTCTTCTGCACCTCATGTAACATTATATGTTTTGAGTGAAATAAATGAACTTAAGAACTTAAAATGAAAAAATGAAAAATAGTTAAGGAATAAGGAATCATTCTTTGATTATTATGAGGTGATAATTTTGGTCGGGGCGTGATCGAATCCAATAAAGCCCAAAGGGCTTTATGATAGATTTGATCACGCCCCGACCTAAATTATCACCTCATAATATTCAAAGAATGATCCTTATTACTTATATTTATATAATTTTCAGCAATTGTACGATTAAATATTTGAATATATATAAGCAAACCCCGCTTGCGCCCCAATTATATGTCATTTGAAATTATTGGACTGTATAGTACAAAATCAATACGCAGTGTTATCATGTACAGGCAATGAGACTGAAAAATGTAAATATTTGCATTATGATTACATATATTGGATGTTGTCATACACAACTGGAAGAAGAGGGTAGGGATCAAATGCATACACATCTAGATAGAGGCGAGGGTGGGGGGGGGGGGGGGGGGCTTAAAATCCAAGAAAGATGATGACTGACTGAATAAGCGTGAAAATTAAAATAAATAAAAAACAATACAAGTGTTCTAATGAGGAAATGGGGCTTAATTTTAGTAATTTTCACTAAAATATAAGTTCCACTTTGCCAACATCTGATGTAATTATTTTACACATGACTCCAACGTAGCTTCGCCTCTAAATTGTGTACAAACTCATTAATGATTTGTGTTGATAAATATTCTTGTTAAATAGGTGTACACAACAGCAACGGATCGGTTGGTCCAAAAAGAGAAAACATAGCTTATCCAGTTATATACAGTGTTTTCAAAACGGATGAGGCAATCAAATTAGTGTGAAATTTCATCATTAAATATTTTACCCATACATATTTATTTTGGTGTTGACTTTCCTTTGTACAAAATTTGGTAAAAAATTTGGTAAAAAAATTTGCAAGGTAGAAGATCACCAATATTAAGGTCAAAAATCAAAGTGGACAAAAACTGCCCTCTTAATGAATTTTGTATTAATTTTCTTTTTCTTTTAATTCCGTGTATGCACAACATTTTTGTTTATATAGGCCCACAAACAAACAAACAAAAAATAACTACAACAATTTTAAAACAAATAAATCAACAGCTATCGCAACTGATCTTTTTTTATAACCTTATATACATATACATGTAACTTGAAACATGGTTATTTTGGACTTAATTAAAGGTATAACTTTGATATCACATTGTCATAATTTTCACATTTGATCCTATAAACTTATGATAAAAATATCAATAACAAATGAATTTAAAGAACAAACAGGGAATCGGCATCATATGTTAGTTACTTTGTTTCAATTATGTTTCAATTTTGTATTTTGATTTCCAAGGTTGTGACAACTTATTTATTGGGAAAAAAAACAAAAACTTAAATCAACATCAAAAGTAATCAATGATCATTAATCTTTCCATAAATACACAGATTTTTATTAATATCCACTAGGTATTTTCTTCTTCATTTCCTGAAGAAAATTGATTGTAGTTCATATAGTTTTGAACTGACAAGCAGAAATCTACGCGATCTAGTAAAACGACGTTCGCGTATGAGTACGCGCATTCGTTTTACTTTTAAAAACTTTTTTCAAATGTATTGCTCAGCTAATTAAATGTCAGTTGTGTTGCCTTTGTGTGGATTATATATTGATCGATCAAAAGAAAGCTACATTAAGAGCACAAACTTCACGGATTTAAACGGACTGACCCCACGACCAGACCTCCAAGTAGTTGTAGATACATGTATATGTACATATCACATATATGAAGAAATTAGCTGGTCCTTATTGTCGACGATAATGATAATTTTGCAGATAAATTATTCCCACTCTTTGTTATATCTGATCATTTAGACCTTTATTTAACAGGTCAATTGATAAACTATCTCAAAATTGAAAAATGATTTAAGAATTATTGAAACGTCAAAGAGATAAAAAAAAAAAATGCCAAAAATAATTAAGCAAAGACGTACGTTCTCATTGAAGTTGTTAGTTAAGGCTAGAAATTATGCAAATCATCCTTAACAAAACCAAAACGCTCAACAATGGGTAAATTAGGATCGGCAGGACTTGCCTTAATGTATGTGCACTCTGATCTTGAAATAGATATTGACGTGATAAATGTTTGTTAAGTTTTACCCACGGCAAATGTTAAAAAAAAATACTTTGTTTTTTGACGAATAAAAGGTTGATGTGGTATGGGACACATACATATTATTACGTACTATTATTTGTATCGAAATAAACAATAAAATCAAGTATAATTTTATAAATGTTTTCTTTCCCAGAATTGTTACCTAACAGCGTAGCGCAATGGGTTAGAGCATTAACAACTACAAATGTAAGTCATGAGTTCGAATTCCGCTGGGGCTTTTATAATTTTTACCTTTCTAAACATGTTAAATGTTTTCCATTTTTTTTTTTTTTTTTTTTTGGTTCTGGTCAAATATTGTTAAAATTGAAAAACCGCTTAAAGTTATTGATTTATAATTTACTTCTTTCCACATTATTATCGACAAGTGCCCCATACCACCTTTACTACACGTATTGATATTTATCGACTGGACCACCGCCCCTTTCCCAAATTGCAAGATCCTCCTCTGATATCCCATATTCAACACACTGTAACTAGATGCCGTATAACAGGTGAAATACTTGTGGCCTTTATCTATCTTAACGATTCATATATAAAATAAAATCACCCAAAATCGTTATGTTCAAGTCATTTTGTACATGGTTGATTAGTGTAAATGATTTACAGATTTATACATATAATCACTGTGTTATAATATTCATCATCGCAAAACGAATATGTATTTTTAAAAACCTAGATAGCATTTAAAATCACTCCTCCATCGAAGCAGATAATTGTTAAATGAAAAGTAACTTTAAAAAACAATTTTTAGAATAAATATTTTTTGGTGCAATCTTTTTTTTTTTTCAAGCATACATTCAATGTCAATGTATCGCTTTAAAAAAAACATTTTGGCATTTTAAGTCCATGCTAATAACAGAATCGGAAACGATCGGGTAAAAATTATGAAAAATTAGAATTTAAACATTTTTCTAGAGAGAGAGACTTTGACTAGCTTTTAATAAGAACGGTTCTCTGTCAAAGAAATACGGTAATCGGCACATTTAAAAATTGATCATTGTCGTGAAACTATCCGCCTTTGTTTTATTTTATGAAAAATATGTCATAGTAAACATGCCATTCTGGTTTACTTAAAAAAAAGACGCTTTATTAATAAGTCAAATATACATGTACATGTATTAAAACATTAAAATGAACTTTGTATTTCACTGTTATGTAATATATGAGGCTATAAATTGGATAATATGCATCAGATGATTTTTGTCAACAATTGATAGATCAGAAGAGTACATCTATTTACAACATGGCAATGAAAATATTTTTTTTAAATAAGAATTGAAGTTTGTGTGCAGTTTCCATGGAAACTGGTCAGTAGATAGACATTGGAACATGTGATTTTTAAAAGGTTCATTAAGTTCCTTACAAATCAAACTTACTGAATTCCCACAGAAAAATTACCAATAGCAAACTATATTTTCCTCTACCTCCTCCCTTTTCAAAGAAAAAACATTATTGATCCGCGCCTGACTTTGAAATTTAGTATTACTAGCATCCAATATTTTAGTTATGGAAATCTCTATTTTTCTAAATATGACAACAAATGGTTTGTTTTTATATTTTCTTTAAATAATCACTGATTATTAAAATATGGTGATAACAATTAGGCTAAATTTCTAAATTATTGGAATAAGAATATGTACACCAATTTTTCATTTGCCTAAAAAAAATTCTGATGTTGAAAATTGTTTGCTATTGGGGACGATTTGTCCATCTTTGTACTTCGCATCTCCTTATCACCAACACAGTATAGATCTACTTTTTGCAAAACACGGACTCTCACAGAATAATTTCAAAAGATAAAAAAAAAATGTTTTAGCATTTCATTAATTAAATAGAAAACCATAATGTAATTAATATATAATATTATTTATATAAATAATTATATATCGTCATTCATGCAAGTCCAGACAATTTTCATAATTACTTGATCTCAAATATGCAAGAATAATTGTATGAATAAAAACATATCAATTTATGACCTTCTGGGTGGTAAACAATTTTATAGGGAGATGAAAAAAAATGATTCATATCTATATTTCGACTTGATTTACCAACGTTATTTATTTGCTTCATTTGTCCGTCATAACAACAAACAATAATGTTATTATCAGAGTCGAAGGATAAACCTCTAGGACGACCGGAGGAACAGACGGACTCCAACAATTTGTTTCCCTCAGCATCGGAGACTATAACACTGTTTCCTTTGCTGTATGCAACTCTTTTACCACACAATGACGAACAAATGAAAGGTACGTCTCCTTGTTTGGCATAGGGTAGATTTGATTTGATCGAAAAATCGTCCCAACGAAATACGGCTGATGAATCATTGGCCGTAAAGAATCCGTCTAATGTTTTTGCAATTCCTATCACATTTCCTTCAACTGAAATTCTTTCAAGTTCTGTGAATTCCAGACCTCGGCTTTTTATTTCATACAGCACAACGAACTGTCCAAATGCTATATATAATTTGTTCATTCCATATGCATAACACATGCCAAATGGAATATCATCACATTTATGGGTGCATACCAATTTTCCATCCATGATGGAAGTATCATACACTTTCAATGATTTTTCACTTTCGTTTGAAATAACAACTCGTTCGTCATCAATGAATATTCCAAAATACACAATACATTCTGTTTCAAATTCCGATACCTTTTGAAGGGTTGTTTTCATTAAGTCCTTACTTGCTAACCACGGTTTAGGACTTGGTAAACCTATTCCATCCAACAGAGTTTTATCAATTACAGAAATTCGTTCTATGGCATCACATTGATTTTTTAACAGTGTAACATCTTCAAATTTCATCGTCTCGGTAATATTATCAAGCAGTTTTGTTTCGAATCTGTAAGACGTGACTAGGTCCCAAACTTTCAAAGCTTTCAAACGGTGGAAGTGGTCCTTAATTTGAGTGTGCAATTTCCAATGCACAAGGAAAATCTGTCGGTCAGAACCACTCTTAAGGACCGAGGAAAGCATCGCTTTCGCTTCAGTGACTGTGGTATCAAATCGTTTCAGCTCATCCGAAACGACTTCAATAGTGTCCGTGTGGTGGGCATGTTCTAAATCGAAACGTTTGCGCCACTGCTCATGAGCTTGGTCGATAAGCATCTTTGCTTCTTCAATTTTCTTGGTAAATGAAGAATAAATGTCCTCTTTTGAATCACAAAGAGCATCAGTTTGTTTCTTATTTTCTTCCTGTAGCTCCATAACGCAATCATGGAGGCTTGATAACGATTTAAGTTTGTCTGTCATATTTGTTTTATCAAGGTTCATCACAATTTCATCAATTGAATCAAAATTTGTACACCGCCTATGCTGGTTCGCAAAACACACACAACAGCACAACTTGTTGTGGTCTCGGCAAAAAATATCAACTACTTTTCCTTTGTGAATGATACAGTTCTCATCTATATCAATGACTTCATTCCATTTTACTGTATTGTTAATCTCGACAATTTTATGACACTGTAGACTCGGAACTCGTGCATGGAAATCTTTACATTCATCACAAATAGGTTCTGCACATGATTTACACCAGTGATTTGCCGAGACTGTTTCATTCTTTCGTTTGCAAAACAAACAATTGTTTATTAAATTAGTTTCTGTATTCGCTGTCATTGTCCATACCCATTTATTTAGCGGGAGACTTTTCGCCCAATCTTCACTGGCAATATCCTTTTCTGGTTCATTAACTTGATGTCTACACACTGGACAGTTGATAACATTGAATTCATCTTTTTCCTCTCGGGTTGTCGTACTTGATATGAACGTCTGAATGCATACCTCACAAAATGTGTGTAAACATGGCAAGCATCGGGGAACGTTTAACCTCTCGAGACATATTGGACAACGAAATGATTCCTGGTCCGTCTGTGTACTTGTTAACTCGGCCATTTGTAGAAACAGTTGAATATAATAACCTTCAAAATAAATTCTTGGACATTAGGTCGTTTCCGGTTTTCCGAAAACGAGAACGTACCAGTCTCCATATTTGTCATAAATTTAGGGCGCGTCTTTTAACCACAATGAACCACAATGAACTGCAATGAACCACAATGAACCGCAATGAACCACAATGATACCACAATGAACCACAATGAACTGATTTTAAGTGAATACATTCATTATATATTTGGTATAACTACCTAAAAGTGTCATATATACAATTTACAGGTAATGGACGATTTACATGTGTACTAATTTGCATTCACATTGTTTGCAAATTCAAAGTTGCCATTCTATACTTATAGATAAATATAAACTGTATTATTTATAATTTAATTTGCTACAAAACATGATTTAATGACGGTTCTGCTTGTTATCTTGAATAAAATAACTGATTTTTTTTTTAATGTCACGAGACCGTGTGATATACAGAATGATTTAAAACCATAGTCGAAACTGAATTTGACTTGACGAATTTTAGCAATTTAAAGTCATTTTTTGTTCTTCTTTTAAAGTAGGACTGACAGAAGCTATGATTTCTTTTTTAATCGCGGAAAAGTCCATTAAAATGAGATTAAATATGTGATTAGAGGTCGTTGGATAAAAATATATTCTATCACAAATATCATGAGACTGAGATCTTACATCTATTACTATGTAGTTTTGGTTATCGTTAATCTAACATGGAATATCGTTTTCTATGATCGTCTGATTATTGAACTAATTTTCTAATTGTGAGTTATAGAAATTATAGCGACATGTACAGAATTCTTATTTATAGATAAACGCACTTGCATTAGTTGTTAATGGCTCAGGAAAAGCAGACGTTCTTAAATTGGAACGTTTTAGCATTTCTACATTGACCAGCGCACCACGTATATCCACATAAAATTATAACGTTTTCGAAAAAATGCGGTGCTGTTTCGCAAATATTTTAACTATTTTGCAAATATTATAGCATGAAAATTCCGCAAATATTATAATTCCTAAACTACAATTAAAATAGTGGTAAACGTGCAAAAACCCGAATATAGATAAAATATCACCCCGTTTCTAATTATTTTTGCTAAAGTATATTACGATCTTCGCTGTCGGTACATATGATCAGCTCATTTATTTCATGAATGATAGAGGTTTTGAATAAAAACGTGTCTCTTCAGTTTGAAAAAAAAATCTACTCTCTATGATATGATGCTATTCTTCACATAAAAAAATTGCCCTAGTCCAGCACCTCTCTGTAAACATTATTCCATCAACCCGTTTATACATGAAATCCTTGAATACAGATTCGTATCTTTGAAAATGCAGCTTTTAATCTTGATATTTAGGTTAATATATTTTTAGAATTAAAGTTTGATTATTATCGATAAATAGGTACATTTCGATTGTGACCAATTGACATTATTTTCCGGTACTTGATGCATGTATTTGAGAATTTAGAGGAGGTAATGTTGTTTGGGATGGGGAGGGGGAAAGTGTATTGGATGGGGGCTATAGTTGACAAAGGGGCAAGCTATCTGAAATTCCTCCTGTACTCGCCCATCAATTTCACCGAAAAGCAATTAATCGTCTCCCAAGCCGTGTATTTAACGATATATGGTGCGATGTGTATTCTCGGGAGGAAGGGGTGGGTGGGATGGTGACAAAGAACGCAGTGGATGACAAAATTCAGTATAGTTACATGTATCTGACTATCTAACAAACTATTGAGTGTTTCCTTATATAGTGATAACGAGTATTTAAGTTTCTATCATATAAGGACAATACATTCAAGTTATAGGAATTCCTCACATATATGACTACTATGCATCTAAATATGGAAATGAAAAAAAAACCCAGGTTTGCTGTATTTTTCAAGTTTCAAATGTCAGCAATGTGTGTCTGTATGTGTGTATATAAACTGTAATTAGAGGAAGTATTCTGTCGTTATTTACAAAGTACAGTGGTAACTTCAGTTTAACAGAGAGAGAGAGAGAGAGAGAGAGAGAGAGAGAGAGAGATATCCCCGATTAACAACAAGGTGTATTGTATATCCTTTCCCCTCTCCAGTTTTGGATACCCCTAATACATATTGGGAGGCTTTATTACACCTGCTGTACTGGCCCTGTATACACGAGAGCTACTGTCGGTGTGTATACTAACAACAATACACAGGGGCTATCATAATTGATGTGAACAAATTCTTACCTTACATTTAATCAATATAATCCGTGTGTGTGTGTGGGGGGGGGGGGGGGGGGGAAGAGAGAGAGAGAGAGAGAGAGAGAGAGAGATTTTTTACATACTCCTAAAAAAAGTGGGGGGGGGGGTGTGGGGGCATTGCCATGATAATTCACTTTTTTTATATGTAAATTTAAGTATATGTTTGATGCGAGAAAAAGTGTGTGTGGGGGGGGGGGGGGGGGGGGGGGGGAGGGGGCAGGCCCCAAATACCCCCCACACACCCACCCATGCTAAGTGCCTGAAGTTCACCACCTTATACCATAAAATCTGGAGTGAATTGTTTAAGATGAAGAAGAAGTTTACAAATTTCAGTAGAACTCTCTCTATGATAGCGTTATTTGAAAATCCCCATAGTTTAGAACCATTTAAAATAATGGATGGTACAATCTTTAGTTATCAAACAAATGTAGATGACACTTTTTTTTTAAAATTTCGTACAATGCTGTTATTCCCTTTTCTGATTAAGAGTCTATGGACATTGGAACTATTGAGAGTTGATCCCCTCTGTTTGGTTTTTATTCGATAAATTAGAATGATCGTTTATTAGTAACGTTGTATTGCCCATCTTAAGCACACAAATTTAATCCAAAGATAACCAAAATTGTAAAATTATCTTGTTTAACCAGTTTATCGAACATTTTCAAATGTCATGTAAAGTGACAGATTTCTTTAAAAATTAAACAACATGACAACTTAACTAATTATATTCAGCTTTAATTAAATAATAATATTTACCTGTTATATTTATATTTACCTTATACATGTATATAGATATTTTTTATAAATTCATGCTCTACATATTTATAATATACCACCATCTAAGCGTTACTGAAATAATTGAATTCTGAATGAATGAAATATGATGTTTGTACCTAGCTGAACATACATAAACATAATTGAAAATGCATTAATTCTGTAACATAACATGCCGTCAGAAATTTTTTGAGATATATCATGGACATACGCGACGTTCCTCAGTTTTAGATAATTTTCCTTGATATAACATTTCTTCTTTATTTGCATTTAAACTTGTTAATGCCAAAAAATTCATAGTGCAAATTAGCAGGCCATATTTTGGAGTTAGATATTTTGATTTTTAATAGCATGCAAAATGCAATTGAATGCTTATTGATAATGTAGTAGTATACATTTTCAACTGAAACTATATATTCATATAAAAAATATCAAATAACATGAAAATGTAAATTTGGAATTACAGAAATGGAATTCTTCACATTGCGGAGATAGGAAAAAGTTGAAAATAATGGATGCTAGGTCGCGCCTGCCCTTAAATTAAACTTTAATTAAATTTTATACCTTTTGAATAACATTTATCACCTTAATAAAGTTCATTGTGGTTCATTGTGGTATCATTGTGGTTCATTGTGGTTCATTGCGGTTCATTGTGGTTAAAAGACTTGCCGTAAATTTAAATAATTTTACAGTTGGAATTTTACAGCGTTTTTCAATAACAAGAAGAGAGATAATTACATATGCATGCATGCAATGTTAACCACCTTGAGAATTTCTTAATCATTGTTATATCTTTACATAGAACTTTCTCTGGCCCACGTTTTCATAGATAATGGTGAAAGAGGTATATAGCGCCTTTTCCCATAATTTCGCTTACACAGAAGTACTAGAAATAGATACAGGTACCTGTCGCAATATAATTTTCGAGATTTGTCATAAATTCAGGAAACTGAATATATATATATAGAACTCTGTGTATAAAGTCAGTTGATATTATGGTACATGTATTACAATACCTGTAGAGCGTAGTTTTAATCTGATATCTTTTGTTTAAAGTGGTTCAAATAGTCAAATATCCAACTTTCTATTGCATACTAAGTATTTTCCTATATATCACTAACAAAACCTAAAGATTTTAATGATGTTGTGTAAGATAATCAAGGCTATTTTAAACGTGGTAATTGTGTAAATTGCGTTTCTTTGAATACATTTTAACTAAATATTTTATAATGTTGAAAATGTTTGATGTTTACAAAAGCGCTATACTGTAGGCGAAATCGTATTCTAAGTGCACTATACTTCTTTGGTTGAATACGCTTTTTATGAGAAAGGTGGTTATTATGACCAGCTATATAACCAATTGTTACTATAATAGTAGTATAATTTTGATGTAATGATTTTAGGCATTGCTAAAAATTGCAACAGAAAGAAGAAAAGACCGATAGTTATCTTAATTATTTTATAAAAAGATTGAATTTACAAACAAATAATATATATTAATCAGTTGCATAAAAAATGTACAAGTATGATAGAAGATAGATAACAGTATTAAAGCTGACATGAATTCATTACTCTTTGAAAGAAGAACTACATGTAGGTACAGTTTTAGTCTTATTTTGTCCTGTTTTGAAGTGATTTTATATTTGAAAATATCACAAAAAATTGAAATGTAACATTTATTTAAACAAGAATACCTAAACATTAAAAATCGATAAATGGTTTTTCTTGATGCTGAGCTGAAGACACCAATTTTCACCAGTTTTTTTTAAATAGAAAACTATGTCCGCAGCCGTTGCCCACAATGAAAATCACACTATAACTTTATCATGTGATATCACATGAAATATGGTAATTTTGTGGGCAACGGCTGCAGACACATTTTCCTCTTCAAAAATCTATTGAGAAAATGTGCCATTTTTCATCATTTTTGACTACATCTTAGATATATGACATAATGTTGAAGTCATTATTCTATTTTAAAAACAGAATAAAAGCGAATAACTTAGTACTTTATTCACGCATGAGTACAAGATGGTATTTTCTTACACAACTTTTTAAATCTCAGGGCATATATTGAAAGAAACTGTACCTTCTTCTTTCTCAGACAGGTATCCGCATTATCTTGCACAGATAGGGCTACCTTACTTCGAGTGCAGATCGAACACGTGTGTCGTTCATACAAAGTGCATTTATAATGTCTGTACATCATAGTGTAGAAACCGATCGCGCACTACATCCAATATACACCCCTCCGAATGTTATTGTCATATAAATTTAGACCACGTGGTTTTATTTGACCCTAGCTTTCAGTTTCGCAATTAAAATCTTGCCTGGTGATTATAGTCTATTTCCTATAACCTAGGTACATATAGTCAAATATAAAATCTAGACATGTATTGATTTTAAACTTTATCTTCATTAATTGGTAGATAAAATGAGTTCTAGAAATAAATGTGACAATAGAAAATATAACTATTTTTTTATGTTGCAACAATTAACATGCTTAGTAGCGACCCCCCCCCCCCCCGCCCAAGAATTAATTTTCGATCCGCGCCTGACCTAGTAATAACATCAATAGTGAAACAGACTACCGGTATACTATTTTATGCAGAATGTTCCTTTACAATGGCTCGATATACTATGTTTTACATAAAACAGACACCCATTCTTTTTTTTTAAAGCATGGTATTGCACACCAAAGCATCAAACATTGCTATGATTTTATCAAGCATCCCAATGTTTATATTTTCAACCACGTGTAGAGTGGTTGAACACAAACGATAACTCTGTTCTGAATATTATCGTTTAGTTTAAATAACCGCTAGATAATAAGACATAGCTCTTAATAGATTTTCATGTTTTTACATATATCAAAGTATAAGATATGATACGAAAAACGACCAGTACTTACGTATTTTGAGAATATTATCCGAACACTCATACTTCCGCTCGAAATTTCACAGGAACTGAAAAAAATCTCGGGAAAGTCTCGTGAACTTTCAGTCTGGCACCTCTGGATTTATTACATACTTGGCAACGATAAAGAAAACATTCCAAACACATTCGCAGGGATGATATAGTAAATAAGCGATAGTACTCCAAGAAAGTAACGATGTGTTGTCTACAGCAACAAAAAAGCACTCCGTTTTCTGAACTCCATTCTGTCACTGCACGATCTACTACAGTACTTGTGTGGTTTGCGCATGTGCAGATGATATAACAGAAAGACGCATGGATACATTCTACAATGATCGAGGATTTTTTGAAATGTGTGCCTGGATTTCAGACTGTTTTGTTTCGTCTTTTATTGCATGGATATTCCTTACCAGTGGTTGTCATATATTTTGAGAATGCGTTTCTAAAAATCTTTCTGACCAATGTAACGTGTAAGGTTGATTGAAATACCTGAATACGGTGAAGCATAAATAGATTAGTGTTCTTGGCCTTATATTGGGGGGGGGGGGGGGGGGGGGGGGGGGGGTAGCGATGAGCGTAACATAGAAATCGAAAGCTATTATGCCGGTAGTCGGAGATAAAAGGGAAATAAGGCATATAAATTATGAATTCATCGTGTCAGCTTGAAATAGATTTCTTCAACGTCTTGTCGTTGCTTTTTAACATAATTAACTTAAATGATTTTACGTAAAAGAGACCTTTATTTGAAATTAAAATATTCCGTATCTGCGATTTTTGCTTTTTCACATACGTCCATATCATCACAGACATGCGCGGATCTGGAAAATGAAAATTAATTAAATTTACATAGTAAAATTATCGCCCCGGCAAGCACAATTATTCTTTGGACCCCCCCCCCCCCCCTCCCCACCCCAGGAAAAAAAATTCTGGGTCCGCGCGTGACAGATGATGTAAAACATCATATCCGCACGATCCTTATTATCAAGTTTCGTTATCCTTATGTAACAAAAGAAAAAGGACAACACACTGGATTATATAATTTGCAATATCTATTGACTTGCAAAGGTTCTTTTGAATCGTCAACCATTCTTTTCATTAAAATCAGTCACTGGAAAATGTTCGTAAGCAATATTCCATACTTTTCGCTGAATTGTAACGAGAGATATAAGAACCAAGAAAACGATTGTGAACGCAGATTTTATACATTATTTTTTTTAAATCGGCATTAGTTGTATATCGTGTTGGCGGGCATCTGTGGTTTCAGAAACACCGGGACATGCGTATATTTTTTATATCGCAAGTATTTATCAGCTATAGCTCGGATTCATTTTTTTCTTGATTTTTTTATTACTTCCTGTATTTACATCGAATGGCAGCTGAGGTAAGAAATCATCTAATTCATATTTGGTGTGGATTGTTAATGCTTAATATACAATAAATTATTGATAATTCAATTCCGGACATTTTACCGGTAATGCGTGTAGTACATCATAACATCAACAATAAAATGGGTTTAAATGTGGTTGCTAATATTGTATACAGCCTTTCGCTTCACTTTAGTCATATATACCATATAGAGATTTGTTTGTCATGACTAAACATCCACAGGAGTTGCTGTCCTTCCTGCTGGGAATGCTGACGTCTGCTGTGGCAGGGATCTTGACTTGTTATTTTTTCCAACGCCACAACAAAAGAACCCATCAATGTGAGTTATCATATTACTTGAAAAATAACTATGTATTTATTAAATACATATATTGGAAGTTGTTACAAAAAACTGAAAGAATGAAGAGGATCGGGTCAAATGCATATAATCTAAAACAGGGTATGGGATAGAGGCAGGGAATGGAGGGGAGGGGGCTTTAAAATCCAAGAAAGATAGTGACTTGAAAAGTAAAATGAATAAAAAAATAAAACAAGTATTCTTATGATAAAATGGGGCATAATTTGACAATATATGCTAATTAGGTGGAGGTTCCCCTTCTTAAACTCTGACGTGGAAAGACACGTGCATCTCTCCCCTCCAACATAGCTTCACCTCTAAAATGTGTACAAAATGACTTCCTATGGGTAAATGTTCTTATATTCTTTTATATAGGTGTACACAACGGCAACGGATCGGTTGGTCCGGAAGGGTACAAGTATTTTCTGAATGCTTTCGGGTTGTTTCCCCGGCTAAGAGAACTTCCGGTCTCCTTTGATTTATGTACGTTTATTTCTTTTTCTATCTATTGGATGGATTGATGGACAGATGGATGGAGATAATTTTTTTCTGTATAATGTGTTAAATTTCTCTTTACAGGTCCCAATACAAGATACAAGTCCGTGTTAGAACTAGAAATCATTGAAGAAAAAGACCCCATATCAGGAATGTGTTACAGTCGTTTTTATTCCAAAGAGAAAACATAGCTAGCTTATCCAGTTATATACAGTGTTTTCAAAACGGATGAGGCAATCAAATTAGTGTGAAATTTCATCATTAAATATTTTACCCATACATATTTATTTTGGTGTTGACTTTCCTTTGAAAAAAAATTGGAAAATAAATTGCAATCTAGAAGATCATCAACATTAAGATCAAAAATCAAAGACGACAAAAACCTGTACTAATTTTATTTTTCATTTAATAACAGTGTATGCAAAACATTATTTTTAATTATGCCCACAAACAAACAAAAATAACTACAACGATTTTGAAACAAATAAATCATCAGCTATCACAACTGCTTTTTTTTTATAACCTTATATATACATGCAAGTTGAAACATTGTTATTTTGGACTTGATCAAATGGCACACAGTTATAAATTATACATCTGATGTTGATCCTAAAACCTTATGAAAAAAATCTTAAAAACAAATAATGTTCAAAGAACAAAGAGGGAAAACCGTCATGATATGTCAGTTACAAAATGTATACCCATTAATTATGTAAATAGTTCAATCCACACTTTTCAAAAGTTATGTCCCTTGGCCGCAGTCTTTGAGGTCAACTCTATGAATCTCGCAGTGGGACCTGTAACTTTGTCATTTGAAATTAAAAAAAAAAGTGTTTCAATTTTGTATTTTGATTGCCAAGGTTGGGACTGCTTATTCATTGAAAGAAAAAAACTTTCATCAACATCAAAATCAATAAATTCTCAATGAAATAATGCAAGTGAGATCATTTTTACCTTAATTCAAAAATGCCATTTTGACCTGAGATTGTCTGTACTGAATACTCTTCAAATACTTTATTGAATGCTGGTGACAACCTTTAAAATTGTCAAACAATTAAATCATATGCATATTGCATGAAAAGTCTTTTCACTGCGAGATTGTCCCTTCAATACAATACTCATTTTTCCAAACTTTTTGTTCATTCTTACAGGTACTCAAATACATCCATTTACACATTTTTCTAATAAAACAATGAAGGAAAAAAGAGATCCCTCTTAAGAGTACACAAAATTATAGTCTATAAAAAGATTTGAGACAATGACCTCCAATCATTTAGTGATTTCAGGTATAAAGGGTTTTCACAATATTTCAAATTCGAAAACTATACCATTTGATATCTTTGATGCATCAGTTCGTGTATATTGCATGTAAAATATATACATTTTTCATGTACAAAATGTACACTTAAATTACATGTGTGCATCACAGAAAAAAAAAATGTGTTAACAAAGATTTCACTGTGATTGTTGATTGTCAAAGTTCTCTCCCTGTTTTCTGTTATGGCGGGGGAGGGGGTCACAGATTGAGCAGATTCAAGAAATCTGCAGGGGACAGGGCAGTGAATGATGGCACTAGGTTCTCAGTGTTGATACAGTCATGGCCAACTCTCTGTGAAAAAAATAAAATATTGAAATGTTACAATGATTTGAAATACTGTACATTATACAGTACACATTTTGATCTTATTTAGATTTTTAAAACAAAAAATTCTTTGGAAATAAAAAAAAAAATAAACTATCCAATCAAATTGAGATGTGTGCTATCAGCATTATCTTACATGTATATCATTAAAGATATTTTTCAAAAGAGATTTATCATTATCATAAACATCCAAGTGCAATTTATGTGCATTTTCTTAAAAGTGTTTTTCTCTAGTACATTTATCTGATGTGAATTCAGTGAAGCGCATTTTCAAAGTAGCAACAAACAACAAAATTCAAGAATATTTGTAGCTCAAATTGCATGTTTAATAATTGGTTACTGATACTTTAAGCAAAAATAAATATCTCACCCTCCAGCACACTCCTCTGCAGTTGTTACAGACGACCAGCTCATCTCCATAACATGTCTTCAAAACTTTGGATTTCCTGTTGACAAAGATACACGTGATATGTACAATTCAAAATACCCCAACTGAAATGTTGATTCATATGTCTCTTAAACAGGTGAAATACAAGTGATACCCCTCACATCATTCACCACCCCACCCCACCCCACCCCTCCAAAATATTAAAAACTTATGCATACTGAATATACAAAGTACTGTATGTACCAGGTATGTCTTTCTATATGTTTTGCACAACGGGGGTAACAAAAAAAATTATGAAGGTCAAGAGAATTCACATATCTTCAAAAATAAAAACTCCTACCAAAAGATGGACATCATTCCAGTTTCTGCATAAATTATGCATTAATTGCCCAGTGTTATGGGAGCAAATTTACTCACTTTAGACAGACTTTGAAGACCTCAACCCAGCTGACACTATAGAGCTCCATATGGCCGATATAGTCACTGATCTCTTTGTCCTTGAAGTGGTGGAAGCACATGGACTCCCAGACTTCTGTGTCCATGGCAATGACCTCTAGGGTGGAACAGGTCAAGGCCACATTGATGATGTCACGAGGTTGTTCCAGTTTCTTCGTTATGTTGATTAGACATTCTTTGGGTAAGTCCATCAGAGAGAGTGTTCCATCTTGTTCTTTCTGTCAAAAAAAAATTCTACTGTGCTCATATATACATGTATAATGAATGTATGAAAAATTAATGCAATCTTCTTTTGGTATATTGTAACAGTTATCGCTCTTAAGAAAGTTTATAAGTTTGCAATTTTTAATACTTAGCATTTGAAATATTGTAAGTCATTTTAATTCCATGGTGTTAAAATTTAAGGATTTCTCAACAAGTACCAATTGTGATGGTTTTAATTTTACACTGCAAGAAATGGCATACTGATCAAAGTAAAAGCATTGAAATGTTGTTGATCTTAAGATAGAATTAAGGATGGGTTTAATTTTGCAGAAGAATGATAAATTGTGAACATAGTGAAATTAAAACCATCATGATTATTTGCCAATCTACAGTATAAGAATTGATTTCTAATTCTAACATGTTATATATGTATTAATGGTTTTACCTTTGTATACTGAAAGTTTGAAACCCGGATAAGACAGTTGCTGATCAGGTCTTGGTTTTTTCGCCTCATGGCCTTGCTTCCAATCATCTCCTGTTCCCTGTCTCTCAGGCAACCATGCACATCTCTCAGAGTTTGTTTCAGCGAGGGAACAAAGAGTTCCAATGATATAGCTGTAAGGTCAAACAAATATTGAGACATTTTCTCGCTAAAGTTGACCCCATATTCAATTTAAGGTTGAAGTATTGTAATGTTGCTTAATATATTAATTTGCAGAGAACCCAAAATAACATGTAAAAGAGGGAAATATTTAGTATCGGTACTACAATGAATATAAATTTGTATGAAGAATACAAATTAAAGAAAAATGTGAAAAAAAATTAAGATTTCCTCCTACTCTGATAAAATTTGTTGATAGATTATGTTAACAAGAAAAAAAATATTTGGAAAGCTATTAATTTTGATTTTACTTATATAAGTACTCGCTGAAAATGGTACACACCAGTAGTTGTCATCTGCTCCAGAATGTTGCAGACATGTTTCTGTACTGTTCCACTGATTTTGTGACATTTATGTTTGATCAGTAATCTGTAAAACTGTCAATCAATCAAAGCATAATTATAGGAGTACATGTATTATATCAATGCAAAAAACTACAGACACAAAGAACAACACAAGAAAACAACAAATCATATTTTAAATTACTGGTAGTCTTTGGCAAACGACAATATTCTCAAGAAAATCAGTATGCTTTAATGTGAAAGGTTGTCCATATTAAATTTTTGGGGGTATAAATATCACAACAAAGCCTGCAATTTTGACCTGGTAGTTGTTACATCCTTCATACACATCAAAGGGTTTACATATTAGTTAAGGAATTGATTTGATCACGCCCCGACCGAAATTATCACCTCATAATATTCAAAGAATGATTCCTTATTACTTATATTTATATAATTTTCAGCAATTGTACGATTAAATATTTGAATATAGATTAGCAAACCCCGCTTGCGTCCCAATTATATGTCATTTAAATTTATTGGACTGTATAGTACAAAATCAGTATGTAGTGTTATCATAGGTAAAGACACTGAAAAATATAAATATATATCATTATACCTCCAAACAGTAGCTAAATTGTCTGTACTGGTCGGCATATTCCTCAAACTGCAACTTCTCTAGTGCACTGCTCACACTTTCATGGGTTTTTCTCTTTTGTAAACAAAAATGAAATTGCAAGTTTACAATATTAATCCTTGTATTTCTGAGAACAGCTTACATACATTGTGTACAGTAAATCTTGTTTAAATATGAACATAGATATAGTGGATTCATGGATAAAACAGAATTTATTTTTTTTAATTTGAGTCACAAGCAATTTTCTTTAAAACAGTTCTCTCTTAAATTTTACAGCTATAACAAAGTTGAAACTTTGATTGTATACAATTTACCTGTTGTCCTGTGCCTTGTACATTTCGAAGAATTGGCAAAGGTAAAAGTTGTGTTTTATTCTTGTCAAATACAATCTGAATAGAAACCAATCTACAAATAAATCAAAGAAAAGTCAACAATGTTAACAGTCAGGCCTAAAAAAAAATTTGTGTGTTTAGGGTAATTAACCCGACCTAACCTACAAAAATGCCCCGATTCTACTATTTTTAGATGTCTGTTTTTACCTGATTGTGATTTTTATATTATTTCCATTAAAAACCTGTTTTTAAATATGACACGAACAAACATTCTTAGGGTTTTATATTTATATTTGTGCCCTCATGCAGAAAAAAATATGATAATTTTTTTTTAAAAACCTACCTACCTAACCTAATTTTTTCATCAGTGTTACCCTAAACACACAATTTTTTTTCTTAGGTCACATTCAAAAATAATGCACTACATGTATATGGTATGTACATGTAATAGTATGTGTAATGGTCAGTTTCATTATTATCTGATTATATGTTCTTTTTTCCTATTACTTTAATAAAAGTCATTAAAATTACCTAAAATCTTAATTGATATAAAAAATCTCAATAATTAAACTTGCTTATCATCTGGTAAAATATACCTTTGATGATTTATTTTCATGCTTAAATTAAAATGTGACATATTGTAAAGATTTTCTTAGTATTGAAGCTGAAGAGCGCTATAAATTTAAGCTTCTTCTAAAATAAAAACATAACTAATAATCATACAAATGATGGTATTGCATTACGTTAAAATGATGAATTGTAGTTATGGGGTAAATTAAATAATTGATCAATGTAAGTTGAAATAAAAGCTTGTAAAACAGCTGCTATCAATATGAATAAATATATTCATAAAGTTATGTTTCTTTTATTTTAACTACATGTATTATTGAAGAAATTTGTTGATGAGTTATACTATCGGAAACGTTTTACGCTCATTTTCATTTGTCAAAAGCGTCATCAAGTTTATTTATATATATTCTGTATACAGGGTTATTTTTGCCCCTTTTTCACTTGCAAACGGTTTCGCCCAGTCTTGAATTTGCCCAGATAAAGTTGTGTTTTAAGAAAGATAGTTTGAGACAGAGAAATTCACCCAGTCTTAAATTCACCCGCCAACAACGAGGGTGAAAGGGGCGAAAATAAACGGGGGCGAATATTTCCCTGTATACAGTATATGATATATATACCTAAAAACTGTCTATGATGACTTTTATCTGTTCATTTGATTATGTTTCGGCGATTTTTGATGCTATGTCTAAGGTTACAAATTTATTATATAGTTTAAAAATTGTTGACTAAAGAGGGAATCATTAGAGGCAACGTTTAGTGTTAGACTATCGGAAACCCATGATATATAAACAATATTATTGTGTACAGTAACTATAATGCGGGGAAATAAATGCTGAGCTCACCTTTCGCTGTCATTTTCTATAGTCACATTGGTGCCTCCCCTCTCACGGGCGCTATCCAATACTCCACCTTCTGCATCATATCCCGCGGTTGTTGCGATCACCCAGTGCCCGTTCATTTTCACATAGACGTTTCCCCGCGAGCTCGCCTCCATTGCAATGAAAGGTTTTTACAAGAATGGCAAGCTTTGCAAGTCTGATCTCTGTTTCCTCGCTATAGGGAATATGCTTTCAGGATTACCATATATGGATATCTTTTCCTTATGCCAGTCTGTGGCCTTGATTTTATTTTTACATTTAAATGTAATCATTGTTATTTTTAGCTTCCCTTGTTTATATAAAAAGAGTATTTTGAACATCGGTCCCGATTTAACAAAAAATTAAATATGCAATCTTCTTAACTATTATTGCTACATATATAATTATATTTGTGACTAGAGATTCTTCAACTTTACTGGATGTTTTCAAAAATAAAATTTTGCCCTAATGAACCTTTTTACTGTGACATGTTTGTCCAATTGTTATGGAGCGCCGTTTCGCCATTTTTTACCGTTTTGTGATACATGCATCTCCTATTCGAATAGATAGGTCAATCATATCACCTATTTGAAAGGGTGATATTACCTATCAGAATAGTAGTAATCCATCTCTAATTGTGACATTGGGGATACCACTCATATCAAATGGTTTGAAATAGGTGATATATTTCCACTTTTTGTTATGAATTTGTAGCATCACGTACCTATAAATATTTTACCTTTAATAGTCTCAGTGTCCCAAGATATTTATGCAGCACATTTGGATGATTTTTAATAAAAATACACATACCTGTGAAAGAAGTGCAATTGAAATCGATGAGAGGGAAAATACCCAAGATATATTCATCCATCATTTTTCACTCGTTAAAATTCACAGGAATGAAAACAGATTTTTTACGGACTCGGGAGATTTATAATGGGAAATGTTGATATCTTATCCCCCTTCGGAAATCGCTCGGAATAATTCGCATAATTTTTCATCATTATCATCTGGGTACTTTAATTTCTGTGGCAACACAAAGTCCCCGTGGACGTCTTATTTTTAGCCGTGTATTGAAACCTGACAAGCTAGAGGGGGCGTTTCAAAGGAGAAATATTGGGATTTTTCCACTTTTCTTATTATACATGGAATACCTTAATGAACATCGTTTGAAACCTGGGTATTTATAAATATCGAACAATTTAAGAAAATGTGCCGCATAAATATCTTGGGACAGAGTTCTGATTTCTCGCAACATTAAATAATAAATGGTCCCTCCTTAATTCAAGTCATATGGTGGCTGCTAAAGTAAGTGATGTAATTATTTTTAGACCCATAGATAATAGTAAGAGAACAAATTTTGTCGATCAACGCAAACCACATTTTAAGTACAAAAGAAATTTGCTGTTGTATTTGATTACCGACTCTTTGGACTTGACAAACCTAACTCCAGTAACATCACTTTTGATAGGTCAAAGGTGGTTAAAGATATTTTCAATTACACAGAAGCGTCTATTTTTTTTTTAAAAGATGCGAAGGCGAAAGTGCGAAGGTGCGAAGGCGAAGGAGCGATACTATTATCGCTCTTTCGCCATCGCAACTTCGCACTCTCGCCTTCGCACTTTCGCCTTCGCCTTTTTTTGTTTTTGGATTTCTCTATCGTTTAAAGATAATTTTAGCTGTATTAAATGACATCTATACAGCTAAAATTATCTTTAAACGATAGAGAAGTCCACAAATATAAAAAGTCGAAAGCGAAAGTGCAATGGTGCGAAGGCGAGAGTGCGAAGTTGCGATGGCGAAAGAGCGATAGTAGTATCGCTCCTTCGCCTTCGCACCTTCGCACTTTTGCCATCGCATCTTCGTGCTTCGCCGTCGCATCTTCGCACCTTCGCCCTTCACCTTCGCAACTTCGCACTTTTGCCGTCGCAACTTCGCACTCTCGCATCTTCGCCCTAAAGGCGAAAGTGCGAAGGTCGAAGTGGCCCCATCGGAACACCATACTCTACAAAAAGAAATTTTGCTCTACAAAAAAATTAAACTGCGCTGTGCTGAATCTGCGCTCGGTCCAACGGTCACACCGTTTACATATTATATACGTCCCTGAGATAACGCAACTCATATTTAATTAGAGAAGTTACTAGTATGATGCA
Organism: Magallana nippona; assembly: GCA_033439105.1. Lineage (NCBI taxonomy): Eukaryota > Metazoa > Mollusca > Bivalvia > Ostreida > Ostreidae > Magallana > Magallana nippona. Next base: position 26,571,063 of record CM065921.1, read on the forward strand.
TGTATTAGCATCAATTTGATTCAACTCATCAATCTATGTTGCACATCAAAAACGTCTAAATATGGATATTCGTCAATCCAGCGGAAAGGTTCAAAGCAGCTGTAGCATTTCGGTGAATTTGCTGTTTTGTGTCATTGTAAAGCGTAAAATTTCGAACTTCGTTTTGATTATAAGATAGTACAGTCGCAGAAAATTACGATTTTTTGACATTTACCTCGTCAAAATGTACCGTAATTAACCATGGATAGAACTTAAACCACGAAGGATTAAAAAGATTTACACAATACATTGTGTGATTAATAGCGAGCGCAGCGAGCTCTAACGACAACGCCTGGGCGAAGAGAAAATTCGGACTACTGCTACCTTTGATGACATACTGAAAATTCTCTCGTCAGATTTGTACCCACAATTCCATGTAAATTGCAAATGGCTCACGAGAACAGGTAAAATGTATTATAAGAATGTCATGCATTTAAAAGATGAATAAAACATTCTGCTGATTCTAAAAAATGGTTTGCAACTATTTGTGTTACATTATTTTCTTGGTAAATTGTTCGGAGCAATGCTACTTTAACGGAAACTGTCAAGTGATGTCTGCTCTACAAACGTGACGTCACAATGTCTAGACTAAGCACGCGACCTTTAGCGTAATGAATAAATAGATAGGCGGATCCAATGTTCAGTGCACGTTTCTGATGAATCTGATTGTGAAATTGTGATCGTTGCTAATGGCTTCGCCCTCCAGATCACCACACCGTAAAACATAACTGTTTATACACGTATACTGGAGCGTAAAATATTTTCATTCACGTTAATGCATCCATTTGGTAAACCAAGTCCAAGTACCCATGTGTATTTACAATTCAATTTATGCTGCGCTCGCCCTCAACGGTCGTGCCGTAAAACATATTACATGTTAGGTGATAGCTGTATAGCAAGTTGTGGAAGATATATAAAGATATTTTTACTTGTTTTAGTACTTTGCACAATGATTTATATGTTCATACTTAAACAATAAAATGCTTTCTTTGGTGATTCATGCGGGATATGAAGGTGGCGACATTGCAGAAAAAATACATAACCTGCGTTAGCGGGTTGTGTAAAATTTTCCTGCAATGAATATAGATCTAGGATATTGACGCGTTCCATGTGTTGCTCCACGCCATAACGCACTTATGGTATTTAATTAACCCGAATGCGTTGCCGTAACGTTAGTCAGCTGACCTTACGCGTACTCGATACTCTTCGGGAAAGTTCCATTCCGTTACAGACCCGCCGACCAGACGGTTTACGGACATTTAACAAACTGTTTAACTTCGTCGCAGAAACAGAACAGAAACATGGCTAACCCAGAAAGAACAGTTGTTGTAGCTATGGACGGTAGTGACTACTCTAATTATGCATTTGACTGTAAGTATTTTATCCCGAATCATTGCGTGAATTTTTACACGTTTTTGATGTAGTTGCATGACAAATTGTGTCGTATGTGGGCTGGCCCGTTGGTCTACACTTGGATATATCGCTTCACAATTTGAGGGGCTTCTTTAAAGGAACAGATTTTTAATTTTCATGAATGACATTTGTTACTATAAACTCTCTAAATAACAGCAGCAGCAGGGATCGGATGCTGTATGAAGTCAGTCTTGCGTGACTTTACGAAAACACAAAACGGGGTTAGGCCGGTCGTGCACTTAGACGCAGCAAATAGTGCGTATTATCTATGCAAGTGTTGACATTTCTCCACTGTACATGAATATCGCGGAATGCATTTTGTATCAAGGATCACTGACCTAGATAGCTTTCCTCCTATTAAGCATATTTTCGTTGTGTAGAATGTACTATCAAGTCGTTGACCCCAAACTTAAACTGTGGTTCTACTAACCGATGAAGGACTACTATAGAGCTTTTTTGGGGGGTCAATTTTTATTGCGCTGTATTCTTGAAAAAAGAATTGAAATTCTTTCATTTCTACCATACTAGCAATTTCTTATCAAATTACAACAGCTATGGATGTGTTACAATTGCCAAATTGTCCAGAACAAATTGAATTTGTAAGAGCATTTTGGGGGGTGAAATAACAATTGCCTCTAGTTAGAATAATTAATTGGACAAATCATAAGACCAAATTTAACTTTATGGCTCAGGTTTCCTTTAATTCACTTGCATTAGCATATTATAAGGATAGCCACTACTAACATTATAGCCCAGATATCCATGCAAATGGTAACAGCTGATAAACCAGGTTTAGGCCTATACTTTTTCACTACACTTAAGATGCTACCAATGTAGCCATGTGGCACATGCTTTGCCTTTCGCCATTAAATGAGGTACCTTGCAAATTAAGAAAAAGCCACATGATATACGATACACACAAATGGGAAAAGCTACAATATATATGATACACTTTTACATATTATACATATCTTTGTGGCAGTACACTCCGATTTGTATGTCATTTTTTTTTTGGGGGGGGGGGGGAGTGTTAGAGTAATACCTGACCACACTTATATAGAGGGCCCAGCTCCTTTGTGTTCACTTGTTGAATTTAAAATTGTTAATATAATTGCCAGTCTAGAATTTAACAATTTTTTTTTTTTACTGTAGTTTATACATGTATCAACACTGTTTGAATATATATATATGACAATCATAGGCAGTGTTGTATGGTAAACCTAAATTCATTAACATTTGACAAAAGTCTTACTGAAACTTACATTGTATGTACCAATTCCGATTTATTATTTTTGGGGGTTTTTTGCAGGGTACATGAAGAATGCCTACCACAAGGGGGATCATGTGATCTTTGTACACTGTCCTGAGTACCATACTGTTGTCCAGTCACGTAAGTATGCAGATACTGCAGCATCACTGTTTTTATATGGGTCAAAGGTTAGAGATCTTACTAGTGGAGGTCTCATATATTTCACATCAAGACATGCTGCATGATAAAGATAAAATCTCACAAAAATGCATTATTATTCTCTGTACACAGTATTTGGTGTACGTAAGTGATAATTGTCCTAGTATCAACCAAGTTGAAGATTTACATAATAAGTGCATCTATTTTGGAATAGGTTGATGAAAAGTGGAAAAAGGTTAAGAATCAAGATTTTTTTGGGGGTACTTATAATCTGGATCAAGGCTTGAGAGGATCTGTTCTCTGGTTGACATAGTATGTGCAACATTATTTTTTTTTAAAAGTCTGGTAGTGAAAAATTCTGATGCTGTGATGCCAGCCCTTCAGTATACAAACTACATGGGAATACACCAAAAAAAATAGCACTTATATTACTAATGTATTAATTGATTAAACATTGCATAACTCTTGTAGGAAGTTGCTTCATTTTGCAAGAATTGATGAAAATCTTTGACATGTGCTTTTTTATTAGCAATTAAGGATGAAGTATGGAATTTATATAAGCTCATTAGCTGAACTTCTTGTTGTTGTGTAAGGCTGAGCCATTCATTAGATGTTTTGAAAACGAAATCAAGTACAGTAAGATTGTGTCACAATCAAAACTAATGCACTGCTAGACACTGTGTTGACATGAAAGGGGTAATAAATTGAAGTTGTACAATTTGCATTGAAATGCATTCACATGCAGAGAAAAAGACATTTTAGATTTGTAGTACAGATATAATAATATATATATCTAACAAAGAGAGGATAGAGAGCTGTGAAAAATCATTCAAAAGGAAGTAAAATGAATGTGTGTGTTGAGGATCCTAGCGTTGACTGTTATTTTTTAACTTTTCATGTATTTCCGTCTGGTTTCATGATATGAAACAATAAAGATGCTATGTTAGATTTATTTTCACAAGGATGTATATAACATATTTTTTGGAAAGGGGGGATTCTTTGTCAGTATGACACAAAAATATAAAAGCAGAGGATTCCTTTCTGTTCTAAAATCTTTGTGAGAATAGTGGATCCGTGCATTGGATGAATCCCTCTCTGTAACAAGGACACAAATCTTTCAATCGTAACCATATTATATAAATGTAATTGTGTCTGAACTCCATCTGTAGGATAATTAAACTATATTTTTCAAATAAAACCATGATGAAACGTGGATGTTGACGGATGAAAAAATTATTGATGTGCGCTAGCTCTCAATGAGTGTCCGAATTAGAACTGTTTTGCTAGTACAGCTGTGTGATGTGAAGACTGCTGTGTGAGTAATACAGAATCTGGAAGTGATGATAATTATTGATTATTTTTTCTTCCTTGTCAAAAACGAAACTAAAAATGCAGTTCATTTAAGTAAATGATATATATACTTTGAAAAAGCTAAAATGAGTTAAATTTAATTTGAAGCACAGATGTTTGAAGAAAACTGGTATATTTTTTGTGAAATTTAGCAAAACAGCTGTTGCCCCATCTGGCCCAAGAAGAAGAACAAAAAAAAAGACTGATCAGCATCTAAAAGTAGATCTGAAGTCACTATGTAGAATCTTTATTCACAGTCACACAAGCCATAGATATGCACATAGCATCTAGTGGGACATTCATCACACAGTCATGATCATGTGTGCATGCCCATATCTTAGCGAATGACCTTTCCACAATCCAAAGTTATAGGGTTGTCATATTGTATGCTGCTCTTGTCTGCATTTAATTCAATATTATTTACTCTCATTGAATGGTATATTCTCTACATATAACCTAAAATTTTTGTTTGCAAGTCTTACATTTTGAATATTTTATTTCAAGCAAGCTTTTATAGAGCTTCATAATGCATGTAATGAGGACAGTAGATTTTTTTTTTAGTGGGGGGGGGGGGGGGGGGGGCCAGGGGTGATAAAAAAAGAAGTAAGGTTTAGAAGTATGATGAATGTTTTCCAATGTAATTTGGAAAACACAGAGTACAGTACAGATTTAAATGACCCAAATTTATTGTTTGTTTAAACCTGTCCTTGAGTTTATCTTCATAATTTTTTTTAAATATCAGACAAGTAGTACATCTTATCAAGGAATTTATTTTTCAACATAGCCCATTAGGACAGGTGTAGAAATGTTCAATGCGATGCACAAGACAAGTTTGACTGTACAATGCAGACATCTTCAAAACAACCTTGTTTTTCGATCTTGTAATGTCAGCAATTCAATGTATTACGCTGTTTGTTCAATCTACATTTGCATGCTAAAGCAAGTAGAACTTTGGTGTATGAATTTTAACATAATCAGGGTTGTCTCTAAATATTGAAGTAGAAGGAAGAAAGAAAAAAGAAGATGGGGGTCTAGCTTATAGCTAGATTTTGTTAGAAATGCAATAATAACGGGGTAATTACGTCATTGGGGTGGGGGGGGGGGGGGTGATTCCCCGCCCCCCTGGTCTTAGAGACAACCCTGCATAATATATGATGTACAAATTAGAGGCAAAAATGCGACTGATGATTCAACATGAAATGCAGCACTGCTGCTACTACTACAAGCTTGTTTAATGAATTACTGGCAGAAATTCTGAAAGCTGCATGCACTTGAAGTTGTAAGGAAGTCAGCTTGGAATATGTGTATGCATTATTTTAAAGCAGTAGAGTTTATAGATCACTTAACATCATTTTGAGTGACTAGGATTGTGGGGTATGCCTCTGAATGACGTGTGTACACATTACTATCTATATTGAACATACCACAGAAATGGTGGCATGTGTACACGTGTGTGTACTAGAAAGCATAAAAAAAAAATCTACATTATGGACAATAAAAAAAATTCTCTGGCCAATCCCTTTTGAAGGATAAAAAAGATAAAAGATACAAAGATCAGAGAAACATGCCAGATTGGGTTTGGGGGGGGGGGGGGGGTCTGGAATAGGCCTTGGACCCCCTCAGCAAACATGGATATACCTCGGATCCCAGACCCCACCCACCCCACCATGAAAAATATTTTGGATTCGTGCATGAGACATTAAATGAAAACAAAAACTCTCAAGAAACTAATACTGCTCTTTTTTAAGTTTGAATATTTTTCACAAAACTGTTATATTTTCTTAGGACCAACTCACAGTTCAGAGTGTGTAAATAGGATCAAGAAGCAGTTGCTTCTGTCTCAAAGGAACTAAAAATACCTGATTCATTTATTGCACATGATTGTATGTTGTGCTTTGCTCTGTAATGTGAAGTGTTATTACTCAGCTCTTGGGTACAGTGTGTAAGTTCAAGGTGACTCAAAACCTTCCAAATTTAAGACATATAATGTAAGTTGAGCTTCCAGAATCTGCCAGTTCCTTCCTAGGGTGCTGCGAACAAAACTGCCAAAACCCAATTAGTTACAACATTATGGATATGTTACGCTCAGCGTGTTTTTTTTCTTGCTGTTTTGACAGTGTGTTCAACAGTATTCCTCGTCATCATTTACAATGCACAGTCATGGTTGAATGCAAATTTAGAGCTCTGTCAAGTCACATGAAATAAAGAGTAAATATGCCATAGAAAAGTAGTGTCCTCAACCAAAGTAGAAGATATAGCAGAATCAAGACCTTGTCATGATATTTTAGTAGTTTAAACATGCGCAGCATCCAGACATTTTTATCCGGGGGTGGGGAAGTTCAAAGGGATATTTTTTGCCAAGGGAGGTCAGAAACCTACCAGTATATTTGAATATTTTACTATGTGAATGTAATAAATTTGAATTTATCAGGTAGTCTCAGGACCCTGATGTCCCCATATTCTCTAGATCTGGGCATGTGAAGGGAAGTCCTCTTTGTAGAGAAAATGACCATTGGCAAATATTAGCACTGTACATGTAACCTTAACACTGACCCTGCACACAAATCTTTTGCCTGACATTTTTTTCTATGTAAAAGATTCTGAATGAAAATAGAAGGGAAGGGATGATTTATTTGTGCAATATGTGTTTACAACTCGTTTTGAATTTTTGGTTGTAGCCATGGTGATGGCCGATGTGACAGTTTTGACTGACATGTGGAAAGAAGAGGAGAAGAGGATCAAGGAACTGTTGGAGAAACTAGGGCAGCAAATGAAAGACCATGGGGTAGGTCGGAGTAAAGTGAAAGTAGAAAGAGAGAATTGTAACACACTGTATAACTGTTAATTGGAGAAACTAGGGCAGGAAATGAAAGACCATGGGATAGGTCGGAGTAAAAAGAAAGTAAAAAGAAAGAATTGTGTGTAACACGCTGTATAACTGTTGGAGAAACTAGGGCAGCAAATGAAATTGTGTTAAAAATTATTGAAGAAAAAGCAGTTTGAAAAATTGTTACTTGACCATGGGGTAGGTCGGAGTAAAGTGAAAGTATAAAGAGTGAATTGTAACACACTGATGGGGTAGATCCGATTAAAATGAAGTAAAAAGAGTGAATTGTAACATACTAACTTTTGGAGAAACTAGGGCAGCAAATGAAAGATTATGGGGTAGGTCGGAGTAAAGTGAAAATAGGAAACAGATGTTGGAGAAATTAGGGCCGCAAATGAATGACCCCTGGCAGATGACACGACAGGACCAATTAAAGAAAAAGTAGGAAAAAAAATTACAAGTGAAAGACAATAGGGTTAACATGGGTGTATGGGTGAATGTAGAAAGAGGACAAATTGTGTACATTATGCATTTAAACCAATACAGAGTACCATTTGTGTACAGCTATAGCTTTCTTAGTACTGAGAATTTGAGGGAAATAATGTACACAACTGACAGATAAAAATAGAAAGAAATAACTGAGGATTTAATAGAACACATTTATATTATGGTAGGATAATGTAAAATGCATGCAGTGTACTAGATTTGGGGTATTTCATGCACAGTTTAACAGATGAAAAATACGGGTATCATATCTCAAGGTCTTTTCATTTGAAAGTAAACAAACCACTGCTCAGATCGAGGCAAAGGATTTAGAAAAGACATGCCATTAAAGAAGGATGTCATATCAATTGAGTCTAACATAAAAGTATTGTTTTTGGTGACAGGCATATGAGGGAAACTACAAACAAATGATCTTTTTTTGTACCCTAGTCCTGCTTAGTTTGAATCACCTTTTAAATTGGCCTTTTATAGAATAATTTTATAAAAACAGAGTTTATTAGAATAACCACTAAGTATATTCCCTGCATTTATAGACACTGCTGTACCACTTTATTGCACCACTGTCTCTCTCTCTCTCTCTCTCTCTCTCTCTCTCTCTCTCTCTCTCTCTCTCTCTCCTTGTGTCTGTCTCTCATTTTCTCCTTAATTCATTCCATGTTCATTGTTATTTTTGCTGATCAATACTTGAATGAATCTATCTCTCTGTGTATATTTAAGGCCGAGACAGTTTTATATACACACTTAGTCTTGACACATGAATCATTGATCATTATGCATTTAAAAAAAGAAACAGGTTTGTTTGAGACTGCATTTTTGCATACAATGTAATAAGTTGTTAGGGTGGGATTAGCCCACGATCAGTGAATAAAGAGGTAATATTGATGACTTGCGTTGTGTGGTACCTAGCTTCCTTGTTTTTGTTCCGCAGTCATTGATTTTTTTTTTCCACTGTAAAGAAATTAAACCTTGTTCGTTGGCTAGTGTGCAGAAGCAGGAGGAGACAGAGATGAATAAAATATAATAGGTAGCTCTGCCTCATTGAGGTCAATGATAGGTCACGGTGCTGTGTGGGAACAGGAAGGGGGTCACTGATGAAAATGGCAGGGGTACAGGATACTGCATGGCCTTTACTTGGAAAATAACTCATTTTAAATTGGGGGTCTATCATTCTATCGTAGCATTTATAAATACTAAGTACAGGGTGCATGTAAATTACAGTCTTATTTGCTCCAGCAACCTTTGGGAGTGAAATTTTTGCCATCATTTAAATCCTGTGGCAGTATGCTGATATGTCTCATGTCTCACAAACTTGGATGATGAAATGATGATGAAGTTTTATTTGTTAAATGTAAAAAGCAAATTACAAAGTTGTTAATATATAAAGTTATATAAAGGAAACCTTGTTTGATGCCCTGAACCAGAAATTATCAGGGGGAAGAGATTTTTTTTTTTTTTAATGGGGGGGGGGGGGGGTCTATGACCCATTTTCAGTAACTTTACTATGTGAAATTGATGGGTGATTTTCATGACCCCTCTTCTAGATCCACACATGTTTTTATTGTCAGGAAATTTTTAACTTTTTCTGAAACTAAATTTATTTATTCTCTTGTGCAGATCGGAGGAAAAGTAAAGAGCATCGGTGGCAGTCCCGGTGAAGTCATCTGCCAGGTGGCGAAGGACGAGAACGCCCAGCTGATCGTCACGGGAACCCGAGGGATGGGCAAGATCAGACGCACCTTTCTGGGCAGTGTGAGTGACTACATCCTCCACCATGCCCATGTACCCGTGCTGGTCTGCAGACACAAGGACGACCACAAGAATTAAGCGGTGGCTGTGTATCCCACCCCCAAGGCAACACTCTGACCCTCAGGATTTACAAAAAAAAAAAGGAGAAGAAAAATGTCACTATAGGACTTTTTATAGAGTGTCTTGTTCTATATTTTCTTTCTAGTTTGATCAAATTGGTAACCATAATAGAAATTTTTGTTGGCAAAAATATGAAGCATTTTGATATGTGTTGTGTTTATGGATGAAGCACTGTGTATGAGGATGAAGCACTGCTGATTTTGAAAAAAATCAATAACTTTTCATTAGAATTGGTAAAGCCTAATACATGTACTTGGTATCTGGAGGCAAAAGCAGTTTGCGTTGTTTGAAGACCATGAATTAATATTGTAAAAGCCATGAAATTTGTTGTTTATATGCATGTTTTGGGTATTTGCACAAGAAATGTGTTCAAATAGTTGCCCATTATGATTTAATAATCATTAGGGGGATAAGGAAAAATGTTCAAAAATTGTCAATTTGTAGATGATATTTGTTGGCTAATGTAAGAAGACATCTCAGATTTTTTTTTGGGGGGGGGGGGATGTAAGATGGAGCAGAATTATATGATGGGTGATTAGGTTTCTGTGTGATGAACATCCACCTGAGGGTAGAGGTTAAAGGTTATATACAATGTTGTTCATACAAATAAATGTTGCCATAATCGTACTTATTAATCATTTTAAATCTTCTAATTCCTGTACATCAATTATATGTTTTCAATTTTTTGATCAAATATGGTATTTGGAGGAACTATCTAGATATGAGTTTTGTGTAAACACTTCGTTGTGTAGAGTAGTGATTTTGTATGCATGTAATGCAGATTTAGGACAACAAAACAGACCAATTTATTTGTATTATAACCAGTAAATAAATTTTACTACTATGACTATTTTGATTTTTTTTTCTATTTCTCATGTGACTTGGAATCCGAATTTTACTTGGACATATCATATTGTGTGTAATATACTTGAGAAAACATTAAAATTTCGGTAAAGAAAGAGAGATAACACTTGAACTTGAGGAAAGTGGTTTGCCATTTGATGAAAACGAGAATTGGCTGCAAGTAAAAATGAATATTAAATAAGAGGGTAATTGCCTTAAACTTTTAAAACATATTGAACTAGGATTAAGAAACTAAACTAATTTCATGCAGAAAAGGCGATTTTCAATTGTAAACCACCTCGATATCTTTAATTTGAAGCTTTTTCAATATAGCGTATGGGGGGTCAAAAGAAGTAAAAAGTACAAATATAATTTTATAGCATTGCGTAAAATATATGTATTAATGTAAACCTGTGCTGTCAAATAATGAATCCGTTTTCTGACATTCGCATATCATATTCTCTAAACATAAAAATCGGCTGTTGATAGGTGGATGATAAAGTTCACAAGAAACTCATGGGCACCTGCGTATACTGCACATGAAACATTTTTCACAACCGTTTTCAAAATCTCGATTGGATGTAATAATCTTTTTTTCATTTTTCGTTAACTTTATCCCTTTCCACAGACAATATACAGTACGTATTAATATTTTAGCTCGCCAGACATTTGATTAGGTCCATGTTCTTCACAAAATGTGGAAAAAAGTAAAAGCAAACACCAAAAAATACGTTTCTCTCATATAAAGCATATTTGTCAAAATTCTCTTATAGTTGATATTTATTAATTCGCACTGGTTATAAGATCAGGGACGTATATACATGTAGCTGCAGTTCTGTAGCTCCCGATCTGAAAAAAAAATCGAATTTCCAGGTCGGTCGTCCATCAGAATCTACATACCTGCAGCTAAGACGTTTATATGCATGCGTCCCAGATTAAGACGTATATTTCGATATTTCTTTTCAGAAAGTAGTCCAAAATGACGACGTCCATTTCAACAACCAGATTAAAAGATTACGCACGTTCTTGAAAGCAATATGAGCTGCAATTTTCATGTCGGAAATTTACTGTGAAATTGTAATTTATTACATTAACAATATGAATGAAGAAAAAAATCATAGTAAATAAACTTTTATTAGTCATATTTTGGTGGGGAAACCTATTTACAGGTTTACCGATTGAAGCGAAATTTTATTATTGCCATTCTGTATATACAATAAATTGGTTTGATATCATGCGTTGATTCAGAAAACTTTTCCAAAGAGGGGGGGGGGGGGGTCCGAGGGATAATTTTGTTTTCCAGGTCTGTGGCCTATTTTCGTGAATTTTACCATGTGAATTTATTAGATTTGAATTTTCCAAGGTAAGATCCAATCCCTACCCCACCCAACCCCCTCCCCTCCCCCAACTCCGTATATCCGCACATGGATATTAAACAAAGACGAAAGCATTCCTGTATACAGCAAATGTTGGGTAGTTTGGTTGATACGAGAGCACTTGTCTATATAAATACGACATTCACTGATTTGGTCCAGGGGAGTGTGAAGATATTGGACCGATTTTTGAAATAATGGAAGTGGTGGGATACACGTATTACTAATATATATCCGATAGGTACTGTTTTTTGTAGGTAAAATATGTTCTTCACAAAATGTAAAAAAAATAAAATGCTATGAAACCAAAAATTCATAAAGCATAAATATTGAAATTGGTTTTTTTTCATATTTTGTTTCTTTTTATTTAAAAATTATTTAATGTTTTAATTCCAGAAGCCTTGTTTTTCTCAAAAAGTAAAATATTATGGAATATTATGGAATTCTAGTTTAAGAAAAACCGGTTGTGAGACCTATATTTCGTTTATATTAGTTTTCAGAAAGTAGTCCAAAATGACGAGCAACATTCAACAACCAGGTTTAAAGACAATAAAGCACTGAAGAACTGGTAAATTTTCGCTGTGAGTTCTTGTTTCATGTGTACAATGTATATTCATCTATTTAACAGTTTGTAACAAATAAAACTCTAAAATGCCGCAAACCAAAAGTTATATTGAATGAACCTTTTTCTTCTTTTGTTTTTATTTTTCAGATTACGAAATCTAACCACGCACGTTCTTGAAAGCAATATGAGCTGCAATTTTCATGTCGAAAATTGTTAAAATGTGTAAAATTGAAATTTACTACTAAAATGACAGAAAAGATTATGATTAATATAACCCTCTGTTGGTCATATCTTTCGGAAAACCTGAAAAGGAAGAGAACATTTTTGGGTTATTCAAATAGATGAACAAATGGTTTACAACAATAATGATAACAGGGAAACATTCTAGAGAATATGTATGGTAGAGGGCATCCCGCTAGTGTAACACCACGTAATTGCAACGTCATAATTGCGTGATAACTTATTATGACGTCACAATTGTCCGATCATCAATAGCCTTAGCGATAGATACTGTCAAGTCGTGTATATCGATATGGGGTTGTTGCAGAGTTGTTTTGCGAAAAATAACAAGGTGGGAGTGATGAAGGAGGAGGCGGAGGTGTACGAGAAGGTGCGCCATGCAATGGTCACTGAGGAGGTGACGGAGAAGAAGGGTGGGCTGGCCTTCGGTCTGACGTTTGTCTCAGAGGAGGAGCCAAAGATGCCACCGCGCAGATTGACTGAGCTTAAGAAAGAGGACTTCGAAAAATGGAGGGGTAAGTTACTACAATCAAATTATTTAAAGATTTCCATATTAATATACAAGTAATTCATAATCTTAATGATTACTTTATACACTTCACAAGCTATAATAGACATAAACATGTTTTATAAATAGGGCACTCTTTTATAAATTCAAGTTATATGCGTCTTCTAATCAATTTGTTAAGAAATTACACTATATAAGAACTTAAAATACGTACGCTGTATTCAAATTTTATAAATAACTAATTTTCTTTACCACAGACGATCAAGAAAAGGTTCAGTCCCAGAAACAGAAGCTGGCTCAGCAGAGAAGGGAGGAGGTCCTCATCCAGAAGAAGATCGAAGTCGCCCATAAAGAGATGGAGAGGCTGGAGAAATATGTCAATCTCAGTGTCCAATAACTGTCTTATTACAATTTATTTGTAATAAACAACCTTGATCCCAATCCTGGTTTTTTCTGCTTTTTTGTTGATGTCGTCCATATATACAGTAAAAAGATGATTGTATTTAATGTACTAAATGATGATTGTGAGGAAATTATCAAGATTTAAACATCGCGGGCAAAGAATGAGAACTGCAAATCCATTCGAACGATTCACAGAAGCGTGAAAGCAATTAAAAATACGTAAAAAAAAAAATCAACAAAATTTGCATTTTCTAAAATATAAAATGATTGCCTCCTTGTTGTCCTTGCATGTAAATACATGTATTTGTATAACGGTATCAACGCTTTTTTGTGTGTGTGGAACGGCAGGATTTTTTTCTTGCAGAGTTATGTAAGTATATATGTACATATACTTTCCATGCACAATGTTAACTATTATTTTTTTCTAGCACTTAGTTGATTTTTTTTCTTTGGTCTACTTACGCAGCGCTAGCATATAGTCATCAGGATTGATGGAATGCTCGGTACCATGTAGATGTAGATGTCGATGCAAACATAGAATATTGCAGTCGGTTAGCGCACATGGTTGCACATGTTTTGTTTTTAAATGTCTCGGGGATGGGAACATTTAATTTTTGAGATTTACGTAACTATAGATAATGAAAAAGACTAAATCATACACATTCCCTTCCGATAGTGTTTTTAGACGTTTTATTTGATTTTCAAATTTGAGCACCCATTTAAAAAAATACTGTTAAATAAGGGTATACAACATTATATGGTCGATAACACTTTATTTTGCACACTTCACCAATTTATTCAAATGATTTAGAATGATATTAGATTTTTTCATTATAAAATATTGTAAGCCATCTGGGGGGGGGGGGGGGGGGGGGGGGGGGGGGGGGGGGGGGTTGGCTAGTATCTCTGAATCCTCAGCATGTACACAGATCATCTAATGTTTATCTCAATAACTCATCTTGTCAGGATGGATTAATAAATTAATTACTTCTTAAATTCAAGTTGGCCAGGCTCCATTACACTTTATCTTTTTGTCCAATAATAGTCAAGATGAATGATCAGTCATACTCATTTATTGTCACACATCAATATGGCATAATGGTGTAAACATTGTATGGCACACAAATATCAACAGGTTCTTCTATAATATGATTTCATATAAATACGGCTGACAATTCAGAAACACAAGTTTAGGTCGTCCAGTGTGGTAGGAGATTTCTAACTAGGCTATAAATTACATAATAGAGTTTTCTCACCTTTTTGTACTTTCAAAATGTTGCCGCCGCACAACTAGCAGAAATCTGTCGTAACGTAGTACGTGCTTGCTTATATAAACTCCTTTTATCTGTCACATGACATGAAATAACCAATTGAAATATGCCGTACAAGCGATGAACCAATCAGAAGCCTGTACGGGAAGCTGAGTTCCCACACAAGTTCCCACACAGAACTACTTCTACCACACAGGCTACCGTACAAAGCCGAATGATAAATAATTAAAGTAATCATATACAAATAAGTTGTTAAGCAGTGAACATGTCATTAATTACACATGTTAATAAATATCACATATCATAAAATCATTTGTACAATTTATATTCGTACATAATATAACTGCGCATGAATATCGTAACTACAGACGATAGCATAAACAAATATAGTTCCTAGAGTAAGACTGAATATAAACAATTTATCAACAGTTAACATAAAGTTTCATTCTTGAAACATCACACAGTGTTAAATAAACATGCTAGATAGTTAAATTAAGCAGTCAGTACATTTTATTAGAAAAGATCGATAACCGGAAGTGACGAAGTTCACTCGAAAAGATGATGGAAGCCAGAAAGATGAAATGTAAATATAAACCAAGAAATCGTTCTTACACTGAATGTAGAGCCCTAAATAAAATTTAACAAGGTAATTTACAAGATTTATGTGTTATTCTACGATCGTATGTGTTTCATCAAATCTATAAACTCTGTAAAAACGTAAACAAATAGCTATTAACACAGGCACATGCTCTGGTTATCTAAAACATGAAATATTTGGGGAAATTACTACATGACATAAATAATGATAATATGTGGGAGCTTGTTCTAAATAATCAACATGAAATAAAACTACAAAATCACAAACAGGTTACAATATTAAGGAAACGATTTATTTGTGGGGAGTGGGGTGTAAGAGGAAGCAGAATTATAATATGTTATTTCGTTTCTGTGTGATTCATGAACGTCCATCTGGTACATATAAATAAATATTGCCATAATCGTATATATTACCGGTAATCATTTTAAATCTTCTAATTACTGTACATCTGATTCAGTTAATATATATTTTCAATTAATTTTTGATAGAATATGGTAACGCGGGTCATGTATTTTTTTTCAATGACGCTACCTTCATATCCCGAATGAATCACCAAACTGAAAGAAAGCATTTTATTGTTTAATGAGACCTATATTTCGTTTATACTTTAGAGACTAGTCAAAAATGAAGAGCAACATTTAACAACCAGGTCATAAGACAATAAAGCACGGAAGAACTGATAGATTTGTACTGCGTGTTGTTTTTCAAACCGTATATAAATACATTGTAAATTGATTTATTTAACAATGTTTAACGAACGAAACTCTAAAATGCCGCAGACCAAAGGTTATATTGAATGAACCTTTTCTTGTTTTGGGTCCCCCCCCCCCCCTCCCCCTCCCCTTCAGATTACGATATTCAACCACGTACTTCTTGAAATCAATATGAGCTGCGGAAATTGTTAAAATGTGTAAAATTGAAATTTACTACTATAATTACAGAAAAGATTATGATTGATATAACCCTCCGTTGGTCATATCTTTCTGAAAACCTATTTAGGGGTTTACTGACTGAAGCAACATTACACATAGATATAGAAAATGAATGCCAGTATAAAGTTTAAGAAATACAAAAAGGCAGAGAGCATTTTTGGGTTATCCAAAAAGATGAACAAATGGTTTACAACAGTAATGATAACAGGGAAACATTACAGAGATCATCTTCACAACGTCAAGGCTTTGTGTGTGGAGTTCCGTAATCACAAAGCCTTGACGTTGTGAAGATGTATAGAGACATGTATGGTAGAGGGCATGGATGATGATACCAATATTTTTACCCGCGCTAGTGTAACACCACGAAATTGCAACGTCATAATTGCGTGTTAACTTATTATGACGTCACAATTGTCCGATCATCAATAGCCCTTAGCGATAGATACTGTCAAGTCGTGTATATCGAAATGGGGTTGTTGCAGAGTTGTTTTGCGAAAAATAACAAGGTGGGAGTGATGAAGGAGGAGGCGGAGGTGTATGAGAAGGTACGCCGTGCAATGGTCACTGAGGAGGTGACGGAGAAGAAGGGTGGGCTGGCCTTCGGTCTGACGTTTGTCTCAGAGGAGGAGCCAAAGATGCCACCGCGCAGATTGACTGAGCTCAAGAAAGAGGACTTTGAAAAATGGAGGGGTAGGTTACACCAATCAAATTATTTAAAGATTTCCATATTAATATACAGGTAATTCATAATCTTAATGATTAGTTTATACACTGCACAAGCTATAATAGACATAAACATGCTTTATAAATAGGACACTCTTTTATAAATTCAAGTTATATGCGTCTTCTAATCAATTTGTTAAAACATTAATACACTATATACGAGCTTTAAATACGTACGCTGTATTTAAATTTTATAAATACATGTAATTCGTTTTCTTTACAACAGGCGATCAGGAAAAGGTTCAGTCCCAGAAACAGAAGCTGGCTCAGCAGAGAAGGGAGGAGGCTCTCATCCAGAAGAAGATCGAAGTCGCCCATAAAGAGATGGATAGGCTGGAGAAATATGTCAATCTCAGTGTCCAATAACTGTCTTATTACAATTTATTTGTAATAAACATCCTTGATCCCATCCTGGGTTTTCTCTGCTTTTTTGTTGATGTCGTCCATGTATACAGTATACACATGATTGCGTTTAATGCATTAAATGATGATTATGAGGAAATAATCAAGATTTAAACATCGCGGGCAAAGTATAAGAACTGCAAATCCATTCGAAAGATTCACAGAAACGTGTAAGCAATTAGAAATACGTAAAAAAAAATCAACAAAAGTTGCATTATTTAAATACTGTATAAAGGGAAATATTCGGTCCGGTTTTATTCTCGCCCAATTCGCCTTCGTTTTCAGTGGACGAATTTAAGACTGGGATGAAGGTGTAAGAGGAAGCAGAATTATAATATGTTATTTGATTTCTATGTGATTCATGAACGTCCATCTGAGGGTAGAGATTAAAGGTTATATACAATGTAGTTTTATTAATAAATGTTGCCATAATCGTACATATTAATCATTTTAAATCTTCTAATTCCTGTACACCTGATTCAGTTAATATATATTTTCAATTAATTTTTGATTAAATATGGTAACGCAGGACATGTATTTTTTTTTTTTTTTTTTTTTTTTGGCGATGTCACTACCATCATATCCCGCACGAATCACCAAACTGAAAGAAAACATTTTATTGTTTAACGAGACCTATATTTCTTTTATAATTTAGGAAATAGTCAAAAATAACGAGCAACATTTAACAACCCGGTCATAAGACAATAAAGCAGGGAAGAACTGATAGATTTGTACTGCGTGTTGTTTTTCAAACCGGTATATAAATACATTGTAAATTGATCTATTTAACAATTTTTAACGAATGAAAATTCTTAGATGCTGCAAACTTAAAGTTATATTGAATAAACCTTTTCTTGTTTTTTTTTTTTATTATTATCATTATTACAAGATTTAACCACGCACGCTCTTAAAAGCTGCAATTTTCATATCGAAAATTGTTATCATGTGTAAAAGTGAAATTTATTTTAGGTATTTTTTTTCCGGAAATTCTACAGTTTAATTAAACGTGAAATTTCGACAAATCTCTTTTCACCAATATATGATGAAATTCGGGCTCGAAAAAAAACCCGGATATTACGGCAATTATAAAAAAAATTTACAAAATATTTCGGTAATATTTCCTAAAGTATTTCAAAATGTCGAGCAAATTTAATGGGTTTATAACCAATAAAACTTCGAAGAACTAATAACAATTGCGCTTCCTATCATTGTTTTATCCCTATTATAGTATACTAGCATATTTTCATTGTACAAAATTACAACTGGGATTGGGCGCAAGTTCAGAAACTTAGATCGCCCTCTCCCAATACAAGTATATAATGCAGTACAAATAATGTATATACAATATGTAAGGTCAACAGATCATATGACAGTTATATATAAAAGCAATGGTGTATTGACATCAACTTAAATTTTTTTGTGTGTGTTTGATATAACGATAAACTTAAGAAAATAAATGTTTGTTTTCACTGACACTAATATTGCTCTGTCGCCCCAAATTAAAGTAGGACATGAGTATTAACAATATTTAGGTTTACAATATGGAAAATTTCATTAAACAGAACATTTCTAGCCTCTTTACATTTGTCACAAGTGAAAAAATAATGGTAAGTGTCTTCGAGCTTACCACACGAACAGAGTGGACTATTAATAATATTACAACGAAATAGATCACTATTTAGTGCACAATTATGACGAAGCGTAGTATGAATAATATTCAAAAAATCTTTCACCATACGTAAAAAAAAAATATCATGTCTTGTTCTACAGCTAATATCATTCAGATTTATGACAGAAACATATATTTTTTCTTTAAAAATGTGAATGGAGTCGCTTTCGCGGACATCCGTTTAAAGCGCATTCCATTCGTTAACAACAGTGGTAACAAATGGAGATTTATACAATTGTCAACAACATTTTGGTATACTATAGTTTTGTGCGTTTCTTGTAAAATTATTCGATGCATTAACACGTTTGTTTGGGAAATGTCCATTACTTAATTGGGTAAAAAGTTTCTATCAATTTTATACATGGTATTCGGTCTGGACGTTTTCCTTCTACTATCAAGTGTTTCCCACCCTGTTTCGAAATAAAGAGACTTCCTAGAAGCAAAAATAGGTAATCCTGTGACAATTCTTGCTGCAATCAATTGTATTTGTTCTAACTTTTCGGAATCAGTGAAAGAGCAATAGCTCCATACATCAGATGCATATTCTTACTGAGGCCTTATGAATGAAGTATACAATAATGATAGTGACTTTCTATTAAGTTTAAATTTGAGTCTTTTCATTAATCCCAATTTCTTTTGTGTATTTGCTACAATAGAGTTGATATAAGCTCCATAAAAAGATCTTAGAAAAAAATAACACTTAAATGTTATTTGTGAGAGGACACGAATTCCAAATCATGATCTTGAAATTTTAATGAGGGAGTTACAGTATTTTTGTCAATATTAAAATGAACTGCTTTAGTTTTTGAAGGATTGAAGCTCAAACGCCATTTCTTAGACCAAATTTCTAAATTTAAAAGAATGGTTGATTTAGATTAAATTTCATATCTTGTACATTGATTGCAGCATGTTGAAAACTGTTATCATCTGAAAAAAGTCTACAAAATGTTAGCATATTATCTGCTATATCATTCACATAAATAAGAAATAACAATGGACCAAGGACGGAGCCTGAGGCATTCCGGCATTCACAGGCTTTGTAGACGACAACACTTCTCGATACATAACCTTTCGATTTCTATTAACAAAGTACCTATTAAACCATTTAAACAGATTTCCAGTGATACCATAGGTATGAAGTTTAAACAATAAACCTTTATGCCAGACGCGGTCAAACGCCTTTGATAAGTCACAAAATATCACGCAACATGATTGACCTTGATCAATTGCTTTTAAAATATGATCATACGTTTCTATCGGCTGGTATACAGTTGAGTGGCCAGGTAAAAATCCAGCTTGATATTTTAAAAAAAGAGTATTGTCATGAAAAAAATTGTACACATGTTTGAAAATAATTCGCTTTGATACATAACTTAACAAAGAAACAGGTCTATAATTTGACATTTGAGATGAATCATCTTTCTTACATGAAGGAAGAACATGGGATAGGAAACGTACAGTCTCTTAAGGCCGCCTAAAGTTAATTCTACGTTTAACGTCACTTTAAAATACCAAACCTACGAGGGAGAGCGATTAATTTAAAACAAACAAAATTTTCAAACAAGTGATTTTTATTCATTTGCAATAATACGAATACAGTGAGTATTCAGACTACATGTATGCTACCTCTAGTAACTGTTATCTTTCCTAATAATCCTATTGAGTATCTGATTTACAGTCCATAATTACTCTAAACATTTCGAATTTCTACAGATTGCAGTATAATAGTATAAATAAACTGGAAAAGATCAAATAAAATAAGGGTTTGTTCGGGTTTTTTTTTTTTCAAAAACCAAATTTCGCCCAAAACCTACGCGCGCGGGTTACGTTAAACGTAGACTTAACTTTGGACAGCCTTACAAAGACGGAAGAGTCTAATCGTCTGTCGCCATCAGAGCAGACTATTTGATGTTAACGTTGCTAAAACACAGTATATTAATACATCGATCACCAAGGGTTTTCTTTTTTTTTGGGGGGGGGGGGGGGGGGGGTGGGGGGGTGTTCTCTTTTTATCCTTATTTTTCTCGTTTTGTTTTATTATTATTATTTTTTTTGTTTTTTGTTTGTTTGTTGTTTTTTTTTGTTTCGGTTATATATGCAGTTCCACCTTATTTCTGCCGGAAAAGCCGAAGAAATTACGATTGTAGTTATTGGTACCATAATAGTGGTTCCGGTTGCAGAAATTAGAGAAAGTTAGAAATCCAAATATCCTTAATTAAATAAATGTTATATTTAATTATACATATATATATTTGTTTATCAAACATTTTTATTTTAATAAGTAACCAAAAATGATTCTACTACTAGGATCCAATGACGTTTAAAGAAAAAAAAAATTCAAATGCATTAATAAAGTAAGCTTAGTGGTTTACAAATTACCCATCAGATGTACCTTGTTCTGTCTAGAATTCAGGAGAAGAATCCCAATGTATATAATCTTGGATGTATTTTCCACTTGGCTAACCTTTGTGCCCAAGCTGGTATTAAAACATTTCCTGTCCCTATTGAAGATTTACTTGTGGACATATATTTCCACTTTCACCACAGTGCTAAACGCAAAGAAAATTTCTCAGAGTTTCTTGAATTTACAAATGTTGAGCCCATGAAAATTGTTAAACATTGTAGCAGAAGGCGGTTAAGCCTAGACAAGAGCATTGAAAGAATTATATATATATATATATATATATATATATATATATATATATATATATATATATACACACACATTTGTGGCCAGCACTGAGAAGCTACTTTTGTAGTAATGGAGAGTCAGAGAAAGCTAGACGAGGTGTAGAGATTTGTTATCGTCCCACGAGATGCACATGTTCTGCCTTTTTTTTTTTTTTTTAAAGTTCTCTCTGCCAATTCTGATTGAATTCAACACAACCTTTCAGGTAAGTACTAAGATTATTTCTGTCATTCCATCACATCACCATTTTTTGATAGACGAAGAGGCTGCTGCGAAGGCTGCTTGAGAAATGTGTGCAGGCGAAGGCAATAACCAACACAGAAGACACCACTTAAGTACTTTTTGAGGATGCAAAATTCTAAGTAGACAATGATTTGATTGCTGTGGGACTTGTGACAAGAGAATACATCTCAAGAAATGATGATGAAATAGAACCTAGAACTATAGAGAAGTTCTACAGGTTTGAAGTTTTACTAGTCTACAGCTAAAACAATTTAATTTAATTAGTCACAGCATGTTAAATATCCCTATATATATTTTTTTCATTAATAGACATGTACGGTTATTCTATGAGGCAGTGGTACGGAAAATGATCAAGAAGTTTCCGTTTAAAGAACACCATTCTATTGTACATGAAGTTTCTGAACCCTGAAATGAGAGGAGCAGCAAGTACAGAGAATGGTAAGTTTATAGTTAGATATAACCTTCTTGTAATTAAAACAATGTTATTTATTGCTGCTTTTCTTTTTTGAATAGTAATTGTCTTGACCAAGAAGTTTTTTGGGACAACTATAGACCTTAAAGCTTTGGAGGATGAGGCCACAGATTACTTTTGGCCTCTGAATCATCTTTACCAAAGACAAGTTTATTGGAAACATTTTGGAAGGCTATGCCCGAATTAACAAAAGATATGTATGGGATGGATGTGTATCATAACTTATGCAAAGTTGCATTTGCAGCTTTGACAATTGCCCAACTCCAATGCAGACTCGGAGAGATGCTTCAGCATCATGAGAAATATTCAAACTGATCGGCGACAGAGACTTTCTCATACTACTTTGGACCAGTTTTTTATGTGCAAAATTTAACATTGAAGGGGATTGTTGCAATTATGAACCTCCCAATGACATTCTGAAATCTGCAAAACGTGCCTGTAACTTGTAATCATTGCTAATGTAACTAAATATGTGCTTTCATGTACAATAAAAATACAGTAATAAAGTGAAATTTATTTGATTATATTTGTCGATTTTATGTACAGTTTTTAAATGGGGAGTGTACAGTTTTTTTCATCAAAATTCTAGTTTTTTCAGTGGTCTTGTACAGTTTTGGGGCTAGAAACTTATCACATGTATGGATTGTTTTACTGTATATATTTATAGAGCTCTTTGAGGTGGTGTGGGACACCTCCATGTTGTGACGTACTTCCTATCGAAATTAACAATAAAATCAAGTATAATTTTATAATATTTCTCTTTCCCAAATGTGTTACCTAATAGTGTACAGTAGCTTAATGGTTTAGAGCGTCAACTACGAATCCGTAACAGGCGCGGATCCAGAATTTTTTTCCAGGGGGGGTCGAACCTTTTCAGAAAACCAAACCCAATATATAAAATGTTCACCCTTTTATTTTTCAACTCAAGAACGAAACGCCCTAGATGACCACTCCATCACGTACGGAACTTTTTTTTTGGTTGTAAGCGTCATTTAGCTAAAAAGACTTGACTGAAATAATCTTCGTTTCCCTTGCCTGATAAATGATTGTACTATTTCCTTTTGGTCAATCTCTAATGAATGATGAAGATGCATTAGTGCTAGCCCAGTTAATCTGTCCTCTTGCATAGTACTGCGCATATAACTTTTGATGCGTCTTAATCCAGAAAAGGATCTTTCAGCCTCACATGTTGTGATAGGTAACACACATCCAATGTGCAGAAGAATTTTTACGTTCGGAAAAACGTCCCCATCGACAAAGTTGAAAAGAAAGATCAAATTACAGAGCTTTTCTGAGGTTTCTTTCCTCATGTTAACACAATATCTTTTCCAATCTGCAAGTTCCTTCTCCAAGTCCTTTACAGAAAGACAAGGTAGGTCGCTCTCCCAAAATGTAAGTTCTGAGGCAAGTTTGGACAATTCCTCTTGTGAGAGATTTGTCATATTGATAGGCAACAAAGTGCATATTGAATATGCCACCAGATCTTCTTTCTGAAACCTTGAATTTAATTCACTGAGAAGAAAGTCCAGAAATGGAATGGCCACGACAGATCTATAATAATCTTTGGGATTAGTTGTGGAGACATTTTCCCTGTGTTGTTGCTTTGAGCAAACCCTTGGAATTTTAATCACTATCTCAAGGTCATCTGCAATTTGTTTGGCGTCTTCAAAGCAAGACTCAAATTCCGTATCTACCGCTGTACGAATTTCTTTGATTCTATCAACGTGTTCCTCGATTAGCTTACTTGCAGTGAAAATGTCAATATCTCTCTTCTGAAGTTTGAGAGTTAAAGGTTTTATTGTGTCTAGGACGTACCTTACAAACACAAATGTTATCAACACAGAGAAGGACGTCAACGAAGCCAAAAGTCCCTGTGCTGTCACTTTAGTTTGTCTATCCCAAGACCAGTCTTCACTGGTACTTTCATCAAGGTTTTGATTGATAATGTGCTGAAGACATTTGATGACGAACTTGTACATAGTGTAAAACACATCAAAGCAGATATGACGTTCAACCCACCTAGTCTTACAGAGTCCTACTAGTTTCTTTTTGGAAAAATCTACTGACCCGTCATTTTCTATAATATTCTCAAAAAACCCTTGTCTTTTGGGGGAACTGTCATAGAAAATAAACACTGAATTAAGGACATCTATCATATTCCTTACAAGAGGTAATTTGCAGGCTGAAGCAACGCTCAGATTCAACACATGACTCCGACAATGTGTAAACAAAGCTAATTGGTTTAGAGACTTCATTCGTCCCTGACACCCCCGTTTTTCCGATGCCATTGCTGCTGCACCATCGTATGCTTGCCCTCGCATGTTCTCAATTGGAATTGCAAGCGAGCGGAGGATTTCAATGAGTTTATCAGCAATTGCTTCCCCTGTAGTTCTGCCTATATTTGAAAAGTCAAGGAATTCCTCCTTAATGGTGGCAGGGTTTTCTCTAGTATCTAGAAATCTGAGACACAAGACTAAAACTTCTTTGTTAGCATATTTGTCTGTTACCTCATCGGCTATGATGGAATAAAAACCCCTCCCTTGTAGACCCTTCAAAATTTTACCTGTGATGTGATTTCCTATGAGTTGGATAACCTCATTTTGAATGGTTTTGCTGGTGTATAAGGCATTCTTTTTTGCTGTTTGTAGATGAGACATGAGCTGCTCATCATGCTTTGCCAACAGCTGTAATATTGCCAGGAAATTACCTTTATTTGAAGAATCACTTGTACTATCATCTCTGTGTCCTCGCAGAGGAATATTTTGTTTCCCACACAGAATGACCGCATCTACTATTTTCTCAAGCAACCTAATGTTGTGCTGATACTGTGTCTGATTTTGCTGATTTAGTTTATACGGAAGAGACGAAGATGGCACTTCGGATGTCATCTTGGTTGTGTGATAAACAGATTTGGCATTCTTGTGGTGTTCTGAATTTTGATGCTTTAAAAGGGCAGATGTTTTTCCAAGGGCTTTTTTATACGCAGTAAAAGGTTGCGTAACAAACGCATTTTGATGTTGGACATCTGATTGAGGGAACATGACACAAAACTTGCATAGACCGCCATTTAACAGTTTGCTAAAGGTCAACCATGGAAACTGATTCATCCAAGAAGATTGAAATGATAAAGTCTTCTTTAGTTCACCTGTATTCGTTGTTTGAGCACGACCTGTTTTTAACTTGGCGATATCGTCTGGCAAGGGCTGATTCTGAATATAACTTATCTTTTCAGCTGAGGACATTGTGTTCAACTTTATTGCACCTGTGACAATTTTACCAAGATCAGAAAAACCTGAATCGTCAATAGATGTTTTATCTTTATCAATTTCATCTTCTGTTGTCTGAATAAATTCATTGTCATCAGATTTTTTATTTGCTTTATCATTTTGTGAGCCCAAGGTGATCTCCGGGGTATCATCTAAGTCAATACAAAGTTTTGACTTTTTAGGAGCAGGCTCCTTCATTTCATTGGTTTGGACATCTGTAGGTAAAACTGAGAAACAAACAACAAAATGATTTGGTGACCAATTGATTGGATTGCTATTTTCAGTGTGTGACCACATGATGTAGATGGGGGAACCTTGACGTACCTTTTCATCTGATAATGGCCTTATTTCTTGATGAAAATAATGTCTGTTTACAGCAACATTTTGTATTGTTGGGTAGATGCTATATATTGGATGATTCAGAGCATTTGCCACTGCGAAGAAATGAATTAAAGAACAATATTCCCCTGATTTGATTGAACTTAGAGTTTCATTCTGAATAGACTTGAGAAAATTCCCCGGAACAAGTGATCTGTCCGATACTGACGTCTCCACAACATATTGCACACTTGGAGGATTAGAACACATCTTGTCGTAAGTTGCCTGTGACGCATATTTTCTCGTATTTTTTACCAGTTCTAATACAGTCATGACTCGAAGTTCAGTATGTCTCCCTTCATAACCAAAAATGGCTTTAGAGAGGGCCCTATAGAAGCAATTGCCATCCCCATACACTTTCAAAGGACAAATATTTTCTGGGCCATCTGCTGGATAAATCGCTTCGGCAATGTTGTCCACATTACCGTCTCTGGGCAATACATCGGACCTCATTTTACTCAGATCATAGGTGTAGTCTTTCTTCAAACTTGTGTATCTCAAAGATACATCGAACTGCAAGGCTTGCCAGCCTTTTGCTGCTGCTTTCAGCAAGGTGGCTTGCAAAAGATCAAAATCCCTTTCACCCATGATATATTTTCATCTATAACTAAACTACAAGCAAGCGTTAAACATGGAAGGAAATGATAATCAAGATTATTTTGAGAGAACTATTATTCAAATAATTGGAATCAGTTACCGAATAACAGAATTCGAGAGACAGCCTGTCACAATGAGTCTGAAGCAGAGCTATAATACAGCCGATGACTTAGTTAATGACGATGCATTAGCATTATGACAAGATTGTGACGTCAATGACTCGTAATAGGACATTAAACAAATCGTACCTTTTTAAATTCGTTTCGAAACCCGAATAACATTTGTGATTTTGATTCTAATCACGCAATAATAAGATTTGATTACAATACAAAAAAAAGTTAATTCAGAAATATCTATAACATAACAGTCGAGTCATTTTTCTTATAAATTGTTTTATTGTATTTTTTTCTTTGAAAATTCCAGGGGGGGGGTCCGGACCCCCCCGACCCCCCCCCTCTAGATCCGCGCATGCGTAAGTCACGAGTTCGACACCCGCTGGGGCTTTAATAATTTTTATCTTTTCCAAAAAAAATTAAACTTATTTTTAGGTCAAATATTATAAAATTGGAAAATTCTAAACCGGTGAAAGTATTTTGATTATCATGTACTTTTATCCACATTAATATCAACATGTGTTCCATACCACCTTAATACAGTCTAAAAAAAAGGTACATGTAACAACCACCCAGCCCTCTTTCGGCGAGATGGCATTGTATGTATCTTCTGCGGTATTTTTTTAAGGGTATATCATTGAATTTAATTAGGTTGAGCTCAAATCTCAGCAAAAAATAAATCGCTCTGTAAATTAATCAAAAGTTTTATGAAAGTGGAAAGGGGGAGGGGGGGGGGGGGGTGTTGTCATGGACGCCTACGTAAAACATTTAAGGTTGTTTGGCCGCTTGCTGATCGGAAAGGCCCGAGATGTTTCGATTAATTGATCAAGCCTTCTATCTAACTAGCCATGGCATGATCTTGAAATCTTAAAAAATGTTAAAAATATTTCTGATCAGATCACATTTTTCAAAAACATTGTCTACGAAAAACAGGATATCTTTGTTCTCTGAGAGGAATTTCTTCTCTATGCGTGGCTTCTGGCTTCAGGCTTGGTAGACAGAATAGAAGTCAATTTGCTCTGATACAAGTAGAAGATAGGGATTTTTTTTTTACAAGATTTAATGCCTATCCTTTTTTTTTTTTTTTTTAAATATACATAACTTATTTCGACCCTCTTGTCGATTTGTGTTTTGTCAACATATTGCGTTGATCACAGAAATGTTACTTCTAAAAATGCTTCATTTATTTTATTTATACACATTAATTGATTAAAGTCATTTGGATTTTTTTTCGGTTTGCGTCTACAATATTTTTGTTGTAAAATGGAATGAGAAATATGCCGCAATAAAGTTATTTAAAAATTGAGAGCGTGTAACTTTTTGAGTAGAAAAAAATCGACACCCATCCAACCTCCACCCCACCTAAAAAAAAACTAAGAGTCAAAGTCCATTTATGAAATAAAGAGCAAATGCTCGGTGGGATTTGAGCTCAATTCGTGTTCAAGTCCAAGTCCCTTTAATATATATACATGTACATAGATACATATATGTAGTATGCCCGGTTAGAAACTTAGGACCACCCTAGGACCATGGACCATTCTTCTATCCTATTGTTATGATCAGTAATACATTGGTAATTCAAGAAGGAAACTTGGACCAACCCCCCCCCCCCCCCCCTTTCCCGAGTGCCTCAGATTGAATGTCAATACTATACAGTATTATTTTAAGTATACCTTATATCTAATAATAAATCAATGTGAGAAAATTTTTATTATTTTGTTTTTGCCAATAAAAATGGGAATTAATAGCTTTTTCATCCATTAGATGATTAAAACTTTGCATGCTGTGACGTTTAATTCTATAGGCTTAACAAGCTCTGTTGCAAATATTAATGATAAGGCTTAAAAAAATACGGTCCTTAATTTTTTTTTAATCTTCATGCGACTATATATGTATAGAAAAAAACCATTGTATGAAAGACTTTGTTTTATTACCTTGTTTGTTTTAGCTTAAAGCTTTCACAATAATCATTCCCCTGAAAAGTTTAAATTTTTTAAAATTATGTTTCATGAAAATCAAAAACTGTATATATCCGGGGTTTTTTTTTTCCACGTTGCATATAACAAAAATCGGGGTAAATATTCTTTTTCTTTTTTCTTTTTGTCAGCTATTTCTTGCGATTTACAAAATTTCTAAAGTCAAAAAATACAAATATGATTTTATACCTATTGTATTTTTGCGATTTGATCGCGTGTTTTAGCGAAAATTGCTAAATCGCGAGAATAATCTGCTATATGATACATGTCAGTATGTCAGTGTAGCTTAAGGTGATATGGGACGCCTGTCGATATTAATATGGATAAAAGTACATTATAATCAAAATACATTCATCGATTTAGAATTTTCAAATACAACATGTATCACAATATTTGACCAAGAAATATGTTTTATAATTGTTTGAAAAGGTAAAAGTTGTAAAAGCCCCAACGGGATTCGAACTTATGACTTACAGATTATTAGTTAGTTACCTACTGCGCTTCGCTTTCGGGAAAGAAAACAAATTGTTTATTTAATTATTATTCTATAGGAAGTACGTCACAATATGGGGGTGTCCCATACCACCTTAAGAACTTGCGTTTGGTAGAATTGCTATTTTATATAAAGCGAACATGGCCCCAGGATCCTGAAGGAATCTTAGACTTAAGTCGAAAATTGTACATTGTCTTAATGGGTCTTAATTGAAAACACTAACAAAATTAAAATGCTTTTAAAGATGTCTTAATATTATGTTGTTAATTACAAATTTCAATCGTCATTTTATGACAAACAATCATTTTAAGACTGACTGAAAATTTGACGTCTGAAATTGCTTCATGATCCTGAAGCCAGAACTTCAGTTTGCAAGATAGAACCGAGAAAATGAACGGGGCATACAAGAGGTCGTTTTATGCGATGTAGTTTATTATTTCATTGCAAACCCTTTGAGAGAGAGAGAGAGAGAGAGAGAGAGAGAGAGAGAGAGAGAGAGAGAGAGAGAGAGAGAGAGAGAGAGATTTGAAAATTTATATCATTGCTTTTTTTAATACAAGGAATATTTCATAGAGTGAAGGAGAAACAAAAACAGAAAAATACAAAACTGTACCCGTACATATATTTGATGAATAGAAGTTTACAGCATGACGTAGAAGAAAGATGATATACATGTATACCCTTCTCAAAATTGTTTTCCCTACAGCTAAAAAAAAATCATATGATGGTGTTTAACAATGTAGTGGAATTCTTAGCGGCTCAGTCCTAAATCGTGTTCAATCATTTCCCGAAGATTATGCATGTACGAAGGCTGCGCGCCAAGAAGATGACCAAAACTCTTTCTTTGTGAATTTGCAATACTCTAAACCAATCAAACTCGGATACAAACGTTTCTGCTCTCATGTTTCAAGAAAAAAGCGACAAGATTTAATGAAACCAAAAATCTTTAGCGCCAAATGCTGTGGATACATGTATGTGACGAAATCCTGATCGATGTAAAAGATCAAAGTACTGAAAGTACTAAATGGGTTATTCAGACTTTGCGGGATTTATTTTTTCAGAATGTGTAAAATCTTTGTCTATCACATTCATATATCTTTTGAGGTAATCAATTTACACATTTTGGTATTGGCCTTCAACCAGTATGATGAAATACAATATGTACAAGTAACTTAAGAAGCAAAATTGTGTGAACAGAAATGCACAATTTTTATTTTTTTTGGCTATTTTTGTTTTGGTTTTGGGGTTTTTTTGTTGTTTTTTCAGGGTTTTTTTTTACAAAAAGAATCCTGGTGAGTGACAGACCGGGGAGATGTTTTATTACAAATCTCAATGATCTTGAGAGCCATCGCCTGAAGGTCTTTATTTGACTAAATCTTCCTTGAATCATGTCACTGCATTTCATTCTGTCCACTTTCAGCGGAATAAAAATGTTGCAAAAATTTCTGTGTCTTACCCTTTGTATCTTACCTTATCGGTCGGAAACCAATATCCAAAACGTTAAACGTGAAAATAGTGACTGCAATATGATTGCATGAATGGAAGTAAGCGAATATGATAGACAGAGATATCTCACATTCCCCTGAAAATTACAAGTATCGCCGCAACAATACCATCAACAACAAAACAAAACAAAAAGGGAAAAAGTGCATGTGTTTGCTTTATGTACAGATACGTATGCCAAATTTACTTCTGTTGTGTCGATAGATCTGAGAGTTTTCAAGTACCAAAGAGCCTTGTTGTGAATTAAGGCTGTAAATATTTAACTTTCATTCATTTTGGGTAACATTTTGTGTTTAGCATTAAATTTGGATATCCTATTATGCTTTCAACGAACAAAAAGTGAGCCATTTTTTCTTCTTCAAAGAACTATTTTCAGTTGCGGATTCATTGATCTAATGAGTACAAAGACTCACGTCACGTATATGCTTTCGAGTCGACCGATTGCATAGAGATGTATGCTTTAGAAAATAGATATTGTGCCTAGCGAAAATTGGAGAAACAAAATGAAAAATAATTTCACACACCGAATTAGAATACTCTCGCAAAATTAATATTGATTTTTTTGTATTTATTTCGATTCATTTAATGTTATTTTTAAAGATGCACAGCTACGATTTGGCACGAGATTCGTTTGCATAATTAAGGATTGTGAGTACTTTTTCATCAAATGTTATCAACAAAAACATCGAGTTCATTTAATTTCAATGAAAAAAAATGGATCTACCCTTCGTGCAAAAAATGATTACGCGAACCGAAGTCCCCCAATAATTGGTACAGGAAAGTCTAGATAAACAAAGCTTGTCATTAACTTTGGTTAGAAGGAACGCAAACACGATTTGT
Organism: Magallana nippona; assembly: GCA_033439105.1. Classification (NCBI taxonomy): domain Eukaryota; kingdom Metazoa; phylum Mollusca; class Bivalvia; order Ostreida; family Ostreidae; genus Magallana; species Magallana nippona. Next base: position 26,602,566 of record CM065921.1, read on the forward strand.
AAGGTCAAATCTGAATGTCGCAAAATGACAAAGGCAGTTACGAATGGCACCGAAACAGGTTAAGTAATTAGTGTCTTTCTTGTTTCCCTTCGGTCCTTGAGTTCATTAACATCACACAGAACAATCGTTAATTAACGGAAATAATTAACGGAAGTAAGAGGCATCCGTATTATTGGCGCTTTTGATTGAATTTCTGTAATTTGTGATATTTACGAATCTCTATTTTTATTTCGTTCCATTCCGAACCTTATTAGATATCGATCAGTCAAACGTAACATAATAGTACGTTGACTTTGTTCCCAAGGCGCATTAAAAATAAAAATGAAATAAAATACACAGTATTTCATCTTCAAATTCATTTTATACACTTCAAAACTGAAGTATTGCTCAATTCAAATGAAAATAACTTTTTTTTCAAACTTATGATTAAAGCATCGTCATTGACATGCGTTCAAGTTCTATTAAGCGAGACGAACAATAAGGTCTATTGAAGGTAACTTATTTTTCCATATAGCATAAGTAATCTGGAGTTCTAGTTAATTAAACACCCGAAGCTTCTTTTGTTTGGGCAATTCTGCGTAATTTTAATCGTTTTTGGCGTAAGGGGTGTTTCTTAGGGATTGGAAAATCGCAGAGTTCAAACGGAGAGAGTATAATATGCGAGTTCTTAATTTCACGATTTTACGATTTATCACTTCGCAACAGCACCAAAAAAATTAAAAGACCGAAATTTTGTTGTAATTTCACAACTATCAATATTTTTAATTAAGTCCGTGCGAAAGATACTTCTTGCTATTTTATACAGGTATTATTTCCTTTGAAATGATTATTAATAATTAGCAATCTAGAGTCCTAGTACATAAACGGACGTGAGACAATCCCATGTTTTTCATAAAAGACAAATTTAAAGTGTAATGATATTTTATCAAGCCGATATTCAGAACCTTTCTTGATCCTCTTTTGATCATATTACTATAGTACTTTTTCATATTTTCATATCATCTTTTCTGTCAAACTCATCAAAATCTGCGGCGCGAATTTGAACAACTCTGTCACGTTATAGTAGAATGTAATTACGTACATTGTTCAGGAACTGCCAATTTTCTTTTGTCTTTTACAAAAATTATTGGCTTTTTTGGACTGTCGTGTAGATTGAAATGAAATTTATCACCAATATCACAAAGAAATGAAAAATTTTTGATTAATTTATAATTCAAATTGTTACATGTTTTCTCTTATTAATATGTCAGTAAAACTGATAACATACTCTAATGGTTATCTCACGATTTTGTACAAAATTTAAAATTTTGTATCATATACTAAAAATGAGCAATGCCTTCCTAAAGTATGAACAGTTTTTTTTTTTTATATGTGTTGCAAGTTAACCAAGTCAAACCAATAATATTAGGAACTGAAGTTATCGGATTAAAACACGCCAGCTTATAGTTTTTTAAATCCTGCTCTATTTATTGACAATAATAGTCAGAAGATGAATTTAATTATAAATTAAATGACGTACAAATAACAAATAAATCGTGGTTTTTAAAACATGGATGTAATAATTTAATCTATGTTTGTAACGTTTTTAAATTATAGCTCAATAGGGTTGAGCTACAGGCAAAGTAGGTACATGTACATAATATGTATATAAAGACCCTCTCTCATATATATAGAGGATATCTATATTGTGTGATTTTATATTTGCTTTATCCAACGAGTTGAAATGGTGTATATATTCGCGAGGCTTGCCGAGCGAATATAACCATTTCAACGAGTTGGATAAAGCAAATATAAAATCACACAATTATAGATGTTCTATTTATCTCATACAATTTGATTTATATTATGAAGCTTTTGAGACAGCCCCTAATATGACCCGAATTGATTTTTTTCAAAGATTAAACGATGTTGCAACGTTGTGTTATGCGGTTATTGTGACCTTGCGCAATACAATTTAGTACGTCATTTCGGAGATAAATATAACTGTTTTAATGTAAAGTTTCACTGAAATAAACCTTGAAATAATTTTTCATCTATAAATAATTTTTCTTAGAGCTTAATCACTTAATTAAATGGAAATACTTATCAGAAGACTTGAATAATCAAGTTTGTTGACATACACAAAGTTGCGAAGCTCGTTAGTTTGAATTGACTCGAACGAGGAACAGTTGATGTTTTATAAAAACGAACATTAGCCTAATGACTTGAAGTGGAAAATATTGAATAAGGATGCTTACTGCTGGTGAAATAAAAGTCTTGGGAGACATTATTTCGGTAAGTTCTTGTATAGAAACACAACCAAAGTGTTCTGTTTGCATTGCGTCGTCAGAATGAACTCCTTGATAGCTAACGTGATTTGCAGTTTTATAAACTTCACAGTTATGCGTTTTCCTTTATATTTGTAATTAAAATCTTTGACAAAATCCATTTTAAATCCATTTTTGGTAGTAGATATAGCTATATGGAAAAATACTATAGAAAGTCTTCGAAAATAGGTCACTGAAGCGTTGAAGCGAGGGGCTGTGTCAAAAATAGTTCGAACCGGAAGTATTTGATAAAGCATCACCCGTTTGATAAAGCAAAGGTTTATCACACGGGTAGTATACACCACACGTATGAGATAAAAACATGTAAAAATTCAACTTATAGAAATCTTGAACAAGATATCGCCATATCTGTAGAATACTTAGTACCGTAACATTAATATACAATTTAAAGAGTTATATAGCATTTCGAATTTTGGCGTATATGAAATAAGAAAATGTTATGATAAATTATGTATGTTTCCGTACAGAAGTATTGATTTTAAAATATAAAAAAATTAATTATTCAATAATACTATAATCATTCATCTAAATATGACTTATTCTAAATGATTGTGATTGAGAACATACTGGGTTTTTTTTTATTACCATTTATTTCAAAGATTATCTTTCGATAAGTAACTACATTGTACATTAAACGCAACTTTTTTGGCAGTGGTTATATCATAAAATGATTTTACGTTTTACAAAACAATTATCTACCTCCCCAGTTGTACCTTACTAAATATCATTTTGCAAATGTGCAAGGTTTAGTTTGAATTTTTGCTCGAGATGAATGTGTAATTTAGGGGGAAAATTGGTGTACATGTAAATTGAACGCTGACTGTAAAACGACATGTTTATGTTCTTAAAGACAACAACAAACAGCCACTTTAAAAGTTACTCCGGTATAATTAATTTGCACTCATTGTGTTTGCAATGGCGTCTTTGATTTGATGATGTCATCGATGAATTGGACACACCAGAGCCTTCCGGAAAAGTTGTATTCGGAAGAAATAAATGATAGGGTTCATGGCGTATTGTGCTCCTGTGATGATGAACGTGACCCGATACGAAGCCGGGGTCACGGCATTAGGGTCAATATAAACTATGACCCTCGCGAGCCAGTAGGGCACGTTGAAACACAACACCACAAAAAGAACCAATAAAAAAGTTTTGATTATTCCAACACTTCGTTTGGACTTAGATGCCGTCGGTTTGACCGGATTTCTTTCGGCCGTCGTGTGTGGTTTTGATATGGTCATCTTTTGCTGCGTTACATTGTAACAAACGGCGTTGTAGTCGTTCGTCTTGGCGTACGGTGGTCCAGATGACACGGTCTTCACTGACGAAATGCACGTGTTTACGTCAGGCGCATGCCTCGTCCAGGTCGAAGAACTGTGTGCTTCCTCTGACGTACCCCCGAACGATACAGGAGGTCTAAAACTCTTGACACCTTGCACGTGTTCTAGAGGTAATTGCAGGTGTTGTACGGGCGTAGGTTGAATTACTTTCTTCCAGTATAAATATGATTTTATGACTCGGTAAGTGCAACAAGAAGTCAGAATTGTAACCATCAACAGCAACAGTAGCACCGTGCAACCATAGATGAACAATATATAGTCGTGATTCCGTCCGTACACTTCTAAGGGGTTGTTCTCGTCAAAATTGTAGTTTATTCCAACAACGACACAAGCAAAGACAATTACAATGACGTAACTAAACACCAAGTAAAGGGCCTGTCTCCACGACGTAAAATATCTTCGGTAACCCTCATAGTTTGCTCCAGAAGCCACGAACCGTTCTAGAGCGATAATCCCGTGATGTATGTACGACTGTAGGAGCATGCAATCAAAGTACGCTCTGATTTTGGAGAAATCGTCCACTGGGGTAATTTTTCTGAAGACTGTGCCCGTTAAAAGGAAAGGGCTAGTCAAGATAGCGTTGATGCTGAGGCAGATCAAAAATCGGAAGAAGCGGTGTTTCCTGAGTTGCGCGTTTCTGGCCATCACCACAAGCGGGACCATGTTGCAGACGACAATTGCCAAGACGACCACGAAAGCCACCCACAGGTAGCCGTCACCGGGATTATTGGAGGGGGTCCCGACCAGACATTCGGGGCAAGGCAGTGTCGAGTTGTTTGTCATCCTCCTAGGGTTGTTTTCCGATATCTACTGGCATACTGGTTGTTTTCATCCTTGCTTTTAAATGATAGGTCTCCTGATCGATAAACGTCAGTTGGTGAGAACTTTGTATTGTATAGAAGTCATCACAATTCTTTGTGTGTACGGACTGAGAGTAATGTAAATTAGCGGGGATTGAAAAATAACGCTATTAGGTCATTTTCAATTATTTACAAAAGCGTTTCTTTTTCCATCTTCTACCACGTAAAAAATAAATTAATATAAAAATGGTGGAAGGTACCACAGTAATAATATAAAGTTACACAAGAAATGGAACAAATGATTGAATCTTACACAAAAATGTGATAAAGTTGAAAGATACCATATATACCATATATAACTGTCAATATAAATATGAGAATTTGCAAAAAAAAAAAAAAAAATCAAATCGTGATGTGGAATTATTTAGGTAATGATCTCGGCCATTTACTATTTTCAAAGTTATATCGTACAGACTTTAAAACATGAAGGGTTTTGGTGACTACTCGCTTTGAAATTAATTGGTTATATCGATCGTTTAAAGAGGCTGGGTGGTCAACAAACTGCCCATAATTGATCAGAATAGCTCACCTGAGCTGAAAGCTCAAGTAAGCTTTTCTGATCAATTATTGTCCGGTGTCTGTCCGTCCGTGCGTCTGTCCGTAAACGTTTTACATTTTCAACTTCTCCAGAACCACTGGGCCGATTTCAACCAAACTTGGCACAAAATATCCTTAGGTAAAGGGCATTGAAGGACCACGCCCTCTAATAAATTTAAGATAATTAAAAATCATTTAAATTTGTTGATATTTTTCAAAAATCTTCTTCTCAAAAAGCATTTGGCCAGAAAAGCTGAAACTTGTGTGGAAGCATCCTCAGGTAGTGTAAATTCAAGTTTGTTCAAATCTTGATCCCCGGGGCTAGGGTGGGGGCACAATGGGGGGTCGAATTTTTACATAGGAAGATTAAGAGTAAATCTTAAAAAATCATCTTCTTTAAAACCGATCAGCCAGAAAAGCTGAAACTTGTGTGGAAGCATCCTCAGGTAGTGTAGGTTCAAGTTTGTTCAAATCTTGATCCCCAGGGGTAGGATGGGGCCACAATGTGGGGTCGAATTTTACAAAGTAATATATAGAGAAAAATCTTTTAAAATCTTCTCAAAAACCAAATATCAGAAAAGCTGTGACTTGTGTGGAAGCATCCTCAGGTAGTGTAGATTCAAGTTTGTTCAAATCATGATCCCCAGGGGTAGGATGGGGCCACAATGTGGGGTCGAATTTTACAAAGTAATATATAGAGAAAAATCTTTTAAAATCTTCTTCTTAAAAACCAATCATTCAGAAAAGCTGAAACTTGTGTGAAAGCATCCTCGGTTAGGGTAGATTCAAATTTGATAAAATCGTGATCCCCAGGGGTAGGGTAGGACCACAGTGGGGGGTCAAATTTTTACATAGGAATATATAGAGTATATTTTTTAAAATCTTCTTCTCTATAACCTATCAGCCAGAAAAGCTGTAACTTGTGTGAAAGCATCCAACAGCTTTTCTGGCTGATCAGTTTTAGAGAAGAAGATATTTAAAGATTTAAAGTTTGTTCAAATCATGATCTCTGGGGTTAGGGTGTGGCCACAATGGGGGGGGGGGGGGTCAAATTTTTACATAAATTTTTACATAGGAATATATATGGGAAAATCTTTAAAAATCATTTTCTAAAGTACAATTTTCTTAGAAAAGCTGTAACTTAAGTCAGTTCAGAGAGTGTAGATTAAAATTTGTCAAAATCATAATCTTCAGGAGTAGGGTTGGGCCACATGGAGGGGGGCGGGGTCTAATTTAACAAAGGAAAGGTTCAAGACATTAAAATTATTCACAAAAACTCAAATGTTATTAATATACATGTATATAGTTTTACTTATATGCAAACATTATGACATATTGTTGATTCTTTAAAACTGTTTAGACTCTGGCCCCTGGACAATTCTTGAGTTCATGTTTGATGTAGGTTTATAATCCATATAAAACAGTTGTTTAAGATCTTCTCCAAAACTGCAATGCCCAATATGTGAAATGACTGTAAAATCAAATCTGTTACAATGGGGCTCAATAATAAATATAAGAATATGCAGGGCAAGTTGTGTTTTTATTTATACAGGATTTATTATACTACATTGTTTAGATATTTTGTATATGACGCCATAAAGCTGATTTTATTATCTAATGTCTACCGTTACTCAGGTAAGCGATGTGGCCCATGGGCCTCTTGTTTATCGTTTACAATGCTTTCGTTATGCATTTCTAATGATCAACCAAATTTTGAGTGTCAGTCGAAGAGTTGTAAGCAAGATACAGAGCTCACAGTTTTTTGTTATGTAAACAAGGACCGTGCCATCTTTTTGTTTACATTGGTTCAATATACGGGTAAAAGTTATTTTTCAAGCTGATTTTTCTATCTGCTTATTCCTTTTGAACATAAATAAACAGTTCCTAACATTTGCCACCTTCATTTAAGGTCTTAACCTGGAATTTTCAAAATATAAACTAAAAACATGACCTGAAAAAACTGTTTCAAAAATATATTTTGGTTGACTATTAGAAATGCCTTACTGAAGCGATGTAAACATTAAAAACGGAGACATAAATTTTGACCAAAATCGTGGCCATGCCCCTTTAAGCATAAATACAGATGGCCATTCTATGATGTTTGTAAACCCCAAAATTAGCCAGTCATTTCCCTGAAATGTATATGATCTAGCTCAAGTAAGTGGGTATATAGATTGCATGTAGGCTTACCAGTAATCATCGTCACAAGCCACGGGTTTTTTGTTCATTCTGGACACAAATCCCGTGGCTTGTAATCATGACGATGCGATGACACGTACCATGCAGAATTTGAACAACAATGAGACAATAGCGAATGGTACTTTTCATGTTCATCACATTTAGATATTTTGTTTTTATTTATTCATATCTACCTTTTCTTTAATATACTTCTGCTCTTACCGATTTAGGATTTCTAATGTGTTTTCTTTCTTTTCCTAAACCTTTTAGTTTCCGTAGCTTTTCTTAGATGAGACTACTGTGTTTTTATGAATGATTTCCATCTAATCTTTAGGTTCCCCCATTTTCCATTATTAGCTTTCTGCATCAGAGTTCTATTCCTGAATAATGATTTTTGTTTATGAGGTCAGAATTTCTACGGTAATTTCTCTAAATCAGTAGCTTCTCATATGTTTTAATACCAATTTCCTGACTTGTGATTCTGAGTAAAATAAATCAAGTCTCTCTTGCTTACATCGATTACTTTTCTCTGTTTAGCCGACGTCGTTTATAGAAGAAGAAAAATAATAATTGGCCTTTGTCTCTTTCCTTTCTTTGATTTATTTGAGATTCTCTTTCTTGAAAAAGGGTCCAATTTTCTTTTAGATAAACGTACACGTGTATGGTTTACAATTTAACTGTGGTAAACCGTCTTTCCTTAAAAAAATTCTTCTAAATTTATCCGCGCATCTGGCGCATACTTATATGTTAGTTTTATTGGTCTATTTTCCAGTTCATTATCAATTTGTTGTATAAGTTTGTCATATAATGCTTAACATCATATTCATTTCGTTCGCCTTTGTATGTGTACTTTTAAACCTGCTCTGCATATATAGTGTTTTACATCACATTGGGTTAGTACAATTATAGTGATTTTTATTTCTTTCCTGCATGGAAAATGAACATTAATTGTTTAAGCAATTTACTCTTTGAAATTACTTATCAAAATATAATATAAGATTCCCTTCTTGTGTTTTAGTAATTGAAAAAAAGGTTGATTTAAGAATAAGAACTCTCACTCGCCTTGTTGCAATATTCAAAGCGTAAACCAAAAGGTTCGATTAACAACACTATCCTCCAATCTCCGTTTTGTATTTCATAAGTTGGTTTGTGGTGTTTTAATATTAAAAAAGAAATGAATAAAGAAATGACAATATTACCACTGAATTTTATACTGTGCAATGCACACTGTATATTCAGTTGGAAAAAACCTCATCGCTCAACTCAAGTGTGCTTCACAAATTATTGCATTGTTTTCATCATATTTTTGAAATATGCAAATTTAGTTTTTCAGTCAATCCGCTTTATACTTAATAAATTTTAAATGTATTACATTAATAAGTCAATTACATTAAATAGTTAACAAGATGTGTTTGTGAAACACTTACCCACCCACCCCCACCCCTTGGACATACATTATAGGGTGCACAAGCCTTTATTATGGGCAATATACATGGCAATGAAATTGACTTTTTAAACTTAAAATCGATATGGGTCATCTATCGGTACCGAGATAATGAACGGAAAGCAGATAATTGGAATTTTTCTAAGTCCAAGGGGCATAACTCTGTCAAAAATTGCTCGATCGTACTCAAAACCGAACTTGATCTAGATATCCTTAGAAATTTGTATACCAAATTTCATTTCAGTATGTGCAATCTCTGCGAAGAAAATGAACGTAAGCTGTTGGTGGACCGACCGACAGAAAGACAGCAGCAAAGCAATATCCCCTCCCTTCTTCGAAGGAGGGCATAAAAATAGACAACAATTACAAGGGAACAGTTTCAGATCATTTACTGTAAAAATAAACAATTACTCTCTCATATTCTCTCTCTGACATAAATAGTTTACAAAAAATCATATGCATGATAAAATTGGCTGAAAATTATGTATAAACAAGACAAGTTGTACTGAAAATGAAATACAATGCTCAATATTTTAAGCTTTAAAATTTTTTTAAAAAAAGGTTTCATAACATGCATACATGTATGTTCAAACAACTTCTCAGTTTTTGCTATAAACCATTCCACACGTAGAGTTTAAATGTTTACTGGTGCAGTTTCTGCTGTCCTTTCTTATAGGCTTACGACCTCCAGCTATATTTCAGCAATTGTTACACTTTGTCAGTTCCCTTTCAAACACATTAGATTGTATGACTGCTTCTGCGGAAATTTCTATGATACTACTGTACGGTTATGTAGTTTGAAATTTACAATGTCATATGCACCATGTGACATTGTAAATTTTAAACTACATGTACGATAGCAACATGAAGAGCATTTTTATCAAATATTACAGAAAGCTCTAAATATGAGAAATACATTACATAAATGTAAGTAATTTTCTCACATGTAGAAAAATCATTTAAATTTGTGGGAGCTAATTGTCTAGGTTGTCAATTTTTCTTAGGTTCATGGGGATATCACATCAATATTTTTGTATAAAATAAATAAAGATTAAGTTTCAAAGTTTTGGTAAAGATGTAAATTCATGGGTGTGGAGCAGCCAAGGAATTAATGAAAATGATCCACAATGAATTCTCTTATTCCACGATACTTCCAGGGGAAAATAACCTTGTCAATGATTCATTCAGTACGTCATATTCCAAAAATCATTTACACTACATTTGCTGTAATATTTGGGATATTTTCATGAAAATGTTCACGGAACGAAAAAAAAATAATCAAACTTTGCTTCTCAGTGTAAAAATCAGAAAGTATCAGCATGCATACTATCAAATTACTTCACTCCTTATACTGGTACACATGCAAAATAAAATGTTCTGCTTTGGTAACACTATTGCAATATTCCGACTTACTCTTAAAAGTCTAGAATGCTTGAAAAATACATCAAATTTCTACCCAAAAAAGCACAGTATAAACACATTTTCTTCTTTGCACATCAACTTACAATCTACTGATTTAATAAAGAATTTACAAATTGTCTAAAACATCCTTGAAACTATGACCCCGAGGAATTCTGATCCATGGTGACCTCTGCTGATTGGCCGGCTACCTTGACAATGTCATTTATATTGGCCAATGTAGCTCCAGCTGCTGAGATTGGTGTCATGGCAACCTGTATATGTTGTTGATCCCCTCCTGTTGTCATGCCAACAGTTGCCCCGGTGATTGTTTGATACATGGAGACAGGTATTGTTACTATTCCTGGTAGAAGAAAAGAAGCTATTTCTAGTTCCAAGTGTAATTCAAATGGTTTTTTTTTTTAATTTTTATTTTGCAGCTTAGATATGGCTCAAAGATTATAATAATGGAAAGAAATCTTAGCATGCTCAGTTGCAATCGTTAATTGCCATATACAATTCATTTTATATCATTGAGATAAAAGAAAACCAAGTGAGTCTCCTTTTCATTGCAATTGAGTCATCATCTTATAAAATGAGAGAATATTTCCAGCAAACAGATTGCAATCATTTATAATGTCATCAACAAACAATCAACAAAATATATGGAAAGCAAGATATGAAAAGCAAAATTTCACTCATTTACAACCTACCGCCTATATGAGAGTCATCAGCTAGAATGATTTGATGACCTTGACTGAAAGGTAGAGTGGTGACCTGACCTGTCTCCGGGTTCATCTCCATGGTGATTGGTTGTGCTGAAAGACCATGCGGAAGATCATGGTGGGTGGCCACATCAGCCAAAGTCTGCACTGCCTGGGTGGCTTCCTGCTGGCCAATATTGGGGATCTGTGACCAAAAAAAAGCCAATACATTGTTAATACAGTTACACAAGGGGATAAATATAAAGCATGAAGTACTTCCTCTCTGTGCAACTCCCCTCATTGCAAAATTTGCTCGGAAAAAACTTCTCTTAAGTTTGTAAAATGGCCACTTACCAAACTGACAGTAAAATTTCTGATTGATCTTATTTGACATATTTGAAAGTATCATTTACAGATCTCATGTAGATAGCAACACTTTTTATGTTTATGACCTGATATTTTTCCTGTCTACAGTACAGCTCACAAGTATATCTTGACACTCACTGCAGGAAAAACAAACACGGTGGGAAAAGGTCTGTGTCACACCAACTACACGGTGTGATAGAGTGTGTGTGTGTTCAGATATGTTTCCGAGTGTGAAAGTTCAAATGAAATTCTGGTGAGAAAGACTTACAGCATGTACAACGGTGGCTTGCGTGCCATCAGCGAGAGTGACCACAGACTGGGGAGAGGTGTCTATCTGTATGAAGGACACCGTTCCGTCAGGGTTGTTGATGGTCTGTACCATAGTCCCCGCAAAAGCCTGAGCCTGGGGGAGGGGGTGAGTGGAGGGGCCGGAGTTTTCCTCGCTGAATACATGCAGGAGATCCTCCCTGCCATGGTGTTTGTAGCAGTTCTTGACAATCGCTCGCAATGCTTCTGTCCAAGATACCTGTAATCAATGAACAAAGTTGCCCATTAAGAAACATTCTACCTTGAATTACATCAGCATGCAGCTTTATACAGATTACAGGTTGCCTAAATTACATGCTATTACTGTCAAGAGCAAAACTTTTAAAATTTTAACAAAAAAAACTATACTTAGGTTCATCTAAACCCCCCCCCCCCCCCCCCCCCCCCACTTTAATCAATAAGTCCTTAATAATACCGGTAATATGACAAAATTTGGCCAAGGGAGAAAAATCACCACAGGACAAGCATTTTTCTTATCAATATTTAGTGATGTTTAAAATAGTGATATTTAAAGTTATATAGCATTTTTGACAGAGATTTCCAAAAGTTTACCTTCCGTTTCTCTTCCTCTGTGCGGGCGTCACTCCTGACATTCTGCCAGGGTAGATCATCGGGCCACCAATGGGGTCTGCACTCCTCCTTACCCCACCCTGGTTTACTCCTCCCAGTAGAGTACTTCAGCATCTCAGGAATAAAGTTCCTTAGCTGGGCCTTAAATATCACATCAAGTAAATAATAAACTATTTGTATTAAATGCTCTAAGTATTTCAAATTGAAAGGGGGATAAAATTAGAGTTTCATGCCTATCTAGAAACAAAGGCATCTTTTTTCGAATAAAGATGTAAAACGTTTTTCTGATTTATGTAAGTCTTACTTGTGTCATTTTATCAACAGGGGTGGGAATTCCATCAATGTTGAGGGGTGGCAACTCATGTAGGCCTGATGTGTCTGGCTGAGAGGGCGGGGCCTGTTCATTGAGTGACTGCTCTAGTTCTTGGACAATCATGCTCTTGTTGTTTCTCATCTACAAAGAATGTCAAAGATGCACATTAAGCATTCTCCATTTCATTTTTGCGCTTTAAATGAAAATAATACATGTATTCACACTTAATATATTCAATTCATTTTCAATATTAGCAGTTTCAATTTCATTACATACTAAAACAGAATATGCATATGATCAATAATCTATTTCAGCCATAATTAAGAATTAAGAAACTCAAACCTGTTCTTTTGCATAAAAAAAAAAGTTGTCATAAAACGAAGCAATGCATTAAATCAAATACAACATATCAATAATCACAGTATAAAAAATTCTTTGGTCTGTTTTAACTGTTGACTTTAATATCACTCTGTATTTCACCAAATCTTTTAGACCAACTATGGAATCATATAAAAATTCAAGGTGGCTCAATTTTCATGCACGGATCTGGAAAATTCAAATTTCTTTAAATTTACATTATAAAATTACCAAAAAAAATGCGTCAGACCCCCCCCCCCCCCCCCCCCAAAACTCAAATAACCTTCGGACCACCCCGGAAAATTTTCTGGATCCACGCATGATTTCAGTAGGATTTGTGGAAACCCCTCATCCATGAAATAACATCCTAATCAAATCATGAAACCCAGTTTCAATCTATATACTTACTAGTACAAGTATATACACAAAATCACGTCCTTATTAAACCTTTAAAAAATGACAATTCACAAAAATTGCACACCCCCCCCCCCCCCCCTCAAATTACTTTAAATGATTCCACAGTAATTTATCAAGCACCGTATTTGGGCATTCCCTTACCACACCCTCCAGAGGCTGGGAACCAAACACTTTGAAGGCGTTGATGGACTGACTCAGTTTCCCAGGGGTCACACACAGGACCACAGCTTGCTGGCCGATCCGGGTGTTGTATTCATCTATAGTGGCCTTTAGTTTCCTGTGCCAATAGAAAAATTCACCATTCTTTATTTCAGTTTTAATAAATTTTATTTCTAAAAGTTGAGAGAGAGAGAGAGAGAGAGAGAGAGAGAGAGAGAGAGAGAGAGAGAGAGAGAGAGAGAGAGAGAGAGAATAAGAGAGTATCATGCATATCTTTACTTGAAATTGCTTCTAATTAGAACAAAACTGACAGCATAATATACTCTATGTAGAAGTCTCTCAATTGTTTTGAAAGTTGAAGAAAACATACATTGATAGGTACCATATGGAATGATGAGATCATATTAAATTCTGCATTTGCAAGTTGAATCATTCAACATCTTCACATTTTACCTTAGGTTACCCTTATAATAAGAATTGAAAACTCATATTATCTTGTTTGTCATCATTTCTATACATCATTAAAGATAATCATGTATTACAGTTCATATTTTCACATAATCTTGGCAAGCATTTGGAGCATTTAACATTTATGTTACAAAACCTGGAACAGTTCTCGATTCTTACATTAACATCAGATTTTTTCCTTATGAACTGTACCGTAGAAGCCTTGTTTGTTGCCGTTTTCTCTTTGACGGGTTGGTTTCAAAATGATGTGGATGTTTCCGCTTCTTGCTTGAAGCAATGGCTGCTGCTGCAGCAACTCCAATGGGACCTGTTATAAGCCAAAAATAAATTGTTTGTAAATTATTGGAAGTCTAAAGGCAACTTAATTGTCCAACAAAAATAGAAAAATTGAATGCAGATACGTTCAGTTTAAATCTATCAGGACTAACTTGGATAGAGTTTATAAAACAACACAGACCTGCGGCTGCCAGCTGAGCTGTGACATCGTCCTGCACAGAGTTACTTAGGAGGTCAGAAGCATCGAACGAGGAGCTATCTGGAGAACTCGGCTCGCTCAGGTCATCACTCATCATCCCTGAGCTAATGTGCCCGATCTGCTGAGCGTTGATGGTGATGGCGTTCATGTTTCCGACGTTTATCCCCCCCGAGGAGGTCACCTGATATGACATATTCATTTTCCGTCGTTTTTACTATGAATCATACATGGGTACATGCTGTCAATAGAAAGAACAATCTATTTATTGGTATACTCATGTATCTCATCTTTTTTAAAACTTTTTTTAAAATAGTTTGCAAGAATGTTTCATACAAGATTTGAATCTCCTATCTATAAAAAACAGAGTGACTCTCACATCGCTGCCACATAGTTCTCATGGTTTGGTTTGTTTTAACTTTGGCTGAAATTTAATTGATAAATTTTTATGAATGGTGGCAAAGAAAGGGAATTAATCCATACAAAACTCTTCCTTCATTGGTCGCCATGTTTGATTTTTAACTATCATGGTCACAAATTGATTCAAAGCCTTTTTCACCCAAGTTTGTATATTGTTTTGTTGTAAACCACCGAGGGCACGAGTATATGTATATAAGCTCTACATATCAAAATAAAAGTTCTTCTGCGCATTCCGATTAGGCTCAAGTTTACATGCGCATAAGGCTCGACGGGCGGGGGGACAAAGAATGCGACTGCGCTGGAGTGTGCGCGCACTCGCCCAAAACAACGGGCACCTGTCGAGCACATGGTACTGAGAAACATTTGATTATGACCAGAAAAATTACTTAACATTGTCTGTTGAAAGCTTACCGTAGGAGAAGACAAAATCAGGACACGTTTAACATAAATTATTCACCGGCGTCATCGTCAAATATGCTTTGTTCACGCGAAAAGTCTTGTCTGATCTAAATATGTTGTATTATACACTATCTAGGATATGTAAACAACCCATTAAACAAATAAAGTACTTCTTCTCATTAATAAACTAGAATTCATATCTTACCTTTCAAACAAATTCTACAATCGTCATTTCTTCCGCAGATTGTTAAATTCCTACGCCCCAGTTCGCCAAATCACACTGTTTTGCATATCCTTCCGCATAAAAATAGTTCAAGATATTTCTCGATCGAGACTAGTGTTTTGCTTCAGTTTACGTGGTTTGTTTTTAATTTTTATCAGGAAAGTGTTTGATTCCTTATGTTGATGACATAGATTAAAACATTTAGCCATTTACAAAAAAAATTGAATTAAATATTTTGTATGATTATTAAATGTCTTCATTAAAAGAGAACAAAAAAAAAACCCCGCTGTACTTTGCAAAGCTCTACAAGGTTCATTTTTGTACATGTGTAAATGCGGATAATAATTTCATGTTCTAATTAAATCTGTTCACTGGAAAATAATAACTATTAAAGCATTTGCATCCCCACCCTCCCAATTTGCTTAATTCCTGATGCTAGCTAGGGGACATCGACATATATTGCATTTTGCATATCATGTTATATATAATCTGAAGTTTAAACATCGGAAAATCAATAACTTTGGAGTGCTGGTAACTTATATCTGAGTAAATCATATATCCATTTGTTTTTTAAATATTTTGTTTGATAGGAAGGGGTTGCTTGTGCGGTGATGGTGAGGATGCGACCTTTACTGGATCCGTGCCTATTTATCTATTAGACTGAAAATGGGGAAGGGGGTCGGTACAAAAACAGAGAAATGGACTTAAATATTAGAATATTCACGGTCGGTTGAGAGAGAGAGAGAGAGAGAGAGAGAGAGAGAGAGAGAGAGAGAGAGAGAGAGCGAGAGAGAGAGACGTACTGAAATTACATCCATATGGTGTTTCAACTTTCAAGATGCATGGTCAGAATTTTAGATGAAAGTTTTCAAATTTTTAGTTTATGTCGAACTTCAAAGTCAATTATCGGGATATATGTGACTGAATAGCAAGATTACAGTTTTTGATAATATGCAGATATGTACCATATATTTTTAAAATACATGTACGTTGCTGAATAGAAAATACCACTTGATGTGCCGGTCACTTTAGAAAATATTTAGAAAAATATCATATATATAATTTTACTATATAGTTTTATAAGATCCACAATTCAAGTTTCAAATAGAGAAGAATTTGATTAAACGAAGCTTTTGCCATTTATCTTTATGTATACTTTTGAAGGTTCACATCTAGAGATAGTTAACAACTTTAAATATCTATAGGTGTTACATTTTGTAAAAACAATTATTTGAATCTTAATATTAAAGAACTGTTTGACAAAGCTGCTGAAGCAATGTATGGTGTTAATGGAAAGTGCAGACACCATAATTTAGCAATTGACTGTAGAATGTTCTATAAAATTATCAAACCAATACAAACTATTATATGGATGCGACGTATGGAGTTTTCATAACACTAATCTTCCTGAGAAACTACATTTAAAATTTGTAAATTATGTTCTTGCAATGAAATTGGGGATGAATTTCACTATCTTTTCAAATGTACTGATGTATATATATCTCAAATTCAAGGGTTATGTGGTTACCAAAATATTTCATAACAAATCCAAATGTTGTAACATTTGAAACACTGTTCAATGTCACAAACAAAAACCAACTTATCAATACTTGTAAACTATTAGATAATATATTTGAAAGAGTTAGCTCTCTTGGTTAGCTTGAATCAATTATCTGATCATATCCCTTCATCATGCCTGTGCCAATGATTTTCATCCATTATATACTGTACATAAGTATTTTCTCTATACTGTAATTTCAGTTATGAGAATAAAGTTTATTGTCATTGTCATTATATATACTAGTACAAGAATCAACTTTTTTAAAACCAGTCAACTCATTTGATTTGTAATGAACTTTAATTGTTATTTGTAATTATGATCAAAGGTGAAATATAGGCCCGTTGGCTTGGGTGTTTAGAACATTAATCATTACATGGCATTACTTACTTACCAGTACATATAGGTGTGTGTGTGTGTGTGTGTGTGTGTGTGTGTGTGTGTGTGTGTTTATTAAATTGTACATTTGTGGTAATATCTTATCATGGAAGATGTATCTGTGTACTGTGGTTTTGAGCTAACATGTAATATTTGTAAACAAAGACGCAAGTTTCACGACACGCGAATTTTGTTTACATCACAGAAAGTTGTGAGCTCTATATATCTCGTCTGTTACTCGTCAGCTAACATCAAACTTTTACTCAGGCATTCGAAATACTTTACATAAGCAATTTTACAATTAAAATTTTGAATATACAAGATTTGAAAAAAAAATCAGATTAAATCGTGACCATATCCCTAAAAAATTTATATTAGAACCATTTTAACAGGAGCTTGGACTTTGGGTAGTTGTGTCAAAAAGCATTGTGACTAGGCCTGTCTATTTCATTGTTGGCCACTCAGCCATTGCTCTTTGAAATCAACAAGACCTTGGACTTTCGGTAGGACAAAACTATCTATTTTTTGCGTCAAAACAAGTTAAAATGACGCTGGTTTCAAACGAAATATGCACCGATTGCGTAGTCTTAGCTCAAAAGCCAGACAAATCGTGTTGATTTCAAAGAGCCATTGCTGAGTGGCCCTGCAATGAAATAAACAGGCCTACGTCACATTGCTGTTTGACACAACTACCCAAAGTCCAAGCTCTTGTTAAAATGGTTCTATAATTAAAATACTATTCATCTCATTCGTGTGGAGTATGGCTACCCGTGTGATTTAAACCTTTGCTTTATCAAACGGGTTATGCTTTATCAAATGCTTCCCGGTCAGAACAATTTTTGACACAGCCCCGATCTTCAATGTTTCAGTGACGATTTTCCTGTATATTCCACATCACTATTTCTACTACAAAAAATGATTTAAAATGATTTTGTCGAAGACTTAAGTTTTTAAAAAATTAGGTAAAACACAGTTTTGTGTAGTTTTAAATTAAACTTCAAATCACTTTATAGATTCAAGGGGTTAATCCTGACGACGCGATGAAAACAGAACGATTTGGTTGCGTTTCTAAACACAAGAATTTACATACACCATTCCAACTCGTTGAATAAAGCAAATAATTATAGATGTTCTATTTATCTCATACGATTTGATTTATAATTTAAAGCTCTTGAGACAACCCCTTTAATGACACGAATTGGGTTTTTTTTAGCCTAATTGATGATGCAACGTTGTGTTATGTGGTTTTTTGTGACATTGCGCAATACAATTTAGTACGTCATTTCGGAGATAAACATATAGCTGTTTTAATTTATCAATTATATATATATATATATATATATATATATATATATATATATATATATATATAGAACAATATATCATATGTAGTTTTAATTCAATAAGTCTAAAATGATTAAAAACAATGATATCATATTAGTCAGTTATTCACTATTTTTATTTTGTTTGTCATTGCACATTACTTGTGGAAGGTTTTCCCTTATACGTACAATGTACCATCAAGTTCTGGTTTACAATTTTGTAAAATTAGTCAACAGTGTAATATACATATATAATCATGGTTATACCAGGAACGAGTAAACATTTTACTACATTCACGTATTAAATTAGTCTAAGTTTCATGCTATAATAATTCTAATTCATGCATTCAAATCAACACTCAGCCTGTTTCCTTTTATTTTTCTACAAAATATTCACCAAAAAAGGAATGGTGTAACGTTGTTAAAAAAATTTAAACATCCTAATTAATTAAACTACATCATTTTTTTTCTTGTGAGGTTTCATACTTATGTGAACTATGATCAGCTATCAATACAATTGGCTATGGATTTCTTTCGACATCCAAATTAAGAGTATTGCACGACGCATACACAGAGGTAAAAAAAAAATCAAAATAAAAAAAATAATTTTAAAAGATGTATAAGTAATTGATAAAATGAATGTCTCATGCACATATAAAAAAAATTAATATAATTTGATTGAACAAACGTAAGTAAAATTGCTATTGGTATGTTTTATCACATATCTATCTATCACAGTCTCGTCATCATGACGTCATAGCATCATATTCGCAACATTAATTAGTCAACTTTCTAATAATCTGGCCGTCAAGATTCCGACTTATTTACAAAAACAGCTAAGTGTAGTTGTTGGAGCCTAACATCATATATTGAATTGGATTAAATTTCTCCAGCGCAATTTAAAATTCAGTTTAACAAGAGCTCTAGTGCAAGGTCGTGCCCGGTTCAATTTTCATCGAACTATTCAATGAAGTGTATTGATTTAAATCCTGACGAGGGGGAGAAATGTTAAAACATTAATGTAAACATTCTTTGAAAATTAAGACTTATAAGATGTTACAGTGTTTCCAAATGCGCCCTTTGGGATCCGCCACTATAGCCGTAAATTGATTAGAAATCGATTATAGGACAAGCTTATGTTATATACTAGAAGCAAACAGAGGAATCTTTAAAGGTATTGGCTATCAACTTAACTCGTCTTCTTAATTTTAGAGAAAAAAAAAGAACTTGGCAGCTGTCCAAACTGTGTCTACTGAACAAATTACCCGTACATACATGGTATGTAATTGTTGACATTAAAAAAAAAATACATCGAAAAAAATGACCTATGGACGGATAGTGAAAAACAGATTTTCGATAAAATATTGATGTCAATGAAACACTAACTCTGCATGATCCGTGATTCAGGCGTCATATTTACTGATATTTTCTTTCTTTTCTTTTTTTTTTCTCGATAATATGTTTTATGAACCATTTGAAACCTCGTCCAAATATTTTGAGTATCTTTCTTCACACGCCCGTACCGCCTTCACGAAATATTCCGGGTCCTTGATTGCTTGCAATAAATCCGCCTGGATCATATTCATTGTCTCGTACATTGCAGCCTCCTGATTCGATATACTTCTCGCTTCCTTCGCGTCTGGCGATTCGAACACTCGCACATCTACGATGCTATCGTGCTCAAATGTTCGTATATTGTCGTCAAAGAATATATGATGGATGTTTTGATCGTACGGGTCTATGTACAAGGGTTTGGCACTCCTATGGTGGTAGTTATTGCCCTGCCAACACAGAAAATCGTCCTGGAACGCACATATCCCCTCAGTTTTGTTCAACATGTTGTATATCTCTCGATCCCCTGAGTAAACCGAAGCTTCTTCTCCGTTCTTAGACTTCCCATCTTTGATTTCGAATACAATCGGGTCGTTGGGTTTTCGGTAAACATTTCCATGAGTTGTGTTTACCTCTATGTCCAAAGGATTCGGAAAGTCCGGGTGATTCCCGGATAATCCATGAGAAAGACTAGTGAGAACATTTTTGGCATCTAAACCGTAGGTTCTGACAACCACTGAGAAATCTCGTCCCTCCTCAGAAAGTTGATGAATAACCCTATAGACAGACGGCAAAATATAGTGATATTGCTTTCCGTTTTTGCCGGACATGGTAAGATGTTCTACGGGATCGTGTCGCCATCTTAATAGGTGCAAGTGTTCTTGGAAAACGGGCAAAAAACCCTCACCCATGGCTGTGTGTGTAAAATCTCCGGTCGCTATCCGTAAGTTGGTCCTATCTGCCGGAGTTTTCACAAGAAGTTTTTCCAGGAACTTGTATATAGTTGTAGTCCCCGGCGCGGGAGGGGTGAGAGACGGGGTGTAAGAATGCCAGTGCCATTCCGAGTTTTGTGCTTTCCCCCATGCCACCCCCGTCAGAAAACTGTTCAAAGCCTGTTCCATAGAAACTCTAGTAACCGAATCAGCTACAAGCACCGTATTCCGAATATCAAAATGAAGCACCAATTTTCGTCTTCCATCTATCCGTCCGAATTTGGTTTCAACCTTGTTACCACCGGAGGGGTCGTCATTTGTGGTATCCATGCACGCTGTATCGTCTGTAATTGGTTTCATATCTCCATTTTTCATTTCTATTCCACGCCGGGTGAAAACCCTATGAACAAAGTCATGTAGCTCTTCGTCTTTGGTTCGGCGTTCCAGATTGATAGCTTGGAAATGCAGTCTCGTACTGTTGCTGACAATACCCAGGGTATACACACACAGTCACTGTGTATAACAAATCCAAAATCAATACTGATCTATGTACCTGTGGACATGCGCAGTCTTGATATAAGCGCCTTCAGAATTGTGTTATTAAATATCCGTCCTGCTTGATCACTTCTAAATATAAGTTGAGATCGAACTAAATCGTGGTCATATATAAAAACGTAAACAGTCCAGTGTGTGTCACGGTAGTTTTCCCCCTTTTATTGCTCAAACGAAAAAAAAACGGGCATGTCATTCTTCAGTAAATAAACAAGTCATGTGGAAATGGGGAATCCCGGCGTCGGTGATTGTCATGACAACCGCAACTAAAAGCCTCACAATCGCTACCTGTCTAAATTATGCAAACAAATGGCTCGCCTAATCACCTTTAATTAAATATATTCCAGCCTTTAATTGGAATTTTAAGTAAAACATGTCTTAGTCAGACAATGAGATATCCCTCACCCCTCGTGATGGACAAGTCATTACAATTAAACTCGGTGCCATATATTTTATTTTAAATTTATTTCAAAATACACAAGTATATATAATTACCAAAATAAACTTTAAAAAGGAATTTAATTTAAACGATATTTTATTACGTAAATGTATTACATAATAAGCATTGGGCAGCAGGCAATCTGCCTATTTGAGCCCTCTCCTTAAAAAAGGAAGAAATGATTTTGAAAACATTTTGATTATAAAAAGTCGTATGAAAATATAAATAAAATGAATTTTAAATGTAACTATATAATAGTGCTCAGAATTGATTTGAACACTCACTTTTTAATGACAATCATCCATAGTTTAGATTTTTAAATGAATTTTCACACATAAATCGACTTATAAATTGATCAGGTATTTACTTGTATCTAAGAGGCTCCAACATTTATTTCTTTTTGATCCTCATTCTTTTTTTCTTTTTTATAATGTGTGTCGATAAAAAGAATTCGAAGACATAGCAATTTCCGTTTACGTTTAAATTCTCGTTCAAGCATGTTGGTGGAACAACAGACGATAGAAGATGGGAATTTCCTAAGGTAGTCCTTTTAAAATATGAATCGATCGAGGGATGATTCTTCAAAAAAAAAAAAAAAAATATTTACACACCAGACAAAATCAGTTTCCTTTTTACTACTGATGTCAATGAAACAGCGTCATAAAACTATCACCGGAAACAGCCCAATGTCTTAATTAAAACTCCTAGGCCTTGTTTTAGCTCATTGCGGTTTGACCCTGCTATTCCTGACGAACATCTGATGCCGTATTATACAGATAACCACATTGTCTTAATACGCACAGGTCATGCAAGTTTAGATTCTGCTAATTGAAAAATAATATTGTTCCGAGAATATGATTGGACCCCGTACAATGCATAAAATTGAAGGTGCGATTTTTTGGTGTAAACTTTTAATAGTTTTTAAAATTATCAATTGTGTGTTTGGTATTCTGATAAAGTTCAGTAATCCATACTGAATGACTGCGGACTTTTTTTTTATATTTGGACAAATTAACTGATTATTCAGCCAAAAGAAGAAAATTTTCTTGAAGAAGAATTCTTCGACACCATGTATGATCAATTTAGGAAATCATGGCAAAGTGACATGTTTATTTCTTCAAAACATCTTGTTTATAAAATTTTAAAGACAACATTTGGTTTTGAATTTTGTTTTTATTATACTGTATGTACCTTTCAAATATATCTGTAATAAGCTGTAACTTTAATACTTTTAATATTTGATAAATGTAGAAGTTGGGAGATGGACTAATAAACTAATATACACATGTACTATAGCTAATAGATAACAGAATTTGTTAAAAAAAAAAAAAAGCCCCCCACCCCACCCCACCAAAAAACTAATAAACTAAATAAAAAAACAAAAAAGTTCAAACAAAATGCAATAATAAGCCCTTCACTCGGAAAAATTAAATTTGTTCTGAGTCAATGTAAATAACTGGCAAGTGCTCATGAAATTGATACACGAGGATCGGACATTATATATTTAATAAAGATATGAAGGGCTTTCTTCAGTACCAGGAGGCATGTTTCGATATTTTCAATTAAAATAACATTGCCAAATGCTTTGTTAGGAATAAAATCTCAAAGTTTCGTGTTTATACCTTATGTCGGGAGATATGAATGAACATCTATGAGGATGAAATATTTGCAAAATAAGATAAATGATAATCTCTTTCGAGTTCCAACCTGCAGAATCCCAGAATGTATGTAATAACGCAATCTTTCGCGACTATATATTTTTTAATTTAGAATGGAACTACTTGCGTGGTCAATGAGCACGGGGTAAAAATAGTGGTAAGTGACCTACACAGATTCGTAAGATTTATATATATATATATATATATATATATATATATATATATATATATATATATATATATATATATATATATATAGGTCTCTAAGAGATGGAAAAGTTGTTCTTCCATCGATCGACCTTATGCCACTTTACTACATGAATATTATAATTATTGAAAGTACCCTGACTTAATTTTAAACAAGTCAGAATCTGTATAATTTAAATCTCTTTCACAGCTATATATTTACTGTATATAGTTTTTATATTTACATTCAGTGTTTATTTCCCCTTATGTTTGCACTGGATATCTGCGACGTTCAATTTCCTATGAACACACTTAGGTTAGATGATGAGTTTTATTATGACGTCACAAACGTCGAAGTGCAACGTCACAAGCGAAAATCAGAGTTCACTCTTGTGGCTGTTACAATAGCTCTTCCATCAATTCAACTTACCCTTAGGACAATACAGTAATTTTGTGGTATAAATCACATTTGCAGACAAGGCAAGAATTTAATATAAATATAAGCAATGAATGTTTATTTTGGGATGTCGTCGGTCCTATAACACACCAGGCCGTGCAGACAAATTATCATTCCGCGCTAACGCGGTATAGCGAAGATGAAGCAGAGCCAAGTTATCTTCTAGTAGAAACTTTTTTTTCGTGTTCAATAAAGTATTAAAACACATAACAACCTGCTAACAGTGAAATAACTCCACAAATATTAGCTTCATTTAATTTGTAAAATTTAGTTAATATTATCATTGAAAGATGATCAAAATCAAACAACAATCAGAGCATTATTAACTTTTTTTTTAAATGCTCTCGTAGAATTGAGTGACTGAAAAATGTTGCTGACGGGGGACCCATACTAAGTTTGAGGGTGTGTTTTAAAGTAAAACCTGTTCAACACTAAAACGTGTACATCTTTATTTCAACATACATTTTTTGTTTTGTATTGGTTTACAAATGATTTTGAAACTCACTAGATTTTAAAGTTGCACATGAAATGACACATAAAATGTTTTAAAAAGTTAAAAAAAAAAAACCCATGTATTCTAGTAAAAATATAAGTTTGATAATGCACTGCATCAGTTTAAAATAAATATTACGAACATTAAATCACCATGCACATATAAACAATAAATTGAAATAATGATGATAATAAATAGTTGTAATAAACATAAAAAAAAAATTAATAGCAATAAATAAAGAATGGGAATTCCAAAGTTACTACACAGTGGGCGGACAACAATTCAGCATCGGAATGCAAGACACATTGAGCTGTTTAAGGCTTTTCTCTTTTATCTATACGCACATTAAGCTATTTATGGTCCGTAACAGGACACGCAATCGATGAAATCCTCGTCATCTGCACGTTTAATATTCCTCCGTGTCGTCTTCCTCGTTGCCGTTTTCGACGGAATCCAGACCCACTTCCTCATAGTCATGTTCCAGGGCCGCTAGATCCTCGCGGGCTTCGGCGAACTCACCCTCCTCCATACCTTTATATTAAATCAATAAATCAATTCAAATCATCATCAATCATCATCAATATTCATCATAATCATCATCATCATCATCATCATCATCATCATCATCATCAAATAATCACAAATTATCGATTCCATAAAATGATTAATCATCGTCATCTTCATCATCATCATTATTTATGATTGGTAACAGCTTGTTCAGGGACACGACTTACCTTCGCCGACATACCAGTGGACAAATGCGCGCTTTGAGTACATCAGGTCAAACTTGTGGTCTAGCCTTGACCATGCCTCTGCTATGGCGGTAGTGTTACTCAACATACACACGGCTCTCTGGACCTGTGCGAGGTCATCACCTGTGTAATAAAAGTTCAAGGTCAATTAACGCGTGAAAAATTAGACTGAGAAGAATAAAAGCCCCCCCCCCCCCCCCCAGCGAACTCGCCTTAAAACAAATATAATACTGCAATTTCATAATTGTTCATCAGTGGTTAAAAAAATGTAGAAAAGAGATGATTTAGGTAAAATTCGTTTAAAGTACAAGTTTGTCCACCAAAGTTACATGTATACGTATAAAGTTGCTATACAGTACATATAAGTACCTGGGACGATTGTTGGGGGTTGGTAGTTGATGCCCACTTTGAATCCAGTTGGACACCAGTCTACAAATTCAATGGATCGTTTGGTTTTAATGGTTGCTATGGCAGCGTTGACATCCTTAGGTACCACGTCACCTCGGTACAGCATGCAGCAGGCCATGTATTTTCCGTGGCGCGGATCACACTTGACCATCTGGTTACTGGGTTCGAAACAGGCGTTGGTGATTTCTTGTACTGACATTTGCTCATGGTAAGCCTTTTCAGCTTTAAAGAAGATTTGAAGAGTGCTATATTGTCATAGTGGTAAAATATGAGAGAGAGAGAGAGAGAGAGAGAGAGAGAGAGAGAGAGAGAGAGAGAGTGTGTATGGGTATGTTGTGTAGGCGCGCGCGTTTGTGTGTAACACTTAAATGCTATACAGAGCTTGAAACGTTTTAGCCTGGACAATATCGATGTAAACTGATACTTATGATATGATCAATAATGAGGAACGTTGTATGTAAGCCATATGCACTAACATGCTGAAACTGCATTTTTAAAAGACGGGTATTTGCAAAGTCATAATGTAAACTTTTCCGTGGCCAATCCTTTAAATTATCAAATATCTATCCACATTTCTTCAGACAAGCGTAACAAAATATTTGCCTATACTCAAGGTTACTCAGTATGGTAAAATCCGGGTCGTTAAATCTGGAAAACCCAGAAAACTATTTTCGTCATTATGACGAGCACATACGAAGATCAAAAGCACTTTAAATCGATTAGGGATCGATGTTACCGGTATAAGAAGTAGGACATTGCTGTATAAATAAACAGCATACGCTAGCCTTTTGAACTTGAAAGCTTGCTATATCATTTAATATGTACATCAAATATTATTGTTTAGCCCTGATGGACAAATTGATCCACGAAGTTCTTTATTACCGAAGAATTGTTCATATTACATTCAATAAATATGGAGAGACTACATTTGCATGTTAAGATCTATTTGTAAAGATTACGATTCTTATGGTGAAAGTGTGATAAAATGGGCAAAATTTTACAACAAATGGACAAATATATAGCTACAAGCATAACTTATGAAACTAAATCATGAATATCATCTTTTTTATTTACATAGACATAATTGGATTACAAAAAACCCATCAGGCACACTCATTAAATTACCTGAAATGATTGGAGCGTAGGTAACTAATGGAAAATGTATCCTGGGATACGGCACCAAATTAGTTTGAAATTCGGTCAAATCTACGTTTAGAGCTCCATCGAATCGAAGTGAAGCAGTAATAGAAGACACAATCTGACCAATCAGCCGATTTAGATTTTTGTAGGAGGGTCTTTCGATGTCGAGATTTCTTCTACAGATATCATAGATAGCCTCGTTATCGACCATAAAAGCGCAATCGGAATGCTCCAATGTCGTGTGGGTGGTCAGTATAGAATTGTACGGCTCCACAACAGCAGTTGAAATCTAAATGAAACAAAATATAACTATAGAATATTTTGTATAAGTTACTAGTATACATGTATTACCTAAGTTATATTGCGGCAACTTTCAAATTCTGCTTTATTGTATATTGATAAAGAATTAAAGTTTAGTTACTTGTACGTGAACTTTGGATATTTAAATAAATATATTTCTTTCTTTCCATAATAAAATTATCTCAGGAATTACATGTAATTAAAAATCAAGAATAAACTCAAAGGAATTTTGCACATTTTAAACAGTTTTTTGAATCAACCTTTACCGTATCATTTTTTTTTCCTCGTGGTACTAGATCGTAGAATTCTTTCAAAAATATTGTGAAGAGACATTTTCCTAAATCTTAATTATATTTTTTTATTCTTCACCTGTGGGGCTGGATACACGGCAAACTCAAGTTTAGATTTCTTTCCGTAATCAACCGAGAGCCTCTCCATCAGTAAAGACGAAAACCCACTTCCGGTTCCTCCCCCAAAGCTATGGAAAACGAGAAATCCCTGGAGACCTGTGCATGGATCAGCCTGTGACCAACAAGTCAAAAAAATTTTAAATGATTAATGTTCCAAATGTCCAAATGTATTCTTTCACGGCTAAAGTATTACATGAAAATCTGTTTGTATGCTTTCTAAAAATAGTATACAGTAGCGTACTTTCTATATAAAAATTGTGTCATAATGATTTAGTATGTCTGTTTGTTTGAATATGTCTGTTCGTCTGTCTGACAATCTGATCCAACATGAATCTTGGTAAAACCTTTACTAAACAAAACAGTGAACCGAAAGCTTGCCAAAGACAAAACTCCATTTGTGCATGAGATAATTAATGTAATAACGGTGGCGTGGTGTTCTTTATGCAACAACGAAAATGAATATTTGAATACATCTTCTTTTTATAAAATCATGAAAAAAGACGTTGGATGTCCTGTAATTAAAACAAATTGAATATAATTGAATACAATTATTCAATAAGTGGTGTATGTTCGTTATGCTACTGAATATCAAGTCAGATCTAAAGAAATAGGGTCGACGTCTGAGACAAAACAATCTTCTACCAGTTTCCTGATTCTGTCCAGCACTAGGTCGACTATCTCCTTGCCGACAGTGTAGTGGCCCCGTGCGTAGTTATTGGCGGCGTCCTCCTTCCCACTTATCAGTTGTTCCGGGTGAAACAACTGTTTATAGTTGCTGCAGCGCACTTCATCTGAAAGAGAAAATATCCCGTTAATATCCAGATTACACTTTTTAAATACATTTTACATAAAGTAACGATGGGGATAATTACATTATAAATGACATTCATAAGGTAATAAGACAATTGGTTCACGTCTACTTGGGAAACAGTCAAACTATTGTCCCCCAGTAGTGAAGAAACCCTTGAAACTGTTGTCCTCGGCTTTCGGCACCGGGCAACAGCTTCCCCGAGTCCTCTTCCCTTACCTCAGGACAATTGTTTTGATTGTTTTCCGAACATTCATGAAGTAATTGAAGTATATACTATTTCTGTAATGACGAATAACGTCTGAATGAGACGCAACTCCCAAAGATCAGTAATTATATATGCGCCATCTAGTGAGAGAGTGAGCAAACACATACCCACAACGCTCGGCTCCAGGTCCACGTAAATAGCCCGGGGCACGTGCTTCCCCGCGCTCGTTTCGCTGAAGAACGTGTTGTACGATTCGTCGCCATTGTCTACCATGTTTGGCTTGTCACAGATCAGGTGACCATTTGGATGTATTCCGTGCTCCAGACAGTAAAGTTCCCAGCATGCATTGCCCATCTGTACCCCAGCCTGACCGACGTGAATAGATATGCATTCCCTCTAGAAAACAAACCAAAACTCATCAGGGGAAAAAAAAGCAGACAATGCCATTCATTACCCTCCTATGGCAAACGCAAACCCAATGCGTTCGGTATATTACACGTGGAAGTTCCTAGCCTGAAACACTGTTATGGATTTGCGATCGAGTTTGAAGTTAACAAGATTGAATTCCACAGTTCCTCATTCGAAATTCATTTTTCTTCTGTGGTACTGCTTCAACATCTTACAAAAATTATACGAATGCTTCCGAACATGACATAAAAAAAACAAATACCGATAAAAAAAAAAAATACTCCAACCGTTTTAACAAAAAGATAAGTTATTTTGCTACATTTTTTTTCGATACATATTTTGCATGAATTTGACCAATGGTTGGTCTTGATCGTCCTCATATTTGTTTAGTCCAGTTCGCATTCGTGCAACTCAAACGAATCCGTAATTATTCCATAAATACATGTATTCCAACTGTTGCAACAAAAAGATAAGTGATTTTGATACATCCATTATTGTACACAAAAAGCATATAATTTCCAAAACCAATCATTTGTAAATATAATTTTTAAGTCAATAAATTTGACCATTGGTTAGTCTTGATTGTCCTTAATTAAATTTTACAGTCCAGTCCGCGTTCGCGCAACGATCCCGCGCAACGATCCCGAAAATATCCTATAAAAGTACTTACAGAATGACTACACTAAGGAACAATACAAAACATTTCCCGACACCAAACAAAAAGTTACCCGCCCAAATCTCGAATCCGGTGTTCCATAACATCGAAGGCTGCACATATTCTCTCTAGAAGAAACCCCCAAAATTAAAAACATAAACCCTGCAAACAACCCGTCATGTCCTGCAAGCAGTTAATTTTACACTGTTATAATGACAGCACCCAAAGCAGATGCGTCCATTGTTGCACACCGCAGCCTCACTGTTTAATTTATCTTTCTTGGGTTTGGAGTACTAGAGTGCCCGATGTAGACTGTCTGTCGTGGTTTTGGGACGAGAGACGCACCATCTTCGTTATCTTCTAAGCTCGTTTTTGTTTTTAGAAGACAGTCTGAAGACGCACCGCGATGTTTTAATAGTCTTATGCAACTTCACATCTGCCATTCGGCGCGATTTACTACGATCATCAGCATTTTCTCTCTCATTTCAATCTGTTTTTCATCTCCAGAAAAAAAGAGTAAAAAAAACTGATGTATTTTTTTTTTATTGAATGAGTCATTGCGAAAGGGAACGGTTCTTAGAGCAGACGTTCGATGATATAGACCCTAACACTTTCTAATCTTACATTTTGTGTGCACGATGTAATAAACTTACTTTATACTCCGATTTCAAGTTCTTTTGACTTGTGTATGAAAAGAAATATTTTATTATTCATATGATTACTTTATTTTATTATACATACCGGTACGTAAAATGTGAGTGGAAAACGTACTCCCCCAAAAATTACGTGCTTCAAATTAAGATGTTTTTCCTTGAGTTTAAGGGATAGAAATAGTTTCACCTTCTGTTTCAATCATATTAACAGACGAGAATTGAATTGCACTCAGCGCGTGCACAGTATCGTCTGCTGATTACGAGAAGCTCATAAAACAATGCACCAAGCAAAGCAATTACCAATACACGAAAATCGCAAGGAAAATGAAAAGAATTTTTTAAATTAATATACACATGTAAAAACTTTTTACTATGTGTCTTCTTTATATTTCAGTCCACATTTTTTTTTACACTAATCAAACGCACATTGGTATCAAAGAAACTCAAATTTATCAAATTTTACAAACATCAATTTTATAAATAAATTTATCACTAATTACAGCTGATTATGAAGGAAACATTTGACTTACCATGGTTATACTTTTTGAGTCTCAGAAACAGAATGATTTGGTGAGTTTTCTTTGTCCGTTGTTAGTAGGGTGTTCAAGGTACCAAACACAACGCCGATCTGACAAGCTTTGTATGCGCGTGCTGGAGATACACCATGACGTCATGCACATGCAGAATTCACTATCTCTGTACCGTTTTGTTCACAGCTTCTAGCCGTTCATATCAACGATTTTCACCGTCGCTTTTTACAAGCGCATAATTTTGGTTAAAATGTTTATTGGGACATTTCTTAGATTTTGGAAAGATACCTTCTGGAACTGATAGCGGACCATCTTCAGACTTCCATTGAATTGACGCCATATTTATCTTTTAAGAATTAGAATATATGTAAGATATATCTATGCTTGTCTTCTGTGTATCAAATTAATAAATAAATATCGAATAAATACTTGATTGGCAAAAGGAGTAGCACTGCAAAACTACTATATATATATATATATATATATATATATATATATATATATATATACTTCATGTGATACTAAGACAGTAAAATATATTTATAATAAAACACTTATCTAATGGCTTGGAGTGGGATAGCTCTTTCATGAAACCCTTGACAAGAACTATTCCCCTCGGGCAAGTCCTCAGGGAATAGCTCCCTTCTTGGGTTTAATAAAAGATTTATCCGTGCCACTCAGAGCCATTGAAAATAAAGTGTATAATATTTCATGCTGTTCGATGTTAAAAAAAAGGGAAAAATTATTTTTTGGGGGGGGGTGGGGGGGGGGGGGGGGGGGGGATACCTACCCTGTTATAGGCAAATGTGGCAATGTATCATCAGAATACAGTCAATCTTTAACTTAAATTGTTTTAATGGATTTAGAAACATTCAAAACATTAAATATTTCTATAAAAAAAATGTAATTTGCTTTCTAAAAATATTCAAATCAATAAAATAATCAAAATTTCTATATCATTCGTTGATTTTAAAATCATCAAAAGCAAATTGGAGACAGACAGATTTTAAGGAATCATTGGCGCATGAATAGCTTGAATTGATCACTTTCGCATGATCATGCAATTTGCCAGGTTTTGTTTCTGTTTCTGGCTTGTGGCTGCAGCCTACAAAGCTTACCTGTAAATACACTTGGCACTTTGGACATAAAACTTTTGACTGTTCTTACAGGTACCCCTGTACTCTCATCCTGCATCATTTCCACAATACGCTCCATCTGTCAAAAATTCAAGTTATAAAATGTTTACTCTAAAGTCAAAATTATGCAATGAAGTTCATCACATTTTGACTGATAAGTACATGTATTTGATGACATACATCAGTAAATGTATATATTTCATTTTAAAAGTGAAGTAGCATACTAAGATCTTTCATATTGTAGTCATCACATGCACCTACATTGTATCAGAAAATATTGAGTAAAATAATTATTGTTTTCATTAGATTTTTTGCCCTATATTGAGATTCCCCAGGAAAATCATATTAATGTGTGTAATTTGTACCAAAACAAATTTACGCTCAAATTACAGGCCTCTATGGATCGTACCATTGGGTAAGCTGTCATTATCATCCCCACAACAAAACGAAGGGTATTGATTGAGGAAGAGACATTAACACTTATTAAGATTGGAGTGTGCAGTAGCTTCTCAATCAGACTGACATTGGAGAGCTACCACAAAACCTGAAACTACAGCTTAGGAACTCTTATCCACATATTTCTTACAAGCTATTCTAAAGTTCCTCCCTCCCTTCCCCTGCCCCCAACCTCTTTACAAAACTAGATGTGTTCATTTGACACAAATTCCGAGCTACCAAATTTATATATAAAATATTTGATAGCCCAATAGTCCAATGATGTGAAAATTACTTGGTCCAAATGGAACAAAATAAGATTACCAGTGCAATTGTCACTAATTGTTTTTCTTGAAATTGTTGCATGTGAAGAAAGCTTATTTACTTACATTAAGAATTTCTCAGAACACAAAAATGCATGATTGACCTTAAGATTAATTATTAAATACAGTATTACCAGTAATTACACCAAACTATGAAGTGTCTTAGGATGCAGATATCTACATACTGACTATATGATTTAGAAAATTTGAAATCATTTATTGAAATTGACCAATCAGAAGATGAAAGTGTATAAAATCAATACCGCAACAAACAACAATAACCTTGCAAAGACAGATGCTAGACAAATTTTGATCAGAAAAATCCATCTGAGCCTTCAACTCATGATCAGGTGAGCTAATTGGAGTATGAAAGCCAAAAAACTAGTGAAGACAGATCAATCACATGAATGTCATTCTGTCAAATTTTTTCAAAAACTAAATATAACTTTTGTCATTAGAATTTCAAAAGAACATTTTTTCAGATTTCCATTCTCTTGTAAAGACAGACCAGACCGGGTTTGAATATTGGTCTGGTCCTCCATAATTTCTTTCATCCCGTTACATTTGGTGCCATGCCAAACTTTGGAAATGACAGGTTAACTCCTGCCAGGGAATAGAGCCTTTGGTGATTTTCAAGTGAAGATCATTTAAGGGGGAGGAATGTGACAGTCAGACCAGTTTGAATACTGGCATCTCACTAAAGATTGAGGGGGCACAGGTTCGAATCCCAGTCTGATCCATCATTATTTCTCCTCTCTCGTTACACCCTTCATGTTATATCCAAAGAAAGTTCCACTTAAGAGACATGGACACAACCTAGACAGAACTATACAAAGAAAAATTACTAGGCAAGAGAACGTGACACAGGAAAAGGAAGGATGAAAAAATTGCTCCCAAACACCAAAAAAATAGCCCCTCTTAAAACAATAGAAATAAAGTCCCATAGTACATACAAATATTGACTGGGGTTGAGGGCAACATTGACTATATTAGCCCCCGGGGACGAAATACTGCCCGAAACAAAGGATATAATTTACAAATGTACTATTTTTTCCTACAATCAGTATGAACAGATTCCAGAATGTCGAGAATGAAGATTTTACTTACTATACATACTGAATGTCAAACGTTTGGTATTTAAATTGAGGTGACATTAAAATATGTTCACAGCTATATGCACTAGCTGTCTTTCAATTATCAGGTCTGACGAGTTAATTTCATTTTCGAAATTAAAAACGTTGACATGTACAAACACAAGGAAGACCTTGAACTAATATCAAAAGATAAATAATGTATATAAGTAAAACGCTATTTGCCAGTTATTTTTAATTCTGCAGTGTAGACAACATACTGCCCTGTCTTATAATGAGATAAAGGATATACATGTATCACTCGATCCTCCGAACTCTTACATACAGCAGTTTTCATTCAACTGTACTCATAGACAACATATCAATTCATATCTAGAAATCCTGATAGTATATATCTATCTAGTTTTTTTTCGAATATCGTATGATTCCAAAATTTCTGCCCCCCCCCCCCCCCCCCTCCTTTCCAAAAAAAGGTAAGCCATATTGCCCCATTTCCTGTTCTCCAACAGTCTACAGTGTAGTACCAGTGTACATTTAAATAAGTGTCTGTAGTTTGTCAGTAACAAGTAGACTAGTCTGAAACATCTCAGTTCCTTATAATGTGAGGACATGACACTTACCCATAAAGGCATTCATAGTTGTTTGCTATGGTGTTTGGCCATCAAGGTATAAACAGCTTTTAATGAGCATCCCAAAAGTCCTGGAAAGGGGGTGGGAGGTGGCCGAGTCATAAGGTGCAATTTTAGTGTTGACTTTTTATACATATATACACTGAGGAAAACAAAAACTACAGGGAATTCAAATATTTTTTTTTCTTTTGAGACAAATAAGACTAGTATAAAAATCAATTCAGAGAAATTTAAATTCTTGAAAGCTACAGAGTAAGATTAGAATGCACAGCGATTCAGATAATGCAGGTGTCAAAGTGAACAGGTTCTACTGTACAGGAAAGCCATGAAAGTCTCTGCAGGCTATTTACTTAATATGCTAGGTTTTAATATCAAATCTTTCAGCAGTATCAGTATATATCTCAATAAAACAATCAGAAGAATTTCAATTTCTTAACCATTCACTGAGAGAGATTAACTTTAGCATGTTAAATCAGTTCAATCCCTCTTTTAAATAATTTTTCCTTGAACTTGAAGCACAATATAAAAAACCATTTTTTTTAATGATATTTAGCAATATGCCAGAGCCCGAGTATAAGAAAAACAGCTCAGCACCTTTGAGCTTTGCAACTTTGAGTCAGGTGGGAAACATTTCAACACAAAATCTATCTAAATCATTTCCAGTTTCATTATGTTCCTATCAATTACGTGTGAAATATGGAAAACATATTCTCAGGAATGCTGCTTTGGTATTCCAAGCTTCCAGCACTGTAGTTCATTACTTGTTATTTTGGTGTGTGTAACATATTTATAATCTTGATGCTATTTAATCTTACTAAAGCACAGATACATTCACACACATACTTTGTTCAAATCCCAGCACAGACGATAACAGAAAGCTCACACATCGACTCAAGAACATTTCAAAGGAACATTGCTTGCATTTCCCCTGTGCCCAACCTATTGTAAAAAGATTCCATGGAGTTAAAAGACATTACTTCCCTAACCCATTGTACGGCAAATGTTTCATCAATTGATTATTCTTATAGCATAAGGCATTAATTGTTATTATAAAAACTGCCCATAATCAAATATAAAACAAATCCGTTATATGCGCCCACAAGTCTTTCCATTTATCTCCTCCCTCAACCATTCCATAACGGTTCTCTCTCATTGTAATCCTGAACATTAAAGAAACATTATAGATTTACTTGCTATGTAAGATATTGTCCAAATAACAACACATTGGACTTGGAAGAACAATATATTTGCAAACTTTTATCTTA
Source organism: Magallana nippona (assembly GCA_033439105.1). Classification (NCBI taxonomy): domain Eukaryota; kingdom Metazoa; phylum Mollusca; class Bivalvia; order Ostreida; family Ostreidae; genus Magallana; species Magallana nippona. Next base: position 26,638,303 of record CM065921.1, read on the forward strand.
ATAATATGCATGTACATTATTCACAATAGAACTTTCATTCTGCTGGTGCAAACTTTAAAAATTGTTTTTTAAACAAAAAAACATTTATTTGTTATTTCTTTTGGCAATCTTATCTAACCAATTGTTTTGTGATAGATGTTTTTACTGTAGAGATGACTCTACACCCCCCCCCCCCCCCCCTCAAAACCTCTCTGTATCTCCATCAACTATAGTCATATAGGACTTCAAAATTATAATTAATTTATCTAATGGTCAGTTTTCCATGTCTTTCAGTAAATGAGCTTCAGACCTAATATTAACACAGGATTCACTTCCATTTACAGCTGAAGCTTGCTGTAAAATCCCTGGCTGTCACACCATCCCTCAAACTCATAAATGTATTGATGAATTTAACCATTCTCGATTTCACTTTTCTTTCTCATATTATAGGCAATTTTTGGATATATGTTTAGCAGGTAATCAAATCTATTGACAAGATTGATAGATCAACAATACCTGGGCCTCCATTACACCAAAATCCTTATTAACATTTTTGACCTCTAGAAAGTAGGCCAAATCTAGTTGCATTAACTAAACCAAGGATTTCTTCAGCTGATAGTAATTAAGTGGTAGGAATTACCATTGGGTTGATGGCGATTTTACACATCACTGATCTATTGAGCCAAAGATAGTGGTTTCATTTGAATTTAAGCTGTGGACTATATAGATTCAGTGAATAATTGTGGGAGGAAAATGTCACGCTGCATATTGGAATGACAATTACTCCGAGCTTTGTCTAAAATCAATGCAAGCTCGTCTTTCCTCTAGTGACTTTTCTCGTATTTGGTCTTAAAATGATCACAGTTCACCATGCAAGTTACACACACATATATAGAAGGATTTAGACATTAAAACAGTCAAAGAATTGCAACACGCATTTCATTTTGCTAAAAAAAAAAATCCTCTATCGGTATATATCATGAAAACTACACAAACAATTGCACATTAATTTGATAATTATACCGGGTACTTCAAAATCTCGCTATGTTGAAATTATATAGTAAAACTGAAAACAAAATACATGTACCATACATATACATAACTGATGGGGTTTTTTTTAGGTTCAAATTTTTGCTTATTTATTCTAAAATCAAGGCATTGAAATTATTACTCAATGAGTACATGTATGAATTATTTTTTGAAATTTTATTTCTTGTGAATTTTATAACTAATTTTATAACTACATTGTACTTATAGGAATTAAAGCCATTTTTAGGGACTGAATTTTTAGGCTTTGAGAGAAAACTTTAATATTTATTAATGGGCCACTCGCAGAAGAAAAAACCCCAGTAATCTGAACCAATAAAAAAAAAAGTGATTTGAACAATTACAGCCTATATAAAACTATGTTAAGAAAGAAGTTATGTCCCACTGATATATTCCAAAGCTGGATACACTGTCATCATACATGTGATAATTTGAACCATATACTCATAAGTCTGTTTGTTAACAATCAAAACTCTGATAGGAAGAAAAATATACCTTGTTCTACAGGAACTGTTTTATTGATTTTTCTGTGCAATTTTGTCAAAAAGATCACATATTTCTTTTCATTACACTGAATTATTATACTGCACTGTGTATGCATATAGCCTCTGGTGCAAATGGTAATCAGTTCTTGAACATGTACCACTTCAAATATCTATCACCGATTATCAATCCACCTGTAAATAAGTTTCTATATGGAGCAGGAGTATTGTCAGGATGAAATGGCCATGGCTTTCTGTTCAAACAAATAATTGGCCTTTGTCTCTTTCCTTTCTTTGATTTATTTGAGATTCTCTTTCTTGAAAAAGGGTCCAATTTTCTTTTAGATAAACGTACACGTGTATGGTTTACAATTTAACTGTGGTAAACCGTCTTTCCTTAAAAAAATTCTTCTAAATTTATCCGCGCATCTGGCGCATACTTATATGTTAGTTTTATTGGTCTATTTTCCAGTTCATTATCAATTTGTTGTATAAGTTTGTCATATAATGCTTAACATCATATTCATTTCGTTCGCCTTTGTATGTGTACTTTTAAACCTGCTCTGCATATATAGTGTTTTACATCACATTGGGTTAGTACAATTATAGTGATTTTTATTTCTTTCCTGCATGGAAAATGAACATTAATTGTTTAAGCAATTTACTCTTTGAAATTACTTATCAAAATATAATATAAGATTCCCTTCTTGTGTTTTAGTAATTGAAAAAAAGGTTGATTTAAGAATAAGAACTCTCACTCGCCTTGTTGCAATATTCAAAGCGTAAACCAAAAGGTTCGATTAACAACACTATCCTCCAATCTCCGTTTTGTATTTCATAAGTTGGTTTGTGGTGTTTTAATATTAAAAAAGAAATGAATAAAGAAATGACAATATTACCACTGAATTTTATACTGTGCAATGCACACTGTATATTCAGTTGGAAAAAACCTCATCGCTCAACTCAAGTGTGCTTCACAAATTATTGCATTGTTTTCATCATATTTTTGAAATATGCAAATTTAGTTTTTCAGTCAATCCGCTTTATACTTAATAAATTTTAAATGTATTACATTAATAAGTCAATTACATTAAATAGTTAACAAGATGTGTTTGTGAAACACTTACCCACCCACCCCCACCCCTTGGACATACATTATAGGGTGCACAAGCCTTTATTATGGGCAATATACATGGCAATGAAATTGACTTTTTAAACTTAAAATCGATATGGGTCATCTATCGGTACCGAGATAATGAACGGAAAGCAGATAATTGGAATTTTTCTAAGTCCAAGGGGCATAACTCTGTCAAAAATTGCTCGATCGTACTCAAAACCGAACTTGATCTAGATATCCTTAGAAATTTGTATACCAAATTTCATTTCAGTATGTGCAATCTCTGCGAAGAAAATGAACGTAAGCTGTTGGTGGACCGACCGACAGAAAGACAGCAGCAAAGCAATATCCCCTCCCTTCTTCGAAGGAGGGCATAAAAATAGACAACAATTACAAGGGAACAGTTTCAGATCATTTACTGTAAAAATAAACAATTACTCTCTCATATTCTCTCTCTGACATAAATAGTTTACAAAAAATCATATGCATGATAAAATTGGCTGAAAATTATGTATAAACAAGACAAGTTGTACTGAAAATGAAATACAATGCTCAATATTTTAAGCTTTAAAATTTTTTTAAAAAAAGGTTTCATAACATGCATACATGTATGTTCAAACAACTTCTCAGTTTTTGCTATAAACCATTCCACACGTAGAGTTTAAATGTTTACTGGTGCAGTTTCTGCTGTCCTTTCTTATAGGCTTACGACCTCCAGCTATATTTCAGCAATTGTTACACTTTGTCAGTTCCCTTTCAAACACATTAGATTGTATGACTGCTTCTGCGGAAATTTCTATGATACTACTGTACGGTTATGTAGTTTGAAATTTACAATGTCATATGCACCATGTGACATTGTAAATTTTAAACTACATGTACGATAGCAACATGAAGAGCATTTTTATCAAATATTACAGAAAGCTCTAAATATGAGAAATACATTACATAAATGTAAGTAATTTTCTCACATGTAGAAAAATCATTTAAATTTGTGGGAGCTAATTGTCTAGGTTGTCAATTTTTCTTAGGTTCATGGGGATATCACATCAATATTTTTGTATAAAATAAATAAAGATTAAGTTTCAAAGTTTTGGTAAAGATGTAAATTCATGGGTGTGGAGCAGCCAAGGAATTAATGAAAATGATCCACAATGAATTCTCTTATTCCACGATACTTCCAGGGGAAAATAACCTTGTCAATGATTCATTCAGTACGTCATATTCCAAAAATCATTTACACTACATTTGCTGTAATATTTGGGATATTTTCATGAAAATGTTCACGGAACGAAAAAAAAATAATCAAACTTTGCTTCTCAGTGTAAAAATCAGAAAGTATCAGCATGCATACTATCAAATTACTTCACTCCTTATACTGGTACACATGCAAAATAAAATGTTCTGCTTTGGTAACACTATTGCAATATTCCGACTTACTCTTAAAAGTCTAGAATGCTTGAAAAATACATCAAATTTCTACCCAAAAAAGCACAGTATAAACACATTTTCTTCTTTGCACATCAACTTACAATCTACTGATTTAATAAAGAATTTACAAATTGTCTAAAACATCCTTGAAACTATGACCCCGAGGAATTCTGATCCATGGTGACCTCTGCTGATTGGCCGGCTACCTTGACAATGTCATTTATATTGGCCAATGTAGCTCCAGCTGCTGAGATTGGTGTCATGGCAACCTGTATATGTTGTTGATCCCCTCCTGTTGTCATGCCAACAGTTGCCCCGGTGATTGTTTGATACATGGAGACAGGTATTGTTACTATTCCTGGTAGAAGAAAAGAAGCTATTTCTAGTTCCAAGTGTAATTCAAATGGTTTTTTTTTTTAATTTTTATTTTGCAGCTTAGATATGGCTCAAAGATTATAATAATGGAAAGAAATCTTAGCATGCTCAGTTGCAATCGTTAATTGCCATATACAATTCATTTTATATCATTGAGATAAAAGAAAACCAAGTGAGTCTCCTTTTCATTGCAATTGAGTCATCATCTTATAAAATGAGAGAATATTTCCAGCAAACAGATTGCAATCATTTATAATGTCATCAACAAACAATCAACAAAATATATGGAAAGCAAGATATGAAAAGCAAAATTTCACTCATTTACAACCTACCGCCTATATGAGAGTCATCAGCTAGAATGATTTGATGACCTTGACTGAAAGGTAGAGTGGTGACCTGACCTGTCTCCGGGTTCATCTCCATGGTGATTGGTTGTGCTGAAAGACCATGCGGAAGATCATGGTGGGTGGCCACATCAGCCAAAGTCTGCACTGCCTGGGTGGCTTCCTGCTGGCCAATATTGGGGATCTGTGACCAAAAAAAAGCCAATACATTGTTAATACAGTTACACAAGGGGATAAATATAAAGCATGAAGTACTTCCTCTCTGTGCAACTCCCCTCATTGCAAAATTTGCTCGGAAAAAACTTCTCTTAAGTTTGTAAAATGGCCACTTACCAAACTGACAGTAAAATTTCTGATTGATCTTATTTGACATATTTGAAAGTATCATTTACAGATCTCATGTAGATAGCAACACTTTTTATGTTTATGACCTGATATTTTTCCTGTCTACAGTACAGCTCACAAGTATATCTTGACACTCACTGCAGGAAAAACAAACACGGTGGGAAAAGGTCTGTGTCACACCAACTACACGGTGTGATAGAGTGTGTGTGTGTTCAGATATGTTTCCGAGTGTGAAAGTTCAAATGAAATTCTGGTGAGAAAGACTTACAGCATGTACAACGGTGGCTTGCGTGCCATCAGCGAGAGTGACCACAGACTGGGGAGAGGTGTCTATCTGTATGAAGGACACCGTTCCGTCAGGGTTGTTGATGGTCTGTACCATAGTCCCCGCAAAAGCCTGAGCCTGGGGGAGGGGGTGAGTGGAGGGGCCGGAGTTTTCCTCGCTGAATACATGCAGGAGATCCTCCCTGCCATGGTGTTTGTAGCAGTTCTTGACAATCGCTCGCAATGCTTCTGTCCAAGATACCTGTAATCAATGAACAAAGTTGCCCATTAAGAAACATTCTACCTTGAATTACATCAGCATGCAGCTTTATACAGATTACAGGTTGCCTAAATTACATGCTATTACTGTCAAGAGCAAAACTTTTAAAATTTTAACAAAAAAAACTATACTTAGGTTCATCTAAACCCCCCCCCCCCCCCCCCCCCCCCACTTTAATCAATAAGTCCTTAATAATACCGGTAATATGACAAAATTTGGCCAAGGGAGAAAAATCACCACAGGACAAGCATTTTTCTTATCAATATTTAGTGATGTTTAAAATAGTGATATTTAAAGTTATATAGCATTTTTGACAGAGATTTCCAAAAGTTTACCTTCCGTTTCTCTTCCTCTGTGCGGGCGTCACTCCTGACATTCTGCCAGGGTAGATCATCGGGCCACCAATGGGGTCTGCACTCCTCCTTACCCCACCCTGGTTTACTCCTCCCAGTAGAGTACTTCAGCATCTCAGGAATAAAGTTCCTTAGCTGGGCCTTAAATATCACATCAAGTAAATAATAAACTATTTGTATTAAATGCTCTAAGTATTTCAAATTGAAAGGGGGATAAAATTAGAGTTTCATGCCTATCTAGAAACAAAGGCATCTTTTTTCGAATAAAGATGTAAAACGTTTTTCTGATTTATGTAAGTCTTACTTGTGTCATTTTATCAACAGGGGTGGGAATTCCATCAATGTTGAGGGGTGGCAACTCATGTAGGCCTGATGTGTCTGGCTGAGAGGGCGGGGCCTGTTCATTGAGTGACTGCTCTAGTTCTTGGACAATCATGCTCTTGTTGTTTCTCATCTACAAAGAATGTCAAAGATGCACATTAAGCATTCTCCATTTCATTTTTGCGCTTTAAATGAAAATAATACATGTATTCACACTTAATATATTCAATTCATTTTCAATATTAGCAGTTTCAATTTCATTACATACTAAAACAGAATATGCATATGATCAATAATCTATTTCAGCCATAATTAAGAATTAAGAAACTCAAACCTGTTCTTTTGCATAAAAAAAAAAGTTGTCATAAAACGAAGCAATGCATTAAATCAAATACAACATATCAATAATCACAGTATAAAAAATTCTTTGGTCTGTTTTAACTGTTGACTTTAATATCACTCTGTATTTCACCAAATCTTTTAGACCAACTATGGAATCATATAAAAATTCAAGGTGGCTCAATTTTCATGCACGGATCTGGAAAATTCAAATTTCTTTAAATTTACATTATAAAATTACCAAAAAAAATGCGTCAGACCCCCCCCCCCCCCCCCCCCAAAACTCAAATAACCTTCGGACCACCCCGGAAAATTTTCTGGATCCACGCATGATTTCAGTAGGATTTGTGGAAACCCCTCATCCATGAAATAACATCCTAATCAAATCATGAAACCCAGTTTCAATCTATATACTTACTAGTACAAGTATATACACAAAATCACGTCCTTATTAAACCTTTAAAAAATGACAATTCACAAAAATTGCACACCCCCCCCCCCCCCCCCTCAAATTACTTTAAATGATTCCACAGTAATTTATCAAGCACCGTATTTGGGCATTCCCTTACCACACCCTCCAGAGGCTGGGAACCAAACACTTTGAAGGCGTTGATGGACTGACTCAGTTTCCCAGGGGTCACACACAGGACCACAGCTTGCTGGCCGATCCGGGTGTTGTATTCATCTATAGTGGCCTTTAGTTTCCTGTGCCAATAGAAAAATTCACCATTCTTTATTTCAGTTTTAATAAATTTTATTTCTAAAAGTTGAGAGAGAGAGAGAGAGAGAAAGAGAGAGAGAGAGAGAGAGAGAGAGAGAGAGAGAGAGAGAGAGAGAGAGAGAATAAGAGAGTATCATGCATATCTTTACTTGAAATTGCTTCTAATTAGAACAAAACTGACAGCATAATATACTCTATGTAGAAGTCTCTCAATTGTTTTGAAAGTTGAAGAAAACATACATTGATAGGTACCATATGGAATGATGAGATCATATTAAATTCTGCATTTGCAAGTTGAATCATTCAACATCTTCACATTTTACCTTAGGTTACCCTTATAATAAGAATTGAAAACTCATATTATCTTGTTTGTCATCATTTCTATACATCATTAAAGATAATCATGTATTACAGTTCATATTTTCACATAATCTTGGCAAGCATTTGGAGCATTTAACATTTATGTTACAAAACCTGGAACAGTTCTCGATTCTTACATTAACATCAGATTTTTTCCTTATGAACTGTACCGTAGAAGCCTTGTTTGTTGCCGTTTTCTCTTTGACGGGTTGGTTTCAAAATGATGTGGATGTTTCCGCTTCTTGCTTGAAGCAATGGCTGCTGCTGCAGCAACTCCAATGGGACCTGTTATAAGCCAAAAATAAATTGTTTGTAAATTATTGGAAGTCTAAAGGCAACTTAATTGTCCAACAAAAATAGAAAAATTGAATGCAGATACGTTCAGTTTAAATCTATCAGGACTAACTTGGATAGAGTTTATAAAACAACACAGACCTGCGGCTGCCAGCTGAGCTGTGACATCGTCCTGCACAGAGTTACTTAGGAGGTCAGAAGCATCGAACGAGGAGCTATCTGGAGAACTCGGCTCGCTCAGGTCATCACTCATCATCCCTGAGCTAATGTGCCCGATCTGCTGAGCGTTGATGGTGATGGCGTTCATGTTTCCGACGTTTATCCCCCCCGAGGAGGTCACCTGATATGACATATTCATTTTCCGTCGTTTTTACTATGAATCATACATGGGTACATGCTGTCAATAGAAAGAACAATCTATTTATTGGTATACTCATGTATCTCATCTTTTTTAAAACTTTTTTTAAAATAGTTTGCAAGAATGTTTCATACAAGATTTGAATCTCCTATCTATAAAAAACAGAGTGACTCTCACATCGCTGCCACATAGTTCTCATGGTTTGGTTTGTTTTAACTTTGGCTGAAATTTAATTGATAAATTTTTATGAATGGTGGCAAAGAAAGGGAATTAATCCATACAAAACTCTTCCTTCATTGGTCGCCATGTTTGATTTTTAACTATCATGGTCACAAATTGATTCAAAGCCTTTTTCACCCAAGTTTGTATATTGTTTTGTTGTAAACCACCGAGGGCACGAGTATATGTATATAAGCTCTACATATCAAAATAAAAGTTCTTCTGCGCATTCCGATTAGGCTCAAGTTTACATGCGCATAAGGCTCGACGGGCGGGGGGACAAAGAATGCGACTGCGCTGGAGTGTGCGCGCACTCGCCCAAAACAACGGGCACCTGTCGAGCACATGGTACTGAGAAACATTTGATTATGACCAGAAAAATTACTTAACATTGTCTGTTGAAAGCTTACCGTAGGAGAAGACAAAATCAGGACACGTTTAACATAAATTATTCACCGGCGTCATCGTCAAATATGCTTTGTTCACGCGAAAAGTCTTGTCTGATCTAAATATGTTGTATTATACACTATCTAGGATATGTAAACAACCCATTAAACAAATAAAGTACTTCTTCTCATTAATAAACTAGAATTCATATCTTACCTTTCAAACAAATTCTACAATCGTCATTTCTTCCGCAGATTGTTAAATTCCTACGCCCCAGTTCGCCAAATCACACTGTTTTGCATATCCTTCCGCATAAAAATAGTTCAAGATATTTCTCGATCGAGACTAGTGTTTTGCTTCAGTTTACGTGGTTTGTTTTTAATTTTTATCAGGAAAGTGTTTGATTCCTTATGTTGATGACATAGATTAAAACATTTAGCCATTTACAAAAAAAATTGAATTAAATATTTTGTATGATTATTAAATGTCTTCATTAAAAGAGAACAAAAAAAAAACCCCGCTGTACTTTGCAAAGCTCTACAAGGTTCATTTTTGTACATGTGTAAATGCGGATAATAATTTCATGTTCTAATTAAATCTGTTCACTGGAAAATAATAACTATTAAAGCATTTGCATCCCCACCCTCCCAATTTGCTTAATTCCTGATGCTAGCTAGGGGACATCGACATATATTGCATTTTGCATATCATGTTATATATAATCTGAAGTTTAAACATCGGAAAATCAATAACTTTGGAGTGCTGGTAACTTATATCTGAGTAAATCATATATCCATTTGTTTTTTAAATATTTTGTTTGATAGGAAGGGGTTGCTTGTGCGGTGATGGTGAGGATGCGACCTTTACTGGATCCGTGCCTATTTATCTATTAGACTGAAAATGGGGAAGGGGGTCGGTACAAAAACAGAGAAATGGACTTAAATATTAGAATATTCACGGTCGGTTGAGAGAGAGAGAGAGAGAGAGAGAGAGAGAGAGAGAGAGAGAGAGAGAGAGAGCGAGAGAGAGAGACGTACTGAAATTACATCCATATGGTGTTTCAACTTTCAAGATGCATGGTCAGAATTTTAGATGAAAGTTTTCAAATTTTTAGTTTATGTCGAACTTCAAAGTCAATTATCGGGATATATGTGACTGAATAGCAAGATTACAGTTTTTGATAATATGCAGATATGTACCATATATTTTTAAAATACATGTACGTTGCTGAATAGAAAATACCACTTGATGTGCCGGTCACTTTAGAAAATATTTAGAAAAATATCATATATATAATTTTACTATATAGTTTTATAAGATCCACAATTCAAGTTTCAAATAGAGAAGAATTTGATTAAACGAAGCTTTTGCCATTTATCTTTATGTATACTTTTGAAGGTTCACATCTAGAGATAGTTAACAACTTTAAATATCTATAGGTGTTACATTTTGTAAAAACAATTATTTGAATCTTAATATTAAAGAACTGTTTGACAAAGCTGCTGAAGCAATGTATGGTGTTAATGGAAAGTGCAGACACCATAATTTAGCAATTGACTGTAGAATGTTCTATAAAATTATCAAACCAATACAAACTATTATATGGATGCGACGTATGGAGTTTTCATAACACTAATCTTCCTGAGAAACTACATTTAAAATTTGTAAATTATGTTCTTGCAATGAAATTGGGGATGAATTTCACTATCTTTTCAAATGTACTGATGTATATATATCTCAAATTCAAGGGTTATGTGGTTACCAAAATATTTCATAACAAATCCAAATGTTGTAACATTTGAAACACTGTTCAATGTCACAAACAAAAACCAACTTATCAATACTTGTAAACTATTAGATAATATATTTGAAAGAGTTAGCTCTCTTGGTTAGCTTGAATCAATTATCTGATCATATCCCTTCATCATGCCTGTGCCAATGATTTTCATCCATTATATACTGTACATAAGTATTTTCTCTATACTGTAATTTCAGTTATGAGAATAAAGTTTATTGTCATTGTCATTATATATACTAGTACAAGAATCAACTTTTTTAAAACCAGTCAACTCATTTGATTTGTAATGAACTTTAATTGTTATTTGTAATTATGATCAAAGGTGAAATATAGGCCCGTTGGCTTGGGTGTTTAGAACATTAATCATTACATGGCATTACTTACTTACCAGTACATATAGGTGTGTGTGTGTGTGTGTGTGTGTGTGTGTGTGTGTGTGTGTGTTTATTAAATTGTACATTTGTGGTAATATCTTATCATGGAAGATGTATCTGTGTACTGTGGTTTTGAGCTAACATGTAATATTTGTAAACAAAGACGCAAGTTTCACGACACGCGAATTTTGTTTACATCACAGAAAGTTGTGAGCTCTATATATCTCGTCTGTTACTCGTCAGCTAACATCAAACTTTTACTCAGGCATTCGAAATACTTTACATAAGCAATTTTACAATTAAAATTTTGAATATACAAGATTTGAAAAAAAAATCAGATTAAATCGTGACCATATCCCTAAAAAATTTATATTAGAACCATTTTAACAGGAGCTTGGACTTTGGGTAGTTGTGTCAAAAAGCATTGTGACTAGGCCTGTCTATTTCATTGTTGGCCACTCAGCCATTGCTCTTTGAAATCAACAAGACCTTGGACTTTCGGTAGGACAAAACTATCTATTTTTTGCGTCAAAACAAGTTAAAATGACGCTGGTTTCAAACGAAATATGCACCGATTGCGTAGTCTTAGCTCAAAAGCCAGACAAATCGTGTTGATTTCAAAGAGCCATTGCTGAGTGGCCCTGCAATGAAATAAACAGGCCTACGTCACATTGCTGTTTGACACAACTACCCAAAGTCCAAGCTCTTGTTAAAATGGTTCTATAATTAAAATACTATTCATCTCATTCGTGTGGAGTATGGCTACCCGTGTGATTTAAACCTTTGCTTTATCAAACGGGTTATGCTTTATCAAATGCTTCCCGGTCAGAACAATTTTTGACACAGCCCCGATCTTCAATGTTTCAGTGACGATTTTCCTGTATATTCCACATCACTATTTCTACTACAAAAAATGATTTAAAATGATTTTGTCGAAGACTTAAGTTTTTAAAAAATTAGGTAAAACACAGTTTTGTGTAGTTTTAAATTAAACTTCAAATCACTTTATAGATTCAAGGGGTTAATCCTGACGACGCGATGAAAACAGAACGATTTGGTTGCGTTTCTAAACACAAGAATTTACATACACCATTCCAACTCGTTGAATAAAGCAAATAATTATAGATGTTCTATTTATCTCATACGATTTGATTTATAATTTAAAGCTCTTGAGACAACCCCTTTAATGACACGAATTGGGTTTTTTTTAGCCTAATTGATGATGCAACGTTGTGTTATGTGGTTTTTTGTGACATTGCGCAATACAATTTAGTACGTCATTTCGGAGATAAACATATAGCTGTTTTAATTTATCAATTATATATATATATATATATATATATATATATATATATATATATATATATATAGAACAATATATCATATGTAGTTTTAATTCAATAAGTCTAAAATGATTAAAAACAATGATATCATATTAGTCAGTTATTCACTATTTTTATTTTGTTTGTCATTGCACATTACTTGTGGAAGGTTTTCCCTTATACGTACAATGTACCATCAAGTTCTGGTTTACAATTTTGTAAAATTAGTCAACAGTGTAATATACATATATAATCATGGTTATACCAGGAACGAGTAAACATTTTACTACATTCACGTATTAAATTAGTCTAAGTTTCATGCTATAATAATTCTAATTCATGCATTCAAATCAACACTCAGCCTGTTTCCTTTTATTTTTCTACAAAATATTCACCAAAAAAGGAATGGTGTAACGTTGTTAAAAAAATTTAAACATCCTAATTAATTAAACTACATCATTTTTTTTCTTGTGAGGTTTCATACTTATGTGAACTATGATCAGCTATCAATACAATTGGCTATGGATTTCTTTCGACATCCAAATTAAGAGTATTGCACGACGCATACACAGAGGTAAAAAAAAAATCAAAATAAAAAAAATAATTTTAAAAGATGTATAAGTAATTGATAAAATGAATGTCTCATGCACATATAAAAAAAATTAATATAATTTGATTGAACAAACGTAAGTAAAATTGCTATTGGTATGTTTTATCACATATCTATCTATCACAGTCTCGTCATCATGACGTCATAGCATCATATTCGCAACATTAATTAGTCAACTTTCTAATAATCTGGCCGTCAAGATTCCGACTTATTTACAAAAACAGCTAAGTGTAGTTGTTGGAGCCTAACATCATATATTGAATTGGATTAAATTTCTCCAGCGCAATTTAAAATTCAGTTTAACAAGAGCTCTAGTGCAAGGTCGTGCCCGGTTCAATTTTCATCGAACTATTCAATGAAGTGTATTGATTTAAATCCTGACGAGGGGGAGAAATGTTAAAACATTAATGTAAACATTCTTTGAAAATTAAGACTTATAAGATGTTACAGTGTTTCCAAATGCGCCCTTTGGGATCCGCCACTATAGCCGTAAATTGATTAGAAATCGATTATAGGACAAGCTTATGTTATATACTAGAAGCAAACAGAGGAATCTTTAAAGGTATTGGCTATCAACTTAACTCGTCTTCTTAATTTTAGAGAAAAAAAAAGAACTTGGCAGCTGTCCAAACTGTGTCTACTGAACAAATTACCCGTACATACATGGTATGTAATTGTTGACATTAAAAAAAAAATACATCGAAAAAAATGACCTATGGACGGATAGTGAAAAACAGATTTTCGATAAAATATTGATGTCAATGAAACACTAACTCTGCATGATCCGTGATTCAGGCGTCATATTTACTGATATTTTCTTTCTTTTCTTTTTTTTTTCTCGATAATATGTTTTATGAACCATTTGAAACCTCGTCCAAATATTTTGAGTATCTTTCTTCACACGCCCGTACCGCCTTCACGAAATATTCCGGGTCCTTGATTGCTTGCAATAAATCCGCCTGGATCATATTCATTGTCTCGTACATTGCAGCCTCCTGATTCGATATACTTCTCGCTTCCTTCGCGTCTGGCGATTCGAACACTCGCACATCTACGATGCTATCGTGCTCAAATGTTCGTATATTGTCGTCAAAGAATATATGATGGATGTTTTGATCGTACGGGTCTATGTACAAGGGTTTGGCACTCCTATGGTGGTAGTTATTGCCCTGCCAACACAGAAAATCGTCCTGGAACGCACATATCCCCTCAGTTTTGTTCAACATGTTGTATATCTCTCGATCCCCTGAGTAAACCGAAGCTTCTTCTCCGTTCTTAGACTTCCCATCTTTGATTTCGAATACAATCGGGTCGTTGGGTTTTCGGTAAACATTTCCATGAGTTGTGTTTACCTCTATGTCCAAAGGATTCGGAAAGTCCGGGTGATTCCCGGATAATCCATGAGAAAGACTAGTGAGAACATTTTTGGCATCTAAACCGTAGGTTCTGACAACCACTGAGAAATCTCGTCCCTCCTCAGAAAGTTGATGAATAACCCTATAGACAGACGGCAAAATATAGTGATATTGCTTTCCGTTTTTGCCGGACATGGTAAGATGTTCTACGGGATCGTGTCGCCATCTTAATAGGTGCAAGTGTTCTTGGAAAACGGGCAAAAAACCCTCACCCATGGCTGTGTGTGTAAAATCTCCGGTCGCTATCCGTAAGTTGGTCCTATCTGCCGGAGTTTTCACAAGAAGTTTTTCCAGGAACTTGTATATAGTTGTAGTCCCCGGCGCGGGAGGGGTGAGAGACGGGGTGTAAGAATGCCAGTGCCATTCCGAGTTTTGTGCTTTCCCCCATGCCACCCCCGTCAGAAAACTGTTCAAAGCCTGTTCCATAGAAACTCTAGTAACCGAATCAGCTACAAGCACCGTATTCCGAATATCAAAATGAAGCACCAATTTTCGTCTTCCATCTATCCGTCCGAATTTGGTTTCAACCTTGTTACCACCGGAGGGGTCGTCATTTGTGGTATCCATGCACGCTGTATCGTCTGTAATTGGTTTCATATCTCCATTTTTCATTTCTATTCCACGCCGGGTGAAAACCCTATGAACAAAGTCATGTAGCTCTTCGTCTTTGGTTCGGCGTTCCAGATTGATAGCTTGGAAATGCAGTCTCGTACTGTTGCTGACAATACCCAGGGTATACACACACAGTCACTGTGTATAACAAATCCAAAATCAATACTGATCTATGTACCTGTGGACATGCGCAGTCTTGATATAAGCGCCTTCAGAATTGTGTTATTAAATATCCGTCCTGCTTGATCACTTCTAAATATAAGTTGAGATCGAACTAAATCGTGGTCATATATAAAAACGTAAACAGTCCAGTGTGTGTCACGGTAGTTTTCCCCCTTTTATTGCTCAAACGAAAAAAAAACGGGCATGTCATTCTTCAGTAAATAAACAAGTCATGTGGAAATGGGGAATCCCGGCGTCGGTGATTGTCATGACAACCGCAACTAAAAGCCTCACAATCGCTACCTGTCTAAATTATGCAAACAAATGGCTCGCCTAATCACCTTTAATTAAATATATTCCAGCCTTTAATTGGAATTTTAAGTAAAACATGTCTTAGTCAGACAATGAGATATCCCTCACCCCTCGTGATGGACAAGTCATTACAATTAAACTCGGTGCCATATATTTTATTTTAAATTTATTTCAAAATACACAAGTATATATAATTACCAAAATAAACTTTAAAAAGGAATTTAATTTAAACGATATTTTATTACGTAAATGTATTACATAATAAGCATTGGGCAGCAGGCAATCTGCCTATTTGAGCCCTCTCCTTAAAAAAGGAAGAAATGATTTTGAAAACATTTTGATTATAAAAAGTCGTATGAAAATATAAATAAAATGAATTTTAAATGTAACTATATAATAGTGCTCAGAATTGATTTGAACACTCACTTTTTAATGACAATCATCCATAGTTTAGATTTTTAAATGAATTTTCACACATAAATCGACTTATAAATTGATCAGGTATTTACTTGTATCTAAGAGGCTCCAACATTT
Organism: Magallana nippona; assembly: GCA_033439105.1. Classification (NCBI taxonomy): domain Eukaryota; kingdom Metazoa; phylum Mollusca; class Bivalvia; order Ostreida; family Ostreidae; genus Magallana; species Magallana nippona. The sequence goes on from CM065921.1 coordinate 26,654,458, forward strand.
ATTTCTTTTTGATCCTCATTCTTTTTTTCTTTTTTATAATGTGTGTCGATAAAAAGAATTCGAAGACATAGCAATTTCCGTTTACGTTTAAATTCTCGTTCAAGCATGTTGGTGGAACAACAGACGATAGAAGATGGGAATTTCCTAAGGTAGTCCTTTTAAAATATGAATCGATCGAGGGATGATTCTTCAAAAAAAAAAAAAAAAATATTTACACACCAGACAAAATCAGTTTCCTTTTTACTACTGATGTCAATGAAACAGCGTCATAAAACTATCACCGGAAACAGCCCAATGTCTTAATTAAAACTCCTAGGCCTTGTTTTAGCTCATTGCGGTTTGACCCTGCTATTCCTGACGAACATCTGATGCCGTATTATACAGATAACCACATTGTCTTAATACGCACAGGTCATGCAAGTTTAGATTCTGCTAATTGAAAAATAATATTGTTCCGAGAATATGATTGGACCCCGTACAATGCATAAAATTGAAGGTGCGATTTTTTGGTGTAAACTTTTAATAGTTTTTAAAATTATCAATTGTGTGTTTGGTATTCTGATAAAGTTCAGTAATCCATACTGAATGACTGCGGACTTTTTTTTTATATTTGGACAAATTAACTGATTATTCAGCCAAAAGAAGAAAATTTTCTTGAAGAAGAATTCTTCGACACCATGTATGATCAATTTAGGAAATCATGGCAAAGTGACATGTTTATTTCTTCAAAACATCTTGTTTATAAAATTTTAAAGACAACATTTGGTTTTGAATTTTGTTTTTATTATACTGTATGTACCTTTCAAATATATCTGTAATAAGCTGTAACTTTAATACTTTTAATATTTGATAAATGTAGAAGTTGGGAGATGGACTAATAAACTAATATACACATGTACTATAGCTAATAGATAACAGAATTTGTTAAAAAAAAAAAAAAGCCCCCCACCCCACCCCACCAAAAAACTAATAAACTAAATAAAAAAACAAAAAAGTTCAAACAAAATGCAATAATAAGCCCTTCACTCGGAAAAATTAAATTTGTTCTGAGTCAATGTAAATAACTGGCAAGTGCTCATGAAATTGATACACGAGGATCGGACATTATATATTTAATAAAGATATGAAGGGCTTTCTTCAGTACCAGGAGGCATGTTTCGATATTTTCAATTAAAATAACATTGCCAAATGCTTTGTTAGGAATAAAATCTCAAAGTTTCGTGTTTATACCTTATGTCGGGAGATATGAATGAACATCTATGAGGATGAAATATTTGCAAAATAAGATAAATGATAATCTCTTTCGAGTTCCAACCTGCAGAATCCCAGAATGTATGTAATAACGCAATCTTTCGCGACTATATATTTTTTAATTTAGAATGGAACTACTTGCGTGGTCAATGAGCACGGGGTAAAAATAGTGGTAAGTGACCTACACAGATTCGTAAGATTATATATATATATATATATATATATATATATATATATATATATATATATATATATATATATATATATATATAGGTCTCTAAGAGATGGAAAAGTTGTTCTTCCATCGATCGACCTTATGCCACTTTACTACATGAATATTATAATTATTGAAAGTACCCTGACTTAATTTTAAACAAGTCAGAATCTGTATAATTTAAATCTCTTTCACAGCTATATATTTACTGTATATAGTTTTTATATTTACATTCAGTGTTTATTTCCCCTTATGTTTGCACTGGATATCTGCGACGTTCAATTTCCTATGAACACACTTAGGTTAGATGATGAGTTTTATTATGACGTCACAAACGTCGAAGTGCAACGTCACAAGCGAAAATCAGAGTTCACTCTTGTGGCTGTTACAATAGCTCTTCCATCAATTCAACTTACCCTTAGGACAATACAGTAATTTTGTGGTATAAATCACATTTGCAGACAAGGCAAGAATTTAATATAAATATAAGCAATGAATGTTTATTTTGGGATGTCGTCGGTCCTATAACACACCAGGCCGTGCAGACAAATTATCATTCCGCGCTAACGCGGTATAGCGAAGATGAAGCAGAGCCAAGTTATCTTCTAGTAGAAACTTTTTTTTCGTGTTCAATAAAGTATTAAAACACATAACAACCTGCTAACAGTGAAATAACTCCACAAATATTAGCTTCATTTAATTTGTAAAATTTAGTTAATATTATCATTGAAAGATGATCAAAATCAAACAACAATCAGAGCATTATTAACTTTTTTTTTAAATGCTCTCGTAGAATTGAGTGACTGAAAAATGTTGCTGACGGGGGACCCATACTAAGTTTGAGGGTGTGTTTTAAAGTAAAACCTGTTCAACACTAAAACGTGTACATCTTTATTTCAACATACATTTTTTGTTTTGTATTGGTTTACAAATGATTTTGAAACTCACTAGATTTTAAAGTTGCACATGAAATGACACATAAAATGTTTTAAAAAGTTAAAAAAAAAAAACCCATGTATTCTAGTAAAAATATAAGTTTGATAATGCACTGCATCAGTTTAAAATAAATATTACGAACATTAAATCACCATGCACATATAAACAATAAATTGAAATAATGATGATAATAAATAGTTGTAATAAACATAAAAAAAAAATTAATAGCAATAAATAAAGAATGGGAATTCCAAAGTTACTACACAGTGGGCGGACAACAATTCAGCATCGGAATGCAAGACACATTGAGCTGTTTAAGGCTTTTCTCTTTTATCTATACGCACATTAAGCTATTTATGGTCCGTAACAGGACACGCAATCGATGAAATCCTCGTCATCTGCACGTTTAATATTCCTCCGTGTCGTCTTCCTCGTTGCCGTTTTCGACGGAATCCAGACCCACTTCCTCATAGTCATGTTCCAGGGCCGCTAGATCCTCGCGGGCTTCGGCGAACTCACCCTCCTCCATACCTTTATATTAAATCAATAAATCAATTCAAATCATCATCAATCATCATCAATATTCATCATAATCATCATCATCATCATCATCATCATCATCATCATCATCATCAATAATCACAAATTATCGATTCCATAAAATGATTAATCATCGTCATCTTCATCATCATCATTATTTATGATTGGTAACAGCTTGTTCAGGGACACGACTTACCTTCGCCGACATACCAGTGGACAAATGCGCGCTTTGAGTACATCAGGTCAAACTTGTGGTCTAGCCTTGACCATGCCTCTGCTATGGCGGTAGTGTTACTCAACATACACACGGCTCTCTGGACCTGTGCGAGGTCATCACCTGTGTAATAAAAGTTCAAGGTCAATTAACGCGTGAAAAATTAGACTGAGAAGAATAAAAGCCCCCCCCCCCCCCCCCAGCGAACTCGCCTTAAAACAAATATAATACTGCAATTTCATAATTGTTCATCAGTGGTTAAAAAAATGTAGAAAAGAGATGATTTAGGTAAAATTCGTTTAAAGTACAAGTTTGTCCACCAAAGTTACATGTATACGTATAAAGTTGCTATACAGTACATATAAGTACCTGGGACGATTGTTGGGGGTTGGTAGTTGATGCCCACTTTGAATCCAGTTGGACACCAGTCTACAAATTCAATGGATCGTTTGGTTTTAATGGTTGCTATGGCAGCGTTGACATCCTTAGGTACCACGTCACCTCGGTACAGCATGCAGCAGGCCATGTATTTTCCGTGGCGCGGATCACACTTGACCATCTGGTTACTGGGTTCGAAACAGGCGTTGGTGATTTCTTGTACTGACATTTGCTCATGGTAAGCCTTTTCAGCTTTAAAGAAGATTTGAAGAGTGCTATATTGTCATAGTGGTAAAATATGAGAGAGAGAGAGAGAGAGAGAGAGAGAGAGAGAGAGAGAGAGAGAGAGTGTGTATGGGTATGTTGTGTAGGCGCGCGCGTTTGTGTGTAACACTTAAATGCTATACAGAGCTTGAAACGTTTTAGCCTGGACAATATCGATGTAAACTGATACTTATGATATGATCAATAATGAGGAACGTTGTATGTAAGCCATATGCACTAACATGCTGAAACTGCATTTTTAAAAGACGGGTATTTGCAAAGTCATAATGTAAACTTTTCCGTGGCCAATCCTTTAAATTATCAAATATCTATCCACATTTCTTCAGACAAGCGTAACAAAATATTTGCCTATACTCAAGGTTACTCAGTATGGTAAAATCCGGGTCGTTAAATCTGGAAAACCCAGAAAACTATTTTCGTCATTATGACGAGCACATACGAAGATCAAAAGCACTTTAAATCGATTAGGGATCGATGTTACCGGTATAAGAAGTAGGACATTGCTGTATAAATAAACAGCATACGCTAGCCTTTTGAACTTGAAAGCTTGCTATATCATTTAATATGTACATCAAATATTATTGTTTAGCCCTGATGGACAAATTGATCCACGAAGTTCTTTATTACCGAAGAATTGTTCATATTACATTCAATAAATATGGAGAGACTACATTTGCATGTTAAGATCTATTTGTAAAGATTACGATTCTTATGGTGAAAGTGTGATAAAATGGGCAAAATTTTACAACAAATGGACAAATATATAGCTACAAGCATAACTTATGAAACTAAATCATGAATATCATCTTTTTTATTTACATAGACATAATTGGATTACAAAAAACCCATCAGGCACACTCATTAAATTACCTGAAATGATTGGAGCGTAGGTAACTAATGGAAAATGTATCCTGGGATACGGCACCAAATTAGTTTGAAATTCGGTCAAATCTACGTTTAGAGCTCCATCGAATCGAAGTGAAGCAGTAATAGAAGACACAATCTGACCAATCAGCCGATTTAGATTTTTGTAGGAGGGTCTTTCGATGTCGAGATTTCTTCTACAGATATCATAGATAGCCTCGTTATCGACCATAAAAGCGCAATCGGAATGCTCCAATGTCGTGTGGGTGGTCAGTATAGAATTGTACGGCTCCACAACAGCAGTTGAAATCTAAATGAAACAAAATATAACTATAGAATATTTTGTATAAGTTACTAGTATACATGTATTACCTAAGTTATATTGCGGCAACTTTCAAATTCTGCTTTATTGTATATTGATAAAGAATTAAAGTTTAGTTACTTGTACGTGAACTTTGGATATTTAAATAAATATATTTCTTTCTTTCCATAATAAAATTATCTCAGGAATTACATGTAATTAAAAATCAAGAATAAACTCAAAGGAATTTTGCACATTTTAAACAGTTTTTTGAATCAACCTTTACCGTATCATTTTTTTTTCCTCGTGGTACTAGATCGTAGAATTCTTTCAAAAATATTGTGAAGAGACATTTTCCTAAATCTTAATTATATTTTTTTATTCTTCACCTGTGGGGCTGGATACACGGCAAACTCAAGTTTAGATTTCTTTCCGTAATCAACCGAGAGCCTCTCCATCAGTAAAGACGAAAACCCACTTCCGGTTCCTCCCCCAAAGCTATGGAAAACGAGAAATCCCTGGAGACCTGTGCATGGATCAGCCTGTGACCAACAAGTCAAAAAAATTTTAAATGATTAATGTTCCAAATGTCCAAATGTATTCTTTCACGGCTAAAGTATTACATGAAAATCTGTTTGTATGCTTTCTAAAAATAGTATACAGTAGCGTACTTTCTATATAAAAATTGTGTCATAATGATTTAGTATGTCTGTTTGTTTGAATATGTCTGTTCGTCTGTCTGACAATCTGATCCAACATGAATCTTGGTAAAACCTTTACTAAACAAAACAGTGAACCGAAAGCTTGCCAAAGACAAAACTCCATTTGTGCATGAGATAATTAATGTAATAACGGTGGCGTGGTGTTCTTTATGCAACAACGAAAATGAATATTTGAATACATCTTCTTTTTATAAAATCATGAAAAAAGACGTTGGATGTCCTGTAATTAAAACAAATTGAATATAATTGAATACAATTATTCAATAAGTGGTGTATGTTCGTTATGCTACTGAATATCAAGTCAGATCTAAAGAAATAGGGTCGACGTCTGAGACAAAACAATCTTCTACCAGTTTCCTGATTCTGTCCAGCACTAGGTCGACTATCTCCTTGCCGACAGTGTAGTGGCCCCGTGCGTAGTTATTGGCGGCGTCCTCCTTCCCACTTATCAGTTGTTCCGGGTGAAACAACTGTTTATAGTTGCTGCAGCGCACTTCATCTGAAAGAGAAAATATCCCGTTAATATCCAGATTACACTTTTTAAATACATTTTACATAAAGTAACGATGGGGATAATTACATTATAAATGACATTCATAAGGTAATAAGACAATTGGTTCACGTCTACTTGGGAAACAGTCAAACTATTGTCCCCCAGTAGTGAAGAAACCCTTGAAACTGTTGTCCTCGGCTTTCGGCACCGGGCAACAGCTTCCCCGAGTCCTCTTCCCTTACCTCAGGACAATTGTTTTGATTGTTTTCCGAACATTCATGAAGTAATTGAAGTATATACTATTTCTGTAATGACGAATAACGTCTGAATGAGACGCAACTCCCAAAGATCAGTAATTATATATGCGCCATCTAGTGAGAGAGTGAGCAAACACATACCCACAACGCTCGGCTCCAGGTCCACGTAAATAGCCCGGGGCACGTGCTTCCCCGCGCTCGTTTCGCTGAAGAACGTGTTGTACGATTCGTCGCCATTGTCTACCATGTTTGGCTTGTCACAGATCAGGTGACCATTTGGATGTATTCCGTGCTCCAGACAGTAAAGTTCCCAGCATGCATTGCCCATCTGTACCCCAGCCTGACCGACGTGAATAGATATGCATTCCCTCTAGAAAACAAACCAAAACTCATCAGGGGAAAAAAAAGCAGACAATGCCATTCATTACCCTCCTATGGCAAACGCAAACCCAATGCGTTCGGTATATTACACGTGGAAGTTCCTAGCCTGAAACACTGTTATGGATTTGCGATCGAGTTTGAAGTTAACAAGATTGAATTCCACAGTTCCTCATTCGAAATTCATTTTTCTTCTGTGGTACTGCTTCAACATCTTACAAAAATTATACGAATGCTTCCGAACATGACATAAAAAAAACAAATACCGATAAAAAAAAAAAATACTCCAACCGTTTTAACAAAAAGATAAGTTATTTTGCTACATTTTTTTTCGATACATATTTTGCATGAATTTGACCAATGGTTGGTCTTGATCGTCCTCATATTTGTTTAGTCCAGTTCGCATTCGTGCAACTCAAACGAATCCGTAATTATTCCATAAATACATGTATTCCAACTGTTGCAACAAAAAGATAAGTGATTTTGATACATCCATTATTGTACACAAAAAGCATATAATTTCCAAAACCAATCATTTGTAAATATAATTTTTAAGTCAATAAATTTGACCATTGGTTAGTCTTGATTGTCCTTAATTAAATTTTACAGTCCAGTCCGCGTTCGCGCAACGATCCCGCGCAACGATCCCGAAAATATCCTATAAAAGTACTTACAGAATGACTACACTAAGGAACAATACAAAACATTTCCCGACACCAAACAAAAAGTTACCCGCCCAAATCTCGAATCCGGTGTTCCATAACATCGAAGGCTGCACATATTCTCTCTAGAAGAAACCCCCAAAATTAAAAACATAAACCCTGCAAACAACCCGTCATGTCCTGCAAGCAGTTAATTTTACACTGTTATAATGACAGCACCCAAAGCAGATGCGTCCATTGTTGCACACCGCAGCCTCACTGTTTAATTTATCTTTCTTGGGTTTGGAGTACTAGAGTGCCCGATGTAGACTGTCTGTCGTGGTTTTGGGACGAGAGACGCACCATCTTCGTTATCTTCTAAGCTCGTTTTTGTTTTTAGAAGACAGTCTGAAGACGCACCGCGATGTTTTAATAGTCTTATGCAACTTCACATCTGCCATTCGGCGCGATTTACTACGATCATCAGCATTTTCTCTCTCATTTCAATCTGTTTTTCATCTCCAGAAAAAAAGAGTAAAAAAAACTGATGTATTTTTTTTTTATTGAATGAGTCATTGCGAAAGGGAACGGTTCTTAGAGCAGACGTTCGATGATATAGACCCTAACACTTTCTAATCTTACATTTTGTGTGCACGATGTAATAAACTTACTTTATACTCCGATTTCAAGTTCTTTTGACTTGTGTATGAAAAGAAATATTTTATTATTCATATGATTACTTTATTTTATTATACATACCGGTACGTAAAATGTGAGTGGAAAACGTACTCCCCCAAAAATTACGTGCTTCAAATTAAGATGTTTTTCCTTGAGTTTAAGGGATAGAAATAGTTTCACCTTCTGTTTCAATCATATTAACAGACGAGAATTGAATTGCACTCAGCGCGTGCACAGTATCGTCTGCTGATTACGAGAAGCTCATAAAACAATGCACCAAGCAAAGCAATTACCAATACACGAAAATCGCAAGGAAAATGAAAAGAATTTTTTAAATTAATATACACATGTAAAAACTTTTTACTATGTGTCTTCTTTATATTTCAGTCCACATTTTTTTTTACACTAATCAAACGCACATTGGTATCAAAGAAACTCAAATTTATCAAATTTTACAAACATCAATTTTATAAATAAATTTATCACTAATTACAGCTGATTATGAAGGAAACATTTGACTTACCATGGTTATACTTTTTGAGTCTCAGAAACAGAATGATTTGGTGAGTTTTCTTTGTCCGTTGTTAGTAGGGTGTTCAAGGTACCAAACACAACGCCGATCTGACAAGCTTTGTATGCGCGTGCTGGAGATACACCATGACGTCATGCACATGCAGAATTCACTATCTCTGTACCGTTTTGTTCACAGCTTCTAGCCGTTCATATCAACGATTTTCACCGTCGCTTTTTACAAGCGCATAATTTTGGTTAAAATGTTTATTGGGACATTTCTTAGATTTTGGAAAGATACCTTCTGGAACTGATAGCGGACCATCTTCAGACTTCCATTGAATTGACGCCATATTTATCTTTTAAGAATTAGAATATATGTAAGATATATCTATGCTTGTCTTCTGTGTATCAAATTAATAAATAAATATCGAATAAATACTTGATTGGCAAAAGGAGTAGCACTGCAAAACTACTATATATATATATATATATATATATATATATATATATATATATATATATATATATATATATATATATTCAGTTTTCGTTGTTTTAAATAGCTTATAGCGGTAAAACATGTTTTGTACAAAAGTAACATACAGGAGTTCAGCGACCAGCATAACATTTTGAAAGGCAAAACGTGTTTTACAGTGTCAAAACTTCGGTGACCCAAGCTTGATGAAAAGTATTAAGGACATGCAAAAACTTGCGTTACATATACATAGCATTACAAACTAAAATGGTGATCGAACAACATATGTTGTATCAGCATAGGAGACTTGGGTGACAAAAGAATTTATAAATTTGCCCGACCTCAGTCCTTTAAATATAAGTTTCTTAAAGTCTTTTAGTGAAATTTGAAATTTTTATATAAATCCAAATCAAATATCAATTTTGAGATATGGTATCTATATGTTTCACAAAATTAAAAGCATTATTAATCCATCTTTCTAGTTTCCTACCGGCGAAGCAGGAGGGGACTATATATATAGTCTTAATCGCTGTCCGTCAGTCATGTTGTCCCAACTTCGTTTTCCAGACCTTTTTCCGTGAAGGTTTTTTACAACATTCCAGACTTCAGTGGCAAAGCAAGCAATACTTTGCAATTGGTGGCCAAAATACGTTTTCGGTACCTACAGCTTTGTAATCAATTTTAATTTTTTTTCAAACATTCAAAACCTTGTTGGAAATTTTTTAAAGCAAGACTGGCCAAATTACATATGATACTTGTACACAATTTAAGACTGTGCTCGAAGCGTTTTAAAGCCGGATTAGTCTTAGCTCCTATAAATCAAGATTTATATCTTCTGGTTCAATAATTTATCTTCTGTGATCTACTTTCTTCCAAAAATATTGCAAATTATGCATGAAGTGCATATTTAAATCGTCTTTTTATTTTATTAAAACGGCTAATTACCAGTAAGGGCTGAGGTCGGTAAGAGAAGCAATTCAAATGGGGTGGGGGAAGGGGTGGGGGTGGGGTTGACACAAATCTGCTTCGGCTTGAATAAAAGAGCCCAGTGCCACCAAATAAACATTCCCATGTGGGGAATCCATGTTTTCAAGTCTATGATCTACACAAACTAGCCAGCTAATAAATACAAGCAAAAATAAGCAATGTTTCCAAAATTTTTTTTTTTAATTCACCAAATAACAAAAGAAGAAATATAGTAGTAATACCACCACTTTCAAAATTTTATCTAGTTGATTTATACGGTATGACATACATGTATTTGTTCTATAAACAAAGCAAAAAGAAAAAAATAAACGGAGAAGCACACTTGACAATGGCGACAAGCCCATTATAGGTATCTCATTGTAACGGTCTGTCAGACAGACCTAGGCAGTAAAGGGAATTCAAAACTCAAAGAAAATTCTGTTTCACAGACATGCACATATATTTATATATATAGAAAGCAATAACTCTCCATGGAAAGAAACTAAGGCTTGTGTACAAGAATTATCAATCATTTTTGAAAAAAAAACTAATTTTTCCTGTTTCCAATATCCGGAATATAAAGTTTTGGAAAAATCCCTTTTACTGATGCACTATTATGAAATTTAGAGAAAGTCTTATACATTAACCCTGATGCTTTACGAAATTGTCAAAATAGCAAATGACATGTTTATGACTAAATTTTTGCCTATACAGTGTATGCCAAAATTGAGTGAGTTAAAATCTTTTTTAGAAGAAAAACAAAATACCACAAAATTATACACAAATGTGTGGAAAGAGATGAAAAAAAGTAAAAATACACCGCAGAATATGAATCCAACCTGCAGTTTCTTTCCAATGCAGAAGACCAGATTATACTCATTAGATGAGAATACATGAAGTAACAACCGTCTCTACACTACAGATGTACACATAGACAACAGAGATCATTAACACACACACACATACAGAACACACAAAACATGAATGGAAATAAGAAAGTTGGCCTCAGATTAATACTTGTGAAATACTTACACATATATATATAATGACGATATAACATGTAACAATGGCAACACATTAAACAAACTTGTTTCCATTTCTTTTCTGGAACATTTTGTGAGGGGAAAATTGTAAGTGAGGAAAGCCAGTGGGAAAAGACCGTCGAAATGCAATATGGCTGAATGCAGTTTAAAAACTCGAACTGTACGACAAAAACTAAAATTTGATTAACCAGTACAACATCAGATGCTAGAGTTTAAATCATGAGAAAAGAAGGGCAACTCTACAGGGCCGTAACCAAATGCATGCTTAACAAGGGATGACAAAATGTTACATTGCAGTACAACATCATGACTAAGTTTGGAAATACATGTATGATATTCGTAACAATTGGGAAATCCATCTCAATTTGTCATAGCACCTTCATAATCTTTTACAACACGCTATAAACCAGTAACATCATTTCAAAACATGATTCTCAACAATTAAAGATAAATACTCATCAGTTAAACATCTTAATCCTAAATCTTTAGACACACTGAAAATAAAAATTTAAAAAAATGACGAAGAAATATTCGTATGATTGAAAAGCGGAATTATTGAAAATTTTAGCGGCCCAAGAAAATAGTATATTTCATACAATGAATATTTTGTTCAAATATGGCAGATCAGATTTAACTTACAACAGCTTCATCGGATAAAATAAAAGAACAGAGAAAAGAACACTCTATCTATATATCTCTCTACTTAGTTGGCCATAATAAACAAAGTTCTCATTGACACTCACACATATATCACAACATTTCTTAAATTAACAAAAAATATTCAAGAACAAAATAAAACACAAATTCAAACAATTCTAAAAGGATTTTCCACTGAAACAATATTGTCCTATTTATATAAAACAAAGGATTTTAAAAAAGGGCATGCCAACAAATCCAAAGCATGCAATGACCTTTTAAAAAAAGTTTCACAGCACTAAAACATTCTTTGTGTTTTTTTGGTCTTGGTCATAGAGCAAATAAGTTGAAACTGTACATGAATTTTACAAGTGTTTGTTGACAGCATAAAAGAAAAAAATTCTTTCTGTTTTTCAGAGAATCAAGACAATTTTCTTCATCAAACATCTAGGTCTTTACAGGAAAAGAATTTTCTTCATTCAAGATCTTTACAGGAGGAGAATAATTTTTCAGATAAAAAAAATGTGTTTTATTTCACAAATAAGTAGCACTAAACTGATGTAATAGTAAACCCAATAATGAATTACACTTGGATGAATCCAACAGGTTCCAGATGAGTGAAATTCTCTTACATTTTGAAATGCAATATACATCATGATACATGCACGCTGATGATGGGTAATGATGAAATGGATCCCAAAGAGATTACACCTCATCTGAGTCTTGTACATTAAATAACAAAATTACACTACTGTGTCTGCCAATGCATATCAGGGAACAACAAAGCCAATTCAAATCCGCTGTTGGATACAGGGACAATCTCTCTCTATCTAACCACGATTTTCAAAAACGAAATATTACAAACTGTCGTAAGTCCATCTCCAAAGGGAGAAAACTCATTGAAGCTTCCTTCCACATATCACATTGAGTCTCGAATGTTTTAAACTCTTAATAATTAACAAATAACAAACAACAACTCTCTAACAACAGTTGTATGATGTAATTCCTCTCCTTTAGAATAAATTTTCCTTCTTTCTTTTTTTTTTTTTTTGATTTTCTTCTTTCCCATCATGTCTCTCTGTCAACATAAAAAAAAAAACTTGCTTCATTAAGAAAACCATGTCTTTATGTCGTCGCAATGGATGTCTGTAGTGCTGAAATTGCCTCTGAAGTCATCTGCGCTGTCGTGATCTGAGGCGACGCGAACAACATGGACCCCGTGGGGGTGGAGTCCAACCCTGTCCCCTCAGCTGCCCCCTGCAGGCCCTGTCCCGCCATCTGTGAGTTGTATTCAGCAGTCTCCATTCTGAGAATGTATGGAATTATGCTGTCAATTTGAACACTGCCGATCAGGCCGGCGAAAAACAGTTCCTCCATCACGCTGGGACTGAGAGAATGAAGGGCGGGAAGGCGGAGCAATAGTTTGGCTAGGCGGTCGGGATTGGAGGGGTGGGTCTGTCGCACGTGGTTGGCCAACTCCCTCTGAGCTCTGTCTTGAACCCTCTCAATCTGTGGGGCATTGGGCAATGAAGGAGTATCTGTAAAAATCAACTCAAATTAAAAGCCAAAATTCAGCCCAAATCATTAAAAAGTCAAATCAAAATGCCTATATCTGCAATAAAACAGCTTTTAGGCTTTCAACACAAACATTTTCTCTTTAAAGAAAAATCGAGTTTTCAAATAATTGTCATCAAAAAGGTTCATATTTAATACAAGGCTATATAAAAGGGATAGTGTAATTTCACCCCCTCCCCCCCCAAAAGAAAAAAATTATTGTAAGAAATCATCTATAACATTATCTTTTACCAATATCTATATATACATGTAAATGTATCTTTATTAATAATTAATCTGTTTAAAATATGTTTACAAGGAACTTCCATAGATAGGTCTACAATGTGAATATCCACTTACCAGGAGAGAACAGGACTAGGGCCTTCAGATAGGCAAACTCCTCTGAGTCTATCTGTAGAGCCTCCAGTGACTGGATGTAGTTCTGTAGCTTCAGAATGTGATCAATCACCAGCTTCACACGCTCCGCCGAGTTCTTGTCTACAAAACATAAATCAATAGAGTTCAACAAATTTAACTTTTTTCCATTCCAATATCTTCACTGAAATAATGTGCCCATTAACTTCTTCATTTTGGACTAATCTTGGAAAATAAAACCCTTGAATATTGATTAAACATTGCTGGAATGTCATTGTACAAGTTTTTTTAAGAAAAAGTTACTCACATATCGGTTAATGAAATGTAACAGAAAGAGCAGAACTGAACTAAAAGGTAGAAACATTAGTTACTTTTGAAGTCATAGATTTAATCCCATAATTAATTTGACCCTGCTCTGTAACTGATGCCAAGTCTTTAGATTTAAACTCCAAAAATTGATCTTTTGGTTATCGTGCCAAAAACTTCAAAATATAATGCGGAAGACAGCTATTTTATATCTATTTTATTGCAAGATTTGCAAAGGGAAATAACTCAATTTCCATACTTTAACTCAAAATTGGAAAAATGAGTAATTTCTCTATTCAATATGGCAATAAAATTAATCAACACGGCAGCATTTGACAAAATGCTGCCGTGCCCGAGAACCAATATAGATATTTTTTGGACATACCCTGTTGGAGCGCGGTCTGTAGGTGGTTCAGTATGGCCATCAGGATGGTGGACAGTGACATGGACTGAGCACACTGAGCCAGGCCAAGGGTGAACAGTTCACTCCAGGACGACTTCACCAGGATCGTCTGAACCTCTTGGCTACAAGCAGACCAGATTGGACAAATAAATGTCAATTCATAGAACCCAAAAAGCTGAAGCTTCAATTTTATTGCATCTTAAAAAATTAATAACTTTCGATAGTTGAATTTAATAACGGATTACCATATGGTAAATTGTTATTTATATGAAAAGATGTTCAGGAAGTTCTTCTAGAGGTCAAGCTAATGTAATCAAGACACTCTAACCCTGTCCCTTCCAGCAAATCAGATTTGCTATTTAATCCCACATTTGGGACGAAGATGTGAGAACTGACCTAAGAACGTGGAACGCGGTGATGGAGCGTGTCCAGTGCATGGACAGGAACAGGAGACGGGAAGCGGTCTCACAGATGTAATGCACGTTCAGGTACGCCGGCATGGGCGAGGGGGTGGTCAGGTTGAAAGTAAAATTCTGCTGAGTCAGCACCGGGCCTGGAGAAACCAAATTTAAACAAATCAGTATCAAAGCAGATTTGCTATCACACATACATCTTCAACCGATTTATCAAAAGAATAGCATTGCAAAAAATATAAATTCTACAAATTAAGAAGATTAATTGATCAATTGATTAATTATCAAGTACTGTTAAATTTTTCTTGACTAGTACCGTAGTATGCTTTACAAATGCAAAGAGTAAAATATACATATTTTTTTCAATTCTGTCAATAGTTCAACCCATCCCCTTCTGAAAAACATGTACGAAAAATATAAACCCTTTTAAGTTGAAATAAAAAATGAGGATATATAAATACATGTATATGATTAAGTACATTTATTTACTTTTGACATATCTCAATAGTTATACTCTATTGCTTAGATTTTCAAGATTTGTGAGATGATGTTGAAAATATCAGAAAATAATCTTTCTGTATTCTATATCCATGCATTAATTCATCTCTAAAAAACTAGTAGGTAAAGTCTCTCTCTGTGTCACCACATGGAACATCTATTCAGCATTTACCCCTGATGTTACTGTGGTGTCATCATTGTTCTTGGGGAACCAATGTTCTTGGCTTTAGTAGGTAACCCTTGCCCACAAATTTACATCCACACGAATGTACATGTATATATAAGCATATGTTTAATATCCATAAAATTATCCCATAACTCTATTAATGTATATACGTCCCCATGAACCAGGAAAATTTTGGCTACCCATGAAAATTGACCATACCCCTAGTATTTAAAATTTCTAGCAATGTATAGCATTTTCAAAGGAATCGATCAAATTCAAAGTTAAGCTCAACTGCTAGGTCACTCCTATGTCTATACTTGCTGGGCCCTACTTACCACTCAAATAAAACAGACAAAGCCTAATAAGTAACTCACCGTCAACCTCGACTACGATGGAGCTATCTCGGTTGTACTCGGAGCCGAGATCCATGCTCAGCGAGGACTGATCCAGGCTGCTGTCGCACAGAGAGGACTGGTCCAAGGGCTGCAAAAGGAGGGAAATCACGTGAGGCCATGAAACACACTTTTCTGTCATCTATATGTATTAAAGGACTCATAAATGAAAACCTCGGTTTAGTCATTCCGAATTCATAAAATAGAAAAAAAAAAGACACAAAAAAACAAACCCAGATGAATTTTCAGAATGCTAGAAGATTTCTAATAGGTATATGACTGTACAAAGTAGGTGAGAAAACTCAGATTGGCATCAGTTATAATGTACTTGTTTAGATATCAGCACCCAACCATTTATTATCTTAATTATGCATAGTGTGAAAGAGGTGTGCTTCACAACAAATCAACTGATTCAACACATGAAAATCCTCTTCCTATACAATATATATATTTTTATAAACAATTTGCATGCAAAGATGTGTTATACATGTTATAGGACGAAGAAATCTGATGAGTGCTTGAGAGCGCACACTGTGCGTAACAGAGTCCTACTCTGAAGCTGATTTACCTGAGGCTGGACAGCTTTAGCCAGTGTGTCAAAGGCCTTGGCGGCATTGTTTGACGTGTCTCCTCCAAGTCCCGTGTCGCCGTTAGACGGGGTCTGATCCTCCTCCGCATTCTTGCTCATTGTGGCTAAGGTAGTCACCACATTGGCCAGTGTACTCAGATCTGTCACAAAGAATTATTCATTCAGATTTCTCTTTAACAAAGAAACTGGAGAGAGAGAAAGAAAAGGAGAGAAAGAGGAGAGAAAAGGGGAGGAAGGAAACATCAACTGTAAATATGTTGATATGCTTATAAGAATATTTTGAGCTGCTGAGCTTACAGCATTTATAAAAAAAAATTTTGGTCTGATAAAAGAGTGATTATTTCAGCAATGTAAAGCTAAGTTTATGTATCACAGATTTAGTCTTTTCCTCAGAAGTCCTATTACACAATGAGACCTAGATTTGAAATCAACAGGTAGACAAACAGGTGTGACATTTACTAGCTGCAATAATGTAGCCCTTCCCCCCTTTTTTGGGTGTGAGGGCTACAACTCCATAGGATCTCCGTAATGGTGGGATTTTGGGTCACATCATACATAAATGATGATATCATTATTCTTGGTTTATATATGGTTAGTTTGTTGAACCTGAATTAAAAGATAATTTTATATAGAGGCAGTCTTACATAAAAACAATCTTTTCAGACTGAGGTCTCCCACATTAAAAAAATAATTTTGCACCATTACAGAGATCCTATGGAATTGCAGCCCTCTCAAGAAAATGCAGATAAAAAAAAATTGAAGGGCTACATTACGGAAGCTAGACGTTTACCTGTTGTGGTGGAGGCAGGCACTGCCCCACCCATGATGACACTACCCTGATCTGTGTGGACAATTCTCTCCTGGAGATTCGCCAACAAGTTGCTGGCTGTTCTCTGAGCACCAGCATCTTCCAACTGGAATGAGAGATTTATACCATGAAATAATACTGGTATTAATATTTACATAAGCTTTAGTTTCTATGATTCTTAGCTTCAAATTTGGAAAAAAAAGAATATACAACAGTGGTAAAATTAATTGTGCAAAACTTTTCAAAAAATCCTCATAAAATGTACTGTCAATTTACTATATAATGTTAAAATCTTACAAATCTTAATTTTGAAATTTTAAGGATTTTATAGCTTTAATTTGCCATGGTGTTACTTTTGAAATTCAAATTATAGCTATTATAGCTTTATTCTTTTTTTTTTTTTTTACCACATGAAACTTTAAATGTAACTTTTTGCAAGCTTTGCATTATTCTCATGACAAATACCTATTCCGTATAAAACAGCAAATGGGATGTACATTGGTTAATTGCACATCAAAAATAAGAAAAGACCTGGCTACATACTTTGCCTGCAAATGTAGGAAGTGATGCCGAGGGACTGCTGAGATCTTTGCGAATGTAGATTTTCTGTGTAGATGTGGCCACCGTCGCTGGAAACTGTGGTCTCTGTTCTTTCTCTGGCGGCTTCCTCTCTTGCTGCACAGCTGAAATGGAAATGTTCAAAGGTACATCAAAAACCTGGCTTGATAAACAATGCAATCGGAATTGCCAAAGAAGGACTTATGCCCCATGCTTGGCCTCTTTTGGATAAGTGCAAGAATGAGTGACCTTGGTCAGTGACCTCAGATTAGGGTCATGACGGACCTTCAGGTCATATGATCCTCTGATATTTCTTCTTGTAAAAGTTATGGACCAGACATGAAATTGAGATGAACATTGTAATACAAACAGTCCCCTTGGTTAACACAACCCAAGCCCTATTAGGAAAGTACAAACTACATATATACTCACATTCTGCTCTCATGCCCACGGCCAAGCACTTCTGGAGTCGACAGTACTGACACCTATTTCTGTGGGGTTTGTTGACTGGACAGTCCTTGGTTCCCCGGCATGCATACCCCAGCTGTTTTCTGATGCTCCTCTTGAAGAACCCCTTACACCCCTCACAACTCGTGCAGCCATAATGACGACCTAAACATCAATAGAATTCACATTTAATACAGAGAGCACAAACTTCAAACAAGACACATAGATACAACACTAAAGATTATTGTGAGCAATAGGACAAAGAGAATGAAAAATGTGATGAAGAAAGTAGTAACGATGATGATGATGATGATGATGATGAAGAAGACAATATTTACCAGAGGCCTTGTCCCCACACACGACACATGGCTCAAACTTGCTTTCAAATGAGGCCTTCTGGACCTTTTCACGGATTAAGTTTTGCTCATCCCTCAGTCGCTCCAGCCTCTGATTATGTTGTAGTTCCTACACAGAAACAAAATTCTTGCAATTGCCTTAAACTTTTCTCTAGAAGAGAAAAAATGTACCATAATAAATGAAAATTAGGAAATACATGTACTTCATGAAAAAAGTTGATTTTCTAAAAAAAATATCACCAGAAGCTTTTTGCCTTCCTGTTTACACGTATGTGTATGCATAAGCTAATGAAGGATCGTTCTAAGAGAAATTTGATTTGTCAGTATGACATGAATGCCTCAGCAAAACATACCCGGGAGTCAAAATGCATGTTAAGGAGCAAGTATCAAATGAAAATTATACATCGTAAAATCTTGTGTGTAACATGCCAAAATTTGATCAAAAGTGGGGGGTGCGTATTATACAACAGAACAGCATTTTTTCAGAGCGTGTTTTTGGATACCCCGGGAGTATGAGTGCCGATATCGTGTGTTATGCAAGTTGTATGAGTGTAGACTAAACTTATTTTGTCAGAAATACCTAATTCTTAATTTTATTTCCATGTATGAGAATATTTATCCACCCAGACCACTGTTACTTGCATCAAACAATTTCTGTCAACGCACCTGTTGACTCGTGGCATGGTCAATGTTTGTTTAACAATTTCCAGTGAAGCATGCACCTGTTTCGTGTCAGACTTCACAGGTTATTCGAGTGAGAGAAGATTATCAATTATTATGATTTGATAGACTTATTTACTTTGGCCCGTTATGCAGTTTAACATTAGGCTATTGCTTTACATAGATACTTTTAAAAATAGACTGATCATTTGTACGACTTGATAATGACCATATACGACATACAAACGTTTCTTCACAAACAATAATCAAAGTCTTTAAGAATTGGACTAATTATCAGCTAAATAATTTCTTTTAGATCCATAAATGTTATTACTTTAAAGCACTTTGAAGACATTACGCATGCACATCCATGACTTTTCAAAAATCTCCTTTGAAAATTTCTTTGTTTTTAGGGTGCCTATCATACATAGGAACAGCGTTTTTCCCCCCAGCATTTTACACCCAGCTTTCAGGGTTTGTGCTATACACGAGACTTTAAGGTAACAAAAAATGACTCTATACATGTAACATTGGTGTAAAGAAATTCTAAAAACTTAACATTAATATTTAAAATATTTCACAAATCAAGGGCTATAACTCTTCTAAAACTCAGTCAATGCAGACAAAACTCACTCATGCTGACAATAATTTTCAGGAAAGAAACCTAAAATCAGCTTAATGTCAGAAAGCCATGCAACTTTTTAGGTTGTAAAACTATATAAATTTATTTCAATATATTCTTATTTCAAAATATTCTCTGCTTATAGGGGGACAATTTACCAAAATTAAAAAAAAAATCACTAAAATAATTTGAATGACTGCAATTCAACAGTCAATCTAAAAAAAAAAATCAGAGATGAAAATGAATGAAAGCAAATGATCATAATATTATTTTGAAAAAATTTGACTTCACTTCCAATGAATAAAACAATTTGTGAAATTCCTCAACTTTCATCAATTTCTTTAATATCTGACCAAATTATTGAATTGGGCAATATAATTCTCATGTCAATGAAAGCCACACTACGCCCACATTACGCCAATATAGTTGGGTATCAATAAAATGAAAGAGGAGGGAAAAAACTGGTAATATTTAAAGAGCTATCACTCCTTTAGCATCACTCCCCATCAATTATGTATACATTTAACTAAATATCAATCATAGGCAGTTTATCAGTATTAATACCATGCATTGAACTTCAGAAACACTAGAAAACAATAACCTCTCATATAAGCCAAGTAATACAGTATCATTTTTAAACATTCATGGGAGCTGCAGATGTGGGTCGGTCACATGACCCGTAGGGAAAATACATCCCCAGATCATGTGACCCACCTGCATAAACAGCCTAATGAATAATGTAAGAATGACACCGTATTTCTCTTCACTACAACCTCCATTAACACTGAGCACAACTGTAGCAGCATGGTTTCTCAAGCTCACTTTCAGCTCAAGCTCACCTTCAGTTTTACGGCCCAGTCTATGGAAGCCAGATTGGCGTTAGGCACCTGTATAACTTGTGTGGGTAGGGCGCCTTCCTTCAGCTTGGCTGCTAGCTCGGGTGGGGCCATCAGGATCTGCTGTCCGCTGCTGCCGTTAGTGCTTGCGGTGCTCGTGGAGGCCTGAAAAAAGTTTGGTCAATTCCCATTGTGAATATTGAGTGAATAGTTAAATGGGAGTCATACAAAGAAAAATATACATAAAGTTGTTTTGATGAAAAATTGTAAAATTAAATTTTTGTCAGACACTGACATTTTTAACATTTTTCATCACTACCAAAAGCTGTCATCTTTATTATTCTACATCCACATCTTGTCCTCTCCCATTTTTTCAGCACAAAGCATTATTATATAGACTTCTTGGCTTGAATTTCCATATGGCTTGTAACAGAAATACAAGATAGTACATAACACACCTATACACATTACCTGTAAATTTGAGGCAAAGTTGACAGGAATCGGAAAGGAGCCAGGTGCAATTGTAATAGTGTGCAGGCCAGACATACCACCCGCCGCTGTAGAAGAAACCGCGTTAACTACGCTGGACAAGCTTCCGAGGCTGGATGGGTTGATGACATGGATGACGTTTTCCGGGGAAATTCCGCCCCCTTCCATGATGATGCGACTAGAGGAGACCGAGGACGAAGATGAGGGAGACACAACACTTGAGGTTATACTAGGAGCCCCCTCCTCTGTACTCATCTGATCTTCCAAATCTTCCTCCTAGCCAGCTGCAACAAACAATAGAGGAATTAGCATTTGATCTGTTCACATGTATGCAATCAGCATGTGGATAACACTATGAAATCAGCATGTGGATGATACTATGAAATCAGCATGTGGATGACTCTATGAAATCAGCATGTGGATCACACTATGAAATCAGCATGTGGATGATACTATGAAATCAGCATGTGAATAACTCTATGCAATCAGCATGTGGATGACTCTATGCTATCAGCATGTGGATGACTCTATGCAATCGTGACTCTTTTACTTAAAATCATCCATCTAGCCAGCTGCAACAGTCCACAGAAATAATCATTTGATTACAGTGTCAAATCATCTCAAACATTTTCAATAATTCTTAATTATCTCCCCTTGTAAAAGGACATGGCCCTTAATTTTCACAACTTTGAATCCCCTTTGCCTAAGGATCAAATTGGTTATGAGCCAGATCTGTACATGTATAAACCATGGATGACTTTTTCAATTAAAAAAATGCTATCTAGCTATCAAGATACAAAGGTATTAGCTCCTATTTACTGTACAAGATCTTAACATTTAGACCTAAATATTTACTACAGTCACAATCTTACTCAAAGCCAGAGGCAAGCTGCATTAATGCACAGTAAAGATCATTAATTTTGTTACAGTTTCAACTAAGCAAGATCTGTACTCTATTTATCAAAGATAGTGGTGTGTATGTGGATAGAAGTTAAGGTCTGTTATATTGAGAAATTACTCTGTAGCAGTATCAAAACTGTGTTTTAATAATGATAGCACAAGCATAAGCCAGTACCTGAATTTATGTTGAATAAGCAAAGTTATTAGCTGAGTTTTATACACATGTACTTTTAATTATCAATTTAATGACAAACCTCACATTTGAATGCCTCATTTTCCATTGTTTTATTCCCTGATGACAATTTTTTTGGTGCTTGATTAATTATGACATCATAATCGATTTGAATCTAATAAAAGCCTATCAACACCATACATGTACTTTTCCATAAAATCTGATTATACACTAAATAGTTGTTCCCCACCTTACCCTTTTCAAGTTGAAAGTTTCACTTATCTTTTGTAATGAAATTTATATTTATGATTTTCTCCTATTATCTCAAATCTACATCTTTCCTCCTAGCAAATTGCTGTTTCCTTTCATCTATTTTTTCTTTAAAACAGCTATTTTTTTTCTTAAATTCACATAAATATAGAAATAAAGTATAAACAAGCTGGCACTGAAACATTAAAAAAAAATAGATTTAAAGATTAAGGAGAAAATTTAACATATATGATAGAGATGAAATGGTACGATAAAGAGCTATGAGAGTTGACAGATTTGATTCTCTATCAATGAGTAAAGTTTTAAGTCAGTATGTATCAATTTCTGCCACATTTGACAATTAAGGTTGTCGTCTTGTCGACAGATCATCACAGAGGTAGAAAAATTCTTCATGTTAAATGTAAGTGTGAATAGACATGTACTGCAATTTTCAATTTAATTTTTTTTTTTGTATGTATCTTTGCATTTGCTATATAATCAATGAAATATAAGCTTGCAAGTTTTTTTTTACTCTTTTTTTTAATGAAATGTAATTTGTATTTTTAATTTTCATATCAATTTAAAAGAAAAGTGTAGTAATTAATGAGTATCATTTCAATTCTTGTTTACATGTAATATAGTTTAAAATCTAAATCAGTATTTTTTCCCCACTTTTCTTTTAAAATGTGATCAAAATATGATTAAAATGTACTGCATAAATTACATCTAGAAAGTATCAGTTTAAAATATTTTTCAACTAATTTTTGCAAATGTTAGATTGATTAAATCTACTTATAAAGTAGAATAGTGTGCTTTTATACATATTAGTATGATGTTTCAGGAGTAAAAAATCAATACACAATCCAGACACTAATTAACATAATGTATGCACGTGACCTAGTTCTGTCGCAAGCTCTCTTAGAAAAGGACAAAGGTCGTACAGATGTCGGGCAAAAAGAATATGGCAGAAACTGTAGAAATGAACATGACAGTCTTATAATTATGTGAAGATTTTACGTTAATCCCTTTTCCCGCGAAAAATGACGCACGCACAATAATTTGGGTGCGAATAAGATACACACAAACTCGATGACCGCGTAGTTAACACAGGGTATCGAAAGGTCATGCACTCTTCCATGTGTTACTGGCCGTGGGGTTATGTTTACAACATACCAAAATGAAAACAACAACATACCGTCGGGGCGACTTGTCAAGTCCATTGAAAATAAATTACAAACCAAAACATGAATATATGCCGAAATTCTTAAAATCTAGCCATTTTCGGGCAACATTTCTGTCATCTCCGACGAGTTCATCGAGAAATGGCGGCTGCCGAAGCGTTGAAGATCCGGGTTGCAATGTGAATGAACGTGGAGATGGAGTAATGCCAAATTAATCGATTCTGATTAATCACAAAATGAACATTATTGTCGTATAATAAATACATACCTTTGTCAGACAAGTCTCCGGTGTATTTTAAAAATATTATAACTAGGTTTGATTCCTCCGAATAAAGGTCATAGGTTGTGACCTGTTGTAATAGGAACTCAATGTCTCGTGACATTTGATTGGTTGACAATGACATCACGAGCGGGTTTAAGCGCGAGAAATAAAGCGAGAGTTCACTGCGCATTAACTCTACGCAATATAAACAGGAAGTGCTCTACAAAACATGTGTTGGAAGGTTTGTTACTTTGTAAAATTGTTATTATCTGATTATGAATGAAATTATGTTATCTTACGTTTAAATAGCAATTATGTGTAAGTTGGAATGAATAAATTCAATTTATACAGAAAAGGAAATTGTTTTTGACTGATGTGTATGTACATATAGTGGATATGTATTCTCTGTCAGTCAGTCACCTATCTATAGCGAAAACGCCCCCGTCTTAATTTGGTGAACTAATGAATTGTTATCAATTTTAATTAATGCCCTAGATGACAGTGCTAATATGTAATATCGGCTTGATATGTTTTACAGTGCTTCCGTTGTGGCGAGCGCAGCAAGCAAATCCAGTCATTCAGTTCCCAAATAAAACCGTCCCGGTCAATCCGTCCCGTACATTCTGGCTTATCCGTCCCCAAAATTTGGTCGAACCGCCCCATCGTATAATTAGTCAATCCGTCCCCTGATAGAATTTTTTTGCATTTTTATTTGCTGTGATATAAATTAATTAAAAAAGCGTTCATTTCTAAATGCGTATATAAATGATTTCCATCCCCTCATTTGGTCAATTTAATGACACCACACATCTCTTGTAGTTATCCAACCAACCATCTGTTGTTTTAACATTTAATGAATATTATGAATTTCACCGATCCCCTTTTTATTAAAAAGATTTTATTCAATTATAAATAGATATATTTAAATATACCCTCTGCTATAGTCAAGGTATACTATACAATGATTTTGAAACACAATTCATATTTTGTCATATATTTGGAATACAGAGACAGTAAAAAACAAAGCACAACACTGATATTAAAACAAAAACAAAAACACACACACAATGTATACTATGTAAATTTCAAATTATTCTTACATGCATTAAGTTTCAAAGTAATTTCGGAATGCATTTTGGGACGGATATAACTGTTTAAATAGTGGAGACAAAAAATATGTGATAAATGAAAACATTTTATATGTGAAACTAAGAAAATAAAAACAAAACCTTGGGGATGGACTGCCCAAACGTAGGGGCGGATAACAACAAAATATGGGAAAATACAAATATTAAAGGACAAAAACGTGGGGGCGGACTGACCAAACTTTGGGGCGGATTTGGGGGCAGATATAAATCCCTATACTTTTCTACGAGAAGATGGTTTGACCAAACTTTGGGGGACGGAAAAGCCAAGGGACGGATCAACCGGGACGGTTTCATTTGGGAACATATTGACCGGTACCCGCAGCAAGAAGCAAGAATTACACATACCTTGCATCATTGTCAACTATAAGTGATATTTTGTTATCAACTAACATTAAAAAAATTTTGAGAGAGAGAGAGAGAGAGAATTATATAATATTTCTGAGTATTTTTACAAAATACATAGACTTACTTCCCCCTAGAACCATTCTTTACTTTTGGAGAGAATTGATAAGTCTTTAACGATACATCAATTTACCCCAAAGGACCCAAAAGAACCTAAAAGGACTCAAAAGAAACCCAAAATGACCCAAAAGGAATTCAAAAGGAATTCTAAAGACTAAAAAATCTTGGATTTTATTTACAAATAATAGCTTAATTTCACTACATTATGTTTGTAAAAGTGAATTATTTCACCTGGTGATAACACTGAAAAAAAAATTCATATTTGGCCTATATTGCATTATTGGTGTTAAGAAGTACTCATAGGTTGCAATTATGCAAATATCACAAAAAATCATCTATAATTTTTGTTTCATGTGTTTGCTGACCCATTTTTTTTATCAGTTAGTTTAGTTTAAAATTGTAGATTATAAATATTTTAATGTATGACAAATCAAAACATTTCACACTTTGCGATGGAAGAAGATCTCCCATTTTTGGCTTTAAATTACTATATAAAATTTGAAATATGTGAAATAAAGTATCATACAAGTTAACCCAAATATGTATTTAACCCATCAAAGTAAAAATTTACAATGTATTTTGATGCTCCTTTTGGATGTCTCTTGTGTCCTTTCTGGGTTCCTTTTGGGTGCTGTTGGGTACTTTTGGGTTCCTTTTGGGTCCTTTTGGGTAAATCGATGCACTCGTGTGTAAAATGTGATTTGTGTTTAATTTGATCAAAAGTGCAAAAGATACATGTAAATATTATTTTTCTTTTGTACCCCCCCATACATGTATCATCTAATTAATTTCTTTTGTCTTTTCACACCCTTATAATTAATAGTTAAAAAGTTAAACATCTACTTAAAGAAAATTAAACAAAAAACGAGCGAAAAAGACAATCTTATAATTAGTTGTGGAGAACACTATGTACAGCGGAGACACTTTTTTCTTTCTCAGTTCAGGGCTGTATTCTGATTAGCACAGGTGTGAATGCCTGCAGGGCTTATTTTACCCGTGTTTACCTGTCGTGAAACCCTCTGCTAATGCAAATACACCGGAAGAGATTTAAAAACAAAGGGACTAAATGGTGTGTGCAAATTATTGTCAAAATACTCATGGTTTTCCCTTTTTTCAGATTCTTAAACAATTGGTCAAAATCTAATCCGCTATCAATATTTTATATTCCACAAAGTAATTTAATTAGTAATACGGTCATACATGTACTATACGCAAATGGCCGGGCTTACAAGTTAGTATGAATAAGTATGAAAATGATTTATTTGTAAGTTTATAAGATAAATATTGTTAATGTTTACATGTTTACATGAATTCATTATGCATATAGATGTGTCATTGTATTGCTTTTAGTAATATAATAGTACTTTAAAGCTAGATAGCAATATTCTTGGTTCAAAGGTCATTGCTGCCCAGGTAAGCAATTAGGCCCATTGACCTCTATTAAGTACCGTAATAAATGCATGATAGATGTTATTTCAATGAGCATTAAAAAGATTTAACTTTATAATTTTAAGTCAGTTCAGCGAAAAAGGTTCATTTCATCATTTAGATTACTAGGATGAATAATTCAGAACATGGAAGATAACAACTTTTTTTATTGAGATTGGAACATTCCTTCTTGACAATCATATAATTTATTAAGAAAAATACCTACTGGTACTATACAAGTATAGTAATGTTTTCAGAGTCAATCAAACCATTTTCAATAAAATGTTTGTAAATTTTCTTAAGCCTATCTTCTACAAAATGAGCCTTTAAAAAATATGATAATAACAGCTGTCTACTTTATACATATTTTTTCGTTTTCTTCAATTGGTATTATTGCTTAATGTATTTATATATGTATACGCATACCCAGATGCCCAAATTTCTCTAAATTACCAACACAGCTTGGCTTTTAATAAAAGTCATACACCATTGCAGACACTTAAGGTTTAAAACATTTTCCCTCATATATGAAAAAATATAGCCTTAATTCATTTTAACATGTTTAAAATGGTAAACCAGGCGTATAACTTTTTTTTATAATGAAATAGAGAAATGTTGAAAATCTTACGTGCCTTAAATTTGTTATGCATAAATGCATTTGACCTGGGTACCTTCTTTTGCACCTGTTCAATAATGATGTTGTGTTCTGAATTGCTAACTTGTCTTAAATGGGCCTGTATACCCAGTACAGACTGATTCCCAAAACTGAACTGGAACATTTTACGAAAATGTAAGATTCCACTGGAACATCATACAATATATCATAAGTTTCAGGATATTTTTTTGTTTTTTTTATCTTGCTGTAAAGGTCAACAGACATATTTTAAACATACCAAACTCTAACCTTTTGAGGGTGAATAATACTTTCAATGTTCTTTTACTTTCTTCTTAAATTTCTCTATTTGAAAGTTTGTAAGCCTGCATGCATACTTCAAATTGATCTTTTATGTACACATGTATATCTTGCGGTAAGAGATAGTTCTGTACAGTAGACTGTTTAGATTTATTTATTTAAACATTTTGCAGTATGACACGGTTCTTTTGACTGTTTATTAGTACCCTATGGGTGAAACCAATAGGACTATAGACTTTATCTCAGTTAATCAGTCATTCTGTAATTACCACTTCAATTTTTAGATTCTTTTTCATTAGTTTGGCAAATTGATTTCAAACTTCTTGTCTAGCTTCACAATGATGCCCTACAAATTAATGTTTGACTTTTGAAACTTACTTTTAATCAACACTTACAGGTATTTACCCGATTAATTTTTAAATGTGACTCTTATCTATGACTTGGTTAGTGCTGCACCCAATCAGCGTTCCAGAAAATGGAGGTGAGAAAAGATAAGACAGGACTTTGTCATTCAGATCTTTATATTGAACCATTCCAGCGAACACAGCAATTATCACTTATCAATTCGACTTTCATTACTTTTTATTAACAGATGTTAAAGTCATTTTAAAATATTTGAAAATCTCTTATATTTATGATTGGGTTAGTGCTAGGCTGGTGCATCGATTTACCCAAATTAACCCAAATTGACCCAAAGATGATGAAGAATTTTTTTAAATGACTCATTTTTATAACTAAAATGGGGGGGGGGGGGGGTTGCTGGTAGGGGACATGAAATGCTCATGCAATACTCTCAAAATGCATGTTCATTTTTTAAAAAATACATAATATTATATCTTGCAGTGTAAGATGGCTTTTGTTTACCATTTATTCATCCATTCATTCATCATGTTCATTCATCTATTTATCTATCTTGCAGTATGAGACGGTTCTGGAACAGAGTCTGTTGGATCCTGCTTGTGTGCCCTGTCACATGTGGATGGGAGGACTTCAACTTGCCTGAGAGTCATTTGTCCTTCTATCTACGTAACCACCCAGAGGTCGCGCAGAGATGTCAACAGGATAAGAGCTGTCCTTATAAGGTGTTGGGACTGTTGGGTTTATATACATTAAATATACCATGCAAACCAATTTTCTACAGAATGAGTAAATATTTGCCAAACTGCACACCCAGAAATTTGTCTTTTTCAAGCAATATGAATGTTTTTTTGGCTTATAATCTTGTAATGAATTTAGGTAGAAACTTTTGAAAAATAATAGCAAAATCTTAAATGCGGGTGAGTTAATATAAGGCAATGTACAAAAAATATACGCATAAAACATTGATGAAGAAACAAGTCATTTGAAAATTAAATGTTTTATATGGTGATTTAACTTCAGTCAAATGATATCATATTTTACGTATGGAAATTGTTAAACATATTGTTGACTTTAATTTCCATGAATGAACTTCAGTTCAAATACGCCACCTAGTGGCATCATAATGACAGGGTATTCAATGAAGGTAAAAGTTGCAAGAAATTGGCTTGGTGCAGCGCAAGGGCATGCAATAAATTTAAAAATCACAAACAAAATTCCAAATTAATCAGAAATTTTACAAACAAATAGCAGCCTCTGTATTTTCCCTGCATTTCTTGTCAAACTTTAAAAATAAAATCTTACTGATTGAATTGCCAACATTTGTGCACTTCTTTCATCAATGTTTGGAATTTTATGTGTTTTATGAATCCACATTTCTTTTGAATGAAGTAGGGTATGCCCTTGCACCAGAGCTGTTTCTCTGATGTTGTTTACATCTCTGAGTAAAGGATAATTACGTCATAATGTGACATCATTGTGACTACCGGTATTTGCACATAGATATAACATCTTATTAGTACATGGGAGAAACAAAGTAAAATACCGGTACATCAGTTTGGATGAAACATCTTATTTATGCATTTTAAGTAGCTTATTTGCATGAAATTTCCTATATGTAGCTTTATGTTAATTAAATTACCAACGAAAACTAAAGTGTATTTTATATTTTTAACTCTTCCCTTGAATTTTGTTTCTAACAGAAGTTTTTAAACGAGAGTAGATGTTGGGGTTACGAGGATTTCTGTGACTCGGCCAGTCGTCTGAATTCCACCTCCTGTCCACTGCCGAGTATGGGATGGTAAATTCTATAGCATCAAATACTAATCCTACTGATCATATCTGTGGTTTACAGCCATTTTAACTATAGGAATGAATTCAACAGCTACATAATTTATACCAGTATTAACTGGGTTGGTGAAATTTCGAAATGGTTTATAAAAAGGCATAAACTGCTCTAATCCAGTAAAAATTCTGAAGCTGTTGAATTCATTCTATTATTGAATTCTCTATCATTGAGTACAGAAATTAAGGCAAATTATACCCATAAATGGCAATAAGTTGTACAAAATTTAAACTTGCCATCATGCAGGTAATGTGTGCTCGTAATATATTGTAATCATTGCATATTTCTTTTGAGGTAAGATTATACAAGCATAAAGCTTTCCATTTCACCATTGAAGTAGCGCGTTACAGACTACAGACAAAAATTAAATTAATGATATAAGACCATGGACTTTGGAAAGTGTACCCATGGGTATGAGTAAAACAGCAATTTGACATAAACCTGCCACTTTATATATCATTGCACGGAGCCATTTATTCTGACATTGGCTGAAAAAAAATCAACATCATACCTTTCCAACTATATGCTTGTAATGTAGTATTTTTTTGAAGCAAGTTTCAATGTCAACTTTTTTTGATGGGAGAACTAAATAGTTGCAGAGAACTGAGAGTCCACTGTCTTATTAAAATGGCTCTATTACCTTTAAAATACTTGGTTATCTTCATGATATTGTCGGCTACATGTACTAATGTATCCTCACTGTCTTCTAGACAGAAAGATAATTATTTTCTTTTTCGTTGTAAACATGTTTAAAATAAACTCTTGAACATGTTTTAGAATAATCTCTTTTCTTGGCTGTGTAATATTTCATAAAAATGTTGGACATCTTACTCTTGAGATAAGAATAGTTTGAATATACATGTACAATGTACTATGAAGTGTTTGTTTTTGTAAAGCAATTACTTTTTGTGATGATTATTTCACAATCTACCAATCGCAAGTCTATCCAAGCGATTTCTACGTCCATGTCTTTGCATTTTAGTGATGCGGAAATAATTGGTTATTTTGTTACTGACAAGCAATGACTTTAATGCACATGTACATATTACCGGAATATATGTAATGATTAACAATTGTTTTATAAAGAATTCATAAGATTTAACATGAATACAATATAATCATGAAATTAAACAATGTGTAATTATAGATAATGATTAAAGCATTGCAATAATGAGTTCTTTTTGAAGTTTTCATAGGTCATGAATGCTAACTTACTAACGATTACAATGTAGAAAATCCAATTTATGGAATGATATATAAACATGTCATTGTTTTGAAAGACGGTTTTGTTTTTTTATTTCAATCTGTAAATTTATAATTATAAGAAGCAAAATGTAAAAGAAATGAATAATTTTTACCGAGAAAAATTTTAGAAAGCTGCAAAATAAGTTTTCACATGTTTATAGTTGCGTTCTGTGAGTAGTTGTATTAATGGCAGATTTTGTTGTACATGTATTCCAAACAGGACCAAGGATAAAGACTCCCAGCTGGATCTGTTCTGGAAATCTGTGGATTTTGGTTACATTTTGGAAAGGAGACAAGAGCTGAAGACAATCTGCTCACCTAAAACTCAGGTACGGGAACCATCAGCTACCAAAGTCACTGACAACGAAAATGTTTTTATCTCTACCAATCACCAACCTGAAACTTTTAGTATCAAAATTTATTTGACACATATAACCAAACTCTAGCCGACAGAAATTTATATTGGCTAAAATTTGTAGCAATAAAAATCACTATCAACTGATACTCTTAGTTACCAAAGTCCCTAGCTGTTGCAGCTTTACTTCTCGATTTGCCAATGAATTTGCCTCCCCAAGTTGTATTGAACTTGTAGAGCTTGATATACGGGTATATTAAAATCAAATATGCATTAAAGACTTAAAAAATAATTTTCTGTGTGTTTTTTTATGTTGCGTCATGCATCACAAGAAGGAAGTACCGGTACATGTATATTGCATATTCATGTACATGCAATACACAATATACTGCTTATGGTAATCATTACATGTACTAAGCTGCATTTAGATTTTTGTTTCCTTAGCTTATTCTAACATCTTTATTACTACAGGAGGATTCCTTATTGGAGTGTGTTCGATACACTAGGTTTTGTCATGGAAAAAACCTGTTCTTTGACTTCACCAAGCCAGGAATGTTTGCTGGGCAAGAGAGGTATGGAAATAAATAACTACATCCTGGCATGTATTATTTTGATAACAAATGCATTAGTTTTATGTATGATTGTGCTCTTGCTAAATGTACTATATATTAATGACAAATGAATGATAGATTTAGAATTAAATCACAAAAAGATTAAATGCGGCAGATAAACAAAGGAAATAAATATGTGTGATGATGAGCCTTTTTTAATGAGTTTAAGAGGGCTGGATGGCCGTGGCCATTTTTGGGGTATATTTACCTTCTTAAGACAAAGAGCTCTGTTCTGTATAAAGATAGAGTAAAATGCTCAAATTTTAAAGCTAAAATATTTGGGGGTTTTCATGACTTAATATTAGTTTATGGTCAAAAATGTGATAAAATATTAGGGAGATCTGATGGTTAATTTGTTGACCACCCAGTCTTCTTAAACAAG
This sequence comes from Magallana nippona, assembly GCA_033439105.1. Taxonomy (NCBI): domain Eukaryota; kingdom Metazoa; phylum Mollusca; class Bivalvia; order Ostreida; family Ostreidae; genus Magallana; species Magallana nippona. The sequence goes on from CM065921.1 coordinate 26,687,226, forward strand.
TTTATTCTCTCAACAAATAATGAAGCATGTATATGAAAGAGCATCCCATCAACAGGCAAAGATTTGACAAGCCACAAAAATATAGTGCCCATATCAATTTAAGATATTCTGCAGTGGTAAAAACAACTAGATTTAAAATGCATTACAGTTGCAGAATGTTCGAGAGGTTCAAAGATGCCTTCATTTCCAATTAATCAAAGTACTAAAAGTACATTTAACTAATTATTCTCTCACTAAAGACTGGAAGTTATGAGATTGCTTTTAAAAAGCTTAGAAGCCAGTCATACATGCTATCTTTTTGTTTGTTGTAGATTCAAAGAAAATATGTTTGATGAAAACCTTCGGTTTTCCCAGGACTCTTTTAATAATGGGGTCATGGGAGGTCACTGTGACTTAGATCAAGAGGGCTTAAGGGCAGAGGGTGAACATAAAAGTGCCTTGCAGTCTTGGTAAGCCTTACTTTGACAATTCTGGAGGATTTTGATTAAAGTATGATTTATTAATATTATATAAGTAAACAGTGGGTTTTAAAGTAGAGAATCAGGAAAGTGTTGAATAATTGTATGTAAAGAGATAATTTGATATCTGGATAATATTTGATTAAACTTCACTCCAATAAATACAGTGCCATCATCCTGAAAGTAGACAATCCAATCCTATTCTATCCTATATCCTGCAACCTAACCTACAAAAGGCTCTTTTGTATCTTACCCTATCCAATCCTTTCCTACATTTGGGATGGCAACACTTTAAGCTATATTATGAGATATGATGAATTCTAATTTTGCAGAAAAGATGGATTTTGTAGAATGTTTATTAAGTTGTTGGGCTGTAATGTGTAATTATATTCTTCATCCCCAACAATAGATTATATTTAAAGGTATGCAGAGGTGGAACATTTTGCTTCATTACCTTTCCGCCCGATTCAAGACAGCCATTGTGATGTCATAATTGACAAACCTGTATACTTTATGAAGTTTGATGCAGGTAGGTACATATGGACCAACAATTATTAGTTTGTATTGATTTTCTTTGCATATTGGGTTAGCATTTTCATTTATAAATGAAGTTGTATCAGATTTGTCTTAAGCAGAAATCGACATCAAATTGACATCCCTATGAATGTTGACACATTGCTTATATGAAGAGGGCTTCATATAAGCTTCATGAGAGCTTAACAGTTTATAAAAAAAAAAATCTTGCAAAATAATGCTCCAATGTTCTGTAGAATAAAGATAAAAAAAAAAAGAAGAAGAATCCATGTCACTAAAAATATAACAAATGATTCTATAGACAGTGTTTTCCATTTCTTGTGGATGGAATTTTGCCATAAAAGGAGTTATTTTGCATTTTTATGGCGTCGAGCGATAAGTATATCTACAACCAAAAGTGATTTTAAACCAACTATTTTCACTTTTAATCTGTGAATGTAAACAATGTGAATGGGTGCTCTCTTATATCTACCCCAGATTGTTTCGGTCTGTGTCATTTGGACCCATTTGATTTTTAAATCAATTGATAATAATAGACAGAGTTTTTATCAGCAATATACAATATATAGAATTAGACAAAATCATACTTTTAATACTTATTAATTCTATTTGAATACAGAAAAAAAAATATCTACAATTTTTTTAACTTGTAAGATATTTCTAACATAAGATTTTTAACTAACATTCAAAACTTTGTAGGAATTAGGTGAGTCAATTTGTAATGGATTGTAATTTAATTAATTATGTGATAAAAACATATTTTTTTATTTATTTGAAAGTAGTCGACTAATGTATTTGTCTTTTAAAAAGTAAGTATAATTGATACCAATTTCTAAATGAATAGTCGACAACCAAATTGGAATGATTTCTGAAAATAAAAAAAATCACACTTCATTTTGATATTTTTATTATTTTAGTCGACTGCATAAAATCCATATTAAATTTTATTTTTGTTAAATTGACCGCCCGATTCAATTTTTATAAAAATTAATCTCCAGCAAAACAATAAGAAAAGTTGGTCTCATGTTAATGTAAATGCATTACTTAGAGTTACAGAATCATAATTTGTTTTAAGGATTTTTTTAATCTTAGTACCTAAATGTACGTGTGATCAATGAAGGAGAACCATAAATAACACAAATTAAAAAAATTATATGCATTTTTGTTTGGTGGAGATTATTTTGACTTTTTTACTCTTCAAATTAACTTCAACTTAACGTCATTGTGGCCCTTCAGGCCTTTGATTAATTACTGTGGTCTTTGTTTTTTGCAGGAGTAAATATGTACCACCATTTTTGTGACTTCATCAACTTGTATGCCTCCAATCACCTGAACAATTCTTTCTCCACAGATGTTTACATTGTGATGTGGGACACGGTATGTTGCCATGGAAACATGGGTGATAAAATAATGTAATTATACTGTACATTGTCAAAAAAGTTTGTTCTCACTGCATCATTCCAAATCATTAAATGTTTTTAAAAAATGTAAATTGTATATTAAGCAAAAAAATGACCAACTTAGGTAAAGAATTTCACTATGCAGTGTTGCAGACAGAGAAGATTGAATTTCTGTTGATATTAATCTTGACATATGCTTAGCATTTGGGTCAGTTAACAAACATTAAGGAATCTGTATTATTTAACATGTCAATCCTATTATTATGTCATTAGCACCATAAATTGAAGGTCTCCTAATTTTGACATGTGCTTGGCAATTGAGACTGCTTAAAACAAACATTAAGGAATCTATGTCAATGCCAAGAAGCTGGTCAATGGTATTAAGCGACTGATTGTACTACAGTTACCATCATCCAACATGGCGATGACCCAAAAAGGCACAAAATTCTCAGGTTGATAACTTGCTTAGAAAAAATATTATTACATGTCTCTTACCATTAATGCATTAATGAAAATTTAAAATTAATAAAACATGAAGCAATAACCGGCCATAAACAGGTTGGGACCAATTGCCCAGATAGGATATGATAGCCCGTTTGGGATATAGTATCCCAAATGGGATATAAATTTAAAGTGCAAAAAAATGAACATTTTTGATTTGGTACTTTTTGATATAGATCCACATTAATGTATATCAAATGCAACAACTTTTGGTTAGCAAGTTTTCCTATAAGCCTAAAGTTTGTAAGATTGATCCCCAAGAAGTTTTGGATATACTGAGGGATCAATCTCCGTAATAGTACGGTTACAGAAAAAGTTGTTTACCAAAAGTTGTTACATTTCATCTATTCTAATGTAGATTTACCATATTTCAGCAAAATAAATTTTTTTCTATTTTTTTACTTCAAATTTATATTCAATTTGGGATATTATATCCCAAACGGGCTATTATATCCCATTTGAGCTATTGGTCCCAACCTGACCCCCCCCCCCCCCCCATGCAGAAACAACATGCAAATCCGCATATGCATGTATTAAAATTTTGTTAACATACATGTATATGTATTTATGTTTTATGTCAATTATTCCTTTTTGAATTCAATTATTCTGAAAAAAAACATGCGGTAACAGTAGAGGAAGTTAACAAAATTAAACAGAATTTGATAATCATTACAAATAAATCAAATAACGCTTTCACAATTTAAACTGAATCATGTATACTTTTACATGTAAGTACATGTATGAAAAGTAACTGACATAGTCAAGATTTAAAACAACACCGACATTTAATTTCTGTGACATGTTAGAACATGCTATCGGTTCATATTTTACTGATTGTGCATAAAAAGAACATACAATGTAGATGACCAGAAAGCGATGATAATATTCATAATAAGCAAGTTATCAATCTGTGTTGGATGACGGCAACTGCAGTAAGGATCAGTCGCTTAATACCAGTGGCTAATACAACACAGGGTCTTTTAATTTTGCTTATTCTAAGGAATACACAACTTTCTTGTGTAATTCATAGCCCGAGGTGAAGGAAGAATAGGTGCTACTATATTTTAATGCTAACGTAGATTTGATTGTTTCTTATCACAATGTTACAGAGCACTATGGGATACACTGATTTGTTCAGCGAGACATGGGAAGCATTTACTGATTATCCTATAATCCGATTACACGAGTATGACAAAAAACGGGTGAGTTTTTGTATTCTTGTAAATTTTTGGCTTGATTTGATGACACACCATTGCATACTAAGTTGAGGGGACATATGTTAATTGAAATATCTTCCCACTTGAATTTAATTAATTGCTGACCTGTGATAAGACAAGGTCATATAAACATGGTCAGTGTCACATCATCAACAAAACCTTTTCTGTGTCCCATCTACAGTACTTTTAATCAGTATGTATTTGGAACAATCAGAGACTTGTACTTGGCAAACACATATCTCATTGTCTTGAGGAGGAGTCAAGATGTTGGTGATTTCATTTGAGTTCAAGGTCACATTATTCCTCAAAATTGTTTTGGCCTATGTAGGTAGAGCTTGGAGTATTGAAATCCCTTTTGAAAAGTTCAAGTTCAGTTTTACAATGTAAAAAAGCAATAGGCCTCCATCTTGATTTTGAAACAAATTTTCTCTTTAGCGTATTCAAAATTTTTTTCTTTTTTTATCCTACCAATAGTCTTATTTTTTATACCCAGACTGAAATATAAAATTTAATGATCATCTCAATTAGAAGCAACTGTTAGTGAGATACTGTAGACATGGAAAACCTATGGTGGTTTTAATTTCACTATGTTTGCGATTAGACAATTTTCTGCGAACATTAAGCCACCAGATGATGATGATGATGATGTTGATAGGGTAAAATGATATAATGGCGCTTTCGCGTCATCGTTTCCTGGTATAAACTATGCATAATCTCCAAGAAAAGAGTATGACTCACTCATTTATTTGAGCATTTTTTTTATAAGAATTTATTGCTATGGCATCATGGCAACATATGAGGATTTAAAAAGGATTATTGTGTTAAAAATTAATTTGTCTAAGCCAATATATACCGTAGTATGCCAAATTATGGGGGAAAAAAATCAACTTTAATATGACCCCTGGATGAAACCAGGAGGTAAACATTTTTTCAAATTTCATCATTTGATGACTTTTGACAATAGCTGTCATATATTTGAAAGAAAAAGAAATAGAAAAAATATGGATAAAATGTGAAAACTTAGTGCATTTTCAAGAAATTCCCATAGGGTCCCATCGTAAAAATTGTTAACTTTTGAGATGACCCCCCTAAGGAATAGGGATGGTAAATAAATTAATTTTTGATCATTTAGAAGTAAAACTAGAAACAAGAAATTTCATCAAAATATAAAGGGTAGAAATAATTGGACTCGGCCCTCGTTAAATAATTAAGTGTAAATAGCATTGCATGTGCTAGCCAGGTTACCGGTAATTAATCAGTTATTACCACTCAAAGGAACCCATTGGTGAGAAATTTCAAATTTGAAAGACAAAGTTATTGGAATTATTTGCATTTTGATAGAGGTCAAAAGGGCAGTTTAAGTTAGATGTAGGAGCTGTTTATGTTATGAAAATTAGAGTGAAATGAGACATGACCACATCTGACCTTGATTTGCATGACTGTATGAAGGTACAACTTACAGTGCAACAGCGACTGCTCATTTCTTTTAAACATCTTTCCAATTTCTTTCAATTGTAGGTTTGTGTTCGAGATGCTGTGTTTTCATTGCTGCCCAGAATGAGATATGGCATGTATTATAACCAGCCATTGGTAAGTGTCCAGATACACCAATGGCTTAAAATGGTAGAATTGCTATCATTACACACATCTATTTGTTATGGGGGCCTAGACGGAGACATTTGTTACTGTGATAAAGTTTTCAGCTGCTTTTCCTCAGAAAGGGAGATAAGTTTGTTAAAGGGTTGTACTCCACATGATTTGGAGCTTGATAACTTGTTTTATTACTATTCTATTAAGATACACTCTAACATTTGAATTCTCTAACACAAAAATACCTGTAAGTACTGCCATTTGGTGGAGGTCCTTATTTTTTCACAGTACTCTTTGCCAAGAAAATGTTGCCAATATTGTTTATCAATGAATAATAGGTAGCATTTTTACAAAATTATGTTCATATGAACCAGTAAAATTTGGATGATCCATGGAAGTGTGACTGCCCTCAACTATAAAGGTTTAAACAGTGTTGATAGTAAATACATGGTGTATTTTTACCATATAACACTATGATTGAACCATCAGTATAGTCGGGGAAATTTTAGAATCCGAAATATCAACGAGCATAAGTCAATGAAATTTCCTGTATGTGCACATCCCTTAAATTACTTATAATTGTATGTATATTATTAATCCAACTGTCTTTTTCATAGGTTCATGGTTGCCATGGTAGCAGCTTGTTTGAAGCTTTCAATCAGCATTTAGCACACCGCCTCAAACTTACTCAGTATGGGCCTCTCGTAAGTGTTATCAAATACATCAAATGAATGATATACATATAATATATGTATATTAATAAACATAAAAATATTATTCAGTAACTTATTTAAAAAATAATTTTTTTTTATGTTTAATGCTTCTTTCGAAAAAATTACCATAAAACATGGTGAAAGGGAACACACTTGTAATGAATTCATGCTTACAGCTACATGTAAGTCTGTGTTGTAACCTTTTATCTTAAACTGTTTCATAAACTTATCTGTCAATGATATTATAAATTACTTATTCAAAAATGAAAATTGCCTGAACCTTGCATTTGGCTTTATTTACATTCAGTGTATATTTCCCCTTATGTTTGCATTGGAAATCTGCGACGTTCAATTTTCTATGAATACACTTTGATAATTCATGCGCCATGTACACAAATATAAACGTCTTCACGTGTTTTGAGTATATTTATTTTTGTAAGATTAAATGAAACATTCAATCTTACATAACCAATTTTATATGTTCTTTTGAAAAATAATCATTAAATTATATTTACTCCTTCATAAAAAAGATTTTTCTCTACAAAGTTTCTGGAACTATATTTTTAGACGCGGAAGCGAACAAAATAACATGTTAATATGGCTGTTCCATGTATGTTTCATATCCCTGACTTAGAGTGTATATAATGTCTTTACAGCGACAATACACATATATTTCATAAAAATAGTCATCGGTATGAATATAGATATAAGCATTGAATGCTTATTTTTGGATGTCGACGGTCCTGTAACACACCAAGCGGTGCAGACAAATTATCATACTGCGCTAACGCGCGGTATTTAATTTGTCTGCACCGCTTGGTGTGTTACAGGACCGACGACATCCAAAAATAAGCATTCAATGCTTAAATAAACGTGTTTTATGTGCACTGTTATTGAGTTTTCATAATTTTATTAATTAGAATTCTATCTAACTATATTCTTTGATAATAGGATGGAGATAATATATTTCTTTCTTTTATCTTTGATAACAGGAGAACAAAATTAGAATCACTTTGCTGTCAAGAAAAACAAAATACAGGAACATTTTGAATGAAGATGAGGTTTGACTTTTTCATATGTTTGTATCGAAATATTTTGATATATGTTTCACCAAAACATAAAATTTTGGCATTAATGAAACAAATGAAAAAAGGTTTTAAATGTGCTGTTAAATCAATGTTTGGCAGAAGCTGGTATTTTGAGGTAGTTACTGTAATAAATTTATAAAAAGTGAGTTTCTTATTGAAATTAGAAACACATACTATTTTAAACTTGATATCTTTTAATTTATACCTAGTCAACAATATCATACCTAGTCAACAACATCATACCTAGTCAACAACATCATACTCGGTCAACAACATCATACCTAGTCAACAATATGATACCCAGTCAACAATATCATACCTAGTCAACAACATCATACCTAGTCAACAACATCATACCCAGTCGACAATATCATACTTAGTCAACAACATCATACCTAGTCAACAATATCATACTTCGTCAACAACATCATATCTATTCAACAACATCATACCTAGTCAACAACATCATACCCAGTCAACAACATCATACCTAGTCAACAACATCATACCTAGTCAACAATATCAGGCATATTTATTCCTTTATTGTGATGTTTATATTTTAGCTTGTCAAAGCCATGAAAACTGTAGGAGAATTTGAAGTTCAAGTTGTTACCTATAACAGGTAGGCTTGGATTGATCATTCTTGATTTAGAGTTTTATTATCAGAATCCTTTTTGACATAATGATTAGTTAAATATTTAGGTCATGCATTTATTCACACAAAATATATATAAATATATATCCTTCTGTGAACAATGAAATTATGTATCTGTGTGAATGCAATAAAATTTGAGTGTAGCATTCAACCTTAATTAAAGCAATGATAAACGTTATATAAATACATGTAATAAGTAAACTATTGAAACTTAAGTGTTCATTTTATTTTTCAGGAACATGCCATTTAGAGACCAAATACAGGTATGCAACATGAATTCAGTTTGGTAATTGAAGAATGAGTTTTATATTGATATCCTTTTAAACTGATGAATATCTGATACAAAATTAGCATAAGATTGGTCAAATGTGGTATTTGAGCTCTCGAATATGATGACAACAAATCACCCCTGTAAGGTAGATAATTACAATGTAATTTAATGAATGAATGACTTTAAGAGTGCTCAATAGTCATGGCCATTTTTAGACTGTATTGATCTCCTTTAGAAGAAGAGCTTTATATGAAAGTATAAGAAAATACCCAAATTCAAAAGATGAAATATATGGATTTTTTTCTTTTAATAACTGAATAATAATTCATAGCTAAAAAAATCATATCTTAAAATTTTAGGCAGATCTGATGGTCAATTTGTTGACAATTCAGCCTCCTTAAGTGAATAAATTTATTTATTTTTGAAGACCTCTTACAACAGTGATATATTCATTGGTATGCATGGAGCAGGGCTGACTCATCTACTCTTCCAACCAGACTGGGCTGTGGTTATCGAATTGTAAGTGGAATAGAACAGCCAGGTGTTGGCCATTGTTAGATAATCATTGTTTTTCTTTGGACTAGAAGGACACTGTATTGTTAGATAAATTATGTCAAGTGATTGATGTGTATTTATTTAGCAAGTAACGTATCATGGCTGGTCAGCAACACTCCGAAAGGTCTTCAGTGTCTATCTTTCTTATATTCAGTACACTGTATGTACTTAGAAATGGTTTGGTTCTTACAAACAAATATTCATAGGTTTTTGACTAGCCAACATATTTGGTAACAAAATCTGATAACCTAACAAACCAAATGAATGGTATAATTTTCACCAAGTACATTTTTTTAAGATAAAGATTAAGTCAATAAAAAAGACCTATCCAGATTGTCAATTATCTGTCATTTGTGAATTAATCATGCTATTGTTGATTGATTTGTAAATGACTTGTTTAGCTTAAAATTAACAGTTGTTTTCATTTTCTTAACTATGATAAAGATTAAGGTAAAAATAATTGTACAGCTAGCTTAGCAATTTTCAGTACTTTTGATAATGATATATAGCTACATTGGTACTGTTAAACATAGGTATCACAAAACAAATGTGTTGATTTTATCTTTTTCAGATATAATTGCGAAGATAAAGCCTGCTATCATGACCTTGCAAGGTCACGTGGAATACAGTACATGACTTGGGAGAAACAATCCAAAGTTTATCAACAAGACGAGGTGAAAATTTTGATATCTAATATTATGATAAAAGTTCAAGTCAAATGCTTAAAACCTACGTTTTAAAAATTTTAAATGAAAACAGTATCGTTTCAGACTAAATGAGACATCGAATTATGCATTGAATCTCTTCTAAATTAAATGAGCTATATTTTATTGCTAATCATGAAATGTAAAATCATGGTCAAGCTCATTTATTCTGTGTTCTTAATTTTTAAATAACTACCAATTCCACTCCAAGGCAGTAGACTTTTAATTGTTTTCCATATAAATTAAACACATATTATTGATACTTCGAAGAATAAGTCTTGATATATTATCTATTGATCTTGTAGTGCTCATCTGCGTAGTTAAATCTACGTAATTTCTTGCTCCAAATTTTTAGGGTCATCATCCAACTCTAGGTGCGCATGCAAAATTCACAAACTACGAGTTTGAAGTGGAAGAGTTTATGCGGCTAATTCTAAAGGCTGCCAAATACGTACAATCTCATCAAAAATTTATCCAAGGAAGACAATCAAAGATGTCTAACGGAGAAGGGATGCAATCAAAACCTCATCAGGGAGCAGACTCTAAAGATGAATTATGATGATTTTTTTTTTTTAATTTGCAATTATTATTATATTTGTTATAGCATTCTGAACATGGTTGTTGAAGTAGGTTGTAGTTGAAACTTTTTGCATTTGATTGTTAAAAAAGCAATTGATTTTACAGAATTGGGTTGAATTTATTTGTTGAATAATTTACTACTATGGTGCTACTAAGCTATATAGATGAAAAGTATATGATTGGGTTTGGGTTTTATATCCATTTTACATGTATATTGAATATCATGCTATCACAAATGATTTATATATGCTTATTTTTGTATGTTAGTGACATGTCTTGCCTGGGTCACTATGTAATTACATGTAAAAGCGATATACATGTATTGATCAATATTTAGTAACAATGCAGTTACATGTACTTGCCAGGCTTTCTGATCAAGTATTACTTCTCCAGTAACCATCTGTTTTTCCAGAAGAAGTTCTTAGACAAATTAGCACCAACGGTTGCTGAGGAATCATAAATATTCATTTGGCTAACTTTTTGTGGATTTCAAAAGGTACTCTTCACCGAAAAATTCTAATCCTCAACAAATTATGAAACTTGATCTTTATTCATTTATCAATAAAAGTTAATCCACAAAATTATTTGCAGTTGGAATTTTTGAAAACTAGCAATCCACAAAATTTACTGATTTTCAACAATAAATGGCTTCATAGTATTTCTTTGATGCCAATGTGTATATTTTCCCGTGTATCGTTTTGATTCCATATATTAAAAAAGAAGATGAAATCTGAAATGTATTAATATTTTCATATTTTCTTTAATATTAATTCTAGAATAAGATACTTAGACCTGACAAGAAGTACCTGCAGGTAATTGCTCATTGACACACCAAAATTTATATGTTGCAATAGTAATCTTAGAATTTTTTGTATGATGATTGTGAACTTGTTTAGACTATATTTTTTACGCAAAGAAAGTGCAGACCCAATATTGTACAAAGTACTTAAGTTTGTTTGTATTTAATACTGATGCCATAAAATGAATCAGCAAGATTAAGTGATTACATGTTGTAATGTAATTATAACTACAGTGAAACACGGTTATAGCGAACATGCTTATAATAAATTGACGCTTACAGCAAAGTGATTTTCATTCCCCGTGACTTTATTTCGTGTTGTAAACTTGATGGATGTAACGAATTATGCTTATAACGAAGCAAAATCGCCCGTCCCTGGCACTTCGTTATAGGCGTGTTTTACTGTACCTGGAATAACGGATTGATTCCTTTCCAAATTTTGGTTGTATTCAGACTGATGATTATTATCAGCAAAGGGTAATCACTAGTTGTAATTCCTGATTGATTCCATGGACTGTTTTGATTTAAGCTCTGTGATTATTTGAGGGGACCAATAAATAAGGTTGTGAATTTAATTTGTGTTTTTTTTTCTTACATTAGGTCCAATCAGTGGTTGATATTTTTTCTTATCTTATTTCATTGTATTTTATTTATGTTTTTTTTTTTATATATATATGAATGTGAAATAAGAATAAATTACAATAGATTAATTTGCTAGTGTGCTATAGCATGACAAACAAAGGTACATTTGTACTTAAGTATGATGGTCCATAGAAATCCACAATATAGCATGTTGTCTATTTAAACAAAATCTTTAAAATTTGCTAAATAAAATGTTAATTAAGTTGTACTAGTGCATTTATTGTTTAAGCTTTTAACACATTGCTTTAGTACTTATCTCATTTCTAAAATTTAAATGTTTTGCAAGTTACATGTACATGTACTTTAATTTCTGTTATTTAGAAGTGGTCCTGTCTTAAAAAATGTAGTGATTTGGTTGGGTGTCTGTTAGAGCCCTTTCCCAGTAGACAGTAGATCTCTTTATGGAATAAGGAATTGTTCTTTGAATATTATGGGGTGATAATTTTGATCAGGACGTGGTCAAATCCAATAAAGCCCGAAGGGCTTAATGATAGATTTCATCACGCCCCGACCGAAATTATCACCTCATAGTATTCAAAGAATGATTTCTTATTACTTATATTTATTTAATTTTCAGCAATTGTATTGTGTAAAGATTAGAATATTGACATATGTATGTGATTTTCATTTCTTTTAATCAAGCAAACACCGCTTGCGCGCCAACAATATGTGATTTGAATTTATTGGACCGTACATTACAAAATCGATTCGTAGTGTTGTCACAGACAAAGACACTAAAAAATGTAAATATTTTATGATAAACTTGCCTTCTGAAACAGACAATTCAGTATGCTTTTCAAATCTGTTTTTGTATAATTAATATAAATTTCAGGATAAAACGTAAGTTATGGTTAACCTTTTTACGTATCTGTTCAACATTTCTCTGAATATACAAGTTCAACTGCATTTGTATGTACATGTATATTGGTTTTCAGGGATTCTATCTATTCCAGTTGATTTTATAAATGAAAACATGATTTGGGAAAGAGCAGGAGAGCAAACTTGCTGTTAAACCTCAAATTTTCGTTTGTTTTTACGATTTTTTATACCATCAAAATTAAAGATGTGGGTATCGCACATTTGTTTTGAGGAAGTCTAAAATGGTTATAAACATTATGACAAATAAGTTTTGTTTGAATAGAAGTATTTTTTATTCAATGTCAAATTTACAAAATTAATAAACATCAAAATATAAATTCAAAAGCTGTTTTAACCCTCTGGATGTATTGACATTCCTACTCCATATAGTGTTTAAGTTATATTAACAGTGGGATCACTCGTCTATCGTACGCAAGAAATAGAAACTGACAGTGATGAATTTTTGACACTTTATTATAATTCAACACTTTGATATACAGTCATACCTGCAAAGAACTAAATAAAACAATGCTTATGATATTATGGATCATAATTGTTGAGAAAATATTATTTGATAAGAAGCAATATAAGACCTAAAAACCGATAAAAATCATTCGCATCTTTTTACAAAAATCCCCTATTCTTTGTAATGTGAACAAGAAGAGAACAAAATATGTATGTATTGATACTATTTTTTACAAATATAAATCAGTTAGATATTATTCAGTATAAATACTTAAAAATTAATCCCAATTGTTTTAAACTTATTATTTATTCGAGAACAGAGGTTCGTTTTAACAATTCTTTGATAATGATTTCTGTTGTATAGTTATCAGCCTTGGTAACAATTTAAACTATTTAACATTATTGTTGAAACGACATTCGTGATAGTAAACAATTGCTTTAATTCAAAGTTTAATATTTATTTTTTTATAAAAGAAATTTATAAAAGTTGAAAACAGTTTCTACTGTAGCAAGGTGGAAAAAAGGGGGAAATTTGAATATTTCTAGGCATTTATAAATGGATCATAGACATAAGTAATATGATGAATTGAAATTTATTAATAAGGAAGACTATTTATGTTCTCAACTTTCACACAATTTTGGTCAAAACTAAATGTTTCCAAAGAGAATGGCTGTTGTAATCGAGTATTCAAAAAATGAAACATTTTTTTAGTTTTCTATTATGCATAAATTTCTATGATAGCAGAATAATGTTGATGCATATCGATGATCTTTAGTAAAAAAAAAAAAAAAGTAAGTTATTTTTTTATATATAAACAAGCATTTCATGCACAAAGGGCAACAACTTTTGCAAGTTCTTGGAGTAATCAGGCAAAGGGTCATTGGTGCGTGGCATAATTTTTAATTGCCAACAACGTAAAGAAAAAAAATGTTGTGATATATCTAATAATAAAAAGCTGTCCTAAGAAAAAAAAGTGGAGTAAAAAAGAAGAAACATAAGGAATACAAGAAATTTTTCACCTGAAAGGGGTCGGACCTAGTTAGATATATATCAAAACTTCCCTACTATACATAGTTTTAGTTAATTATACAATGCAATCAATCATTTATCATACTGTACATGCGCGGATCTAGAGGTGGGGGGGGGGGGGGGCAAATTTCTTAACTTTATATCGTAAAATTACCAAAGGTTACCGGACCCCCCTTCCCCCCTGGCAAACATAAATATCCCTCGGGACCCCCCCCCCCCCCCCCCCCCCCATGAATTTTTTTGGGGAACCGGGCATGCTGTACTGCTGCAACCTTATTTTAAATTAATCAATGTTCCAGTACATAATATCACCCTAACAACCCCCACCATCAATAAAAACAACAAAACCCTTCTGCTTTAATTATTAAACTGTCGTTACTGGCCACCTTTTAAGTCATTGTAGAGTCAGTGACCAAACAAAATAGAGACTGAGCGCGCGAAATTTATAAAGTAGATTCTCTTTAAGCTTGAGGATGACACTGATAGATTCATGTAGATAAAGTATAGATGGTAGATATAATGAGAACAATTTTAATGCATATAGTCAATAAAAATATTTTTTTTTATAGTTTCACTTAAACACAAATTACAATAAAAAGATTCGAAATCAGCGAAATACAAATCTGTGAATATTTATAGATGTCTGGTTTAACTTATTGTTCATATAAAGTAATAACTTACTTCAAATAATTTTGAAATAATTGATATTTTTAAAACTATTTTTATCTCCTTGAAAAGAAGAGCTCTGTTTAAAGACAGAAAAACGATCAAATCTTTCAGCTAAATTGTAACGATTTCACTATATGATAGTAGAAATCATAATTATCTAGAAATTCAAGGTAGGACTGATGGATAATTTGTTAACCACCCAGCCTTCTTAAATTGCTCGTCTTACTTATCAAAGTAAAGAGTTGAATATTTGTGTTAACTAAAAGTATTTTTCCCGAAGGATACAGACTTTGAAGATATATTCCTGTATTTCTCTCTACTTCATAGTTCCAGGAGTAAAATTAGATATATATTGAAACTACCATAGTATGTGCACCGTTTTAGCTAATTATACAATGGAATCAATTATTTACCATACACAAAATCAAAGTCCAAAAGATCAAAACGACTGCAAACTTTATATACACTTTATTTCAAGTCAACAACACGATTTATTCCTTCAACAAATTTATTGATAAAATAATACTTTGAATAATCATTTCCTTTAAAATCAACATAGTGTGGTTATAATTATCTTCTACAGTTGAAAAGGATATAACAAGATGTGCATATAGTTGTACTTATAATTACATTATGGTTTAATAACAATTTGATGATGACAAAAGATTTGCAATCTTGTTTGTCTATACAACATTATCATGATTTCTGTTCAAAAGTTATCACCGGAAGCAACATTATATTAGACAACACATTTATGAAGGTAAAAACATGGTTCTTTTACATTTGGACAAAATGATAGTACAAACTATTTTCAATTTTGACAAAGCTGTCATCATCATCCAAGTTTGATTGGTTGAACTTCAAAGTTTATCATAAGGAACTATTTCTAAAGGATGATGTATCATAAGTGAGTCTAAATCTGGTCTAATTCTTTTCTTAAAAAGTAGAGTGGGGGTGGGGGTGGGGGTGGGGGGGGGGATGGAAGGTCACAGACTTTAAATCCATTTCTTTTAATGTTAATATGAAATTAATATAAAATTAATGTGTGTTACACTAATGTGACACTAATTACACTACTTAACTGGTGAATTTTAATTTTTTTTTTACATATTGATGTGTATGCTTTTGTGTTTAATTAAATGTGCTAAGCCTTATAATAAACACAAAAGGGTCACATACAAAATACCATTTCTGATTTTTCCAATTAAGTAGTGCAACTAAGATCCAATTTTTTAGATGCACGTACATGTAGCAGGATAATGGTGTTTGATACGAATTTTGTTTTTGTAGGGATTATATTAGCCTGTTACTTATTTTGCATTTAATATTAATTACAAATAACAAATTACCTGGACAATTGCAAGAAGCACATTTAAGATAAGTGGATCTGGCACCAACAATAGTGAAGGTGTATCAAGTTTGTATTATGAACTCTGTTATTAAGCAATACCAGTTTTATGAACACTTCAGGAGAATGGATGTCAAATTATCACAAATGTTTAGTGAAACTAATGATATATTAATTGCATTTTGATCAGGCACATGACATTCATTTCAAATACTCAGTCAGTTGTTGATGCGAGGTTGACTGAGCCAAATACAGACAAGCATTCTCATTAGTGTAGCAGTTTGTATTTTATGATGATGAATCTGAATGAGTGACTGATGGTATGATATTAGAGCAGATTGGAGGTCTCCTGTCATCTGTTGACAGATTCCTAGAATCTGCCAGGAGATGTCTCTCATTATAACATGTATATAATGACCCTGATCATGATGGACAAGGGACTGAAGCGTAGCCAGAGCTGCTTGTGATACTGTTGTATCAATGTGTCTGTAACATAAAAACTCTAAAAAGTGTAACATTACAAACAACGGGATTTCTAATGTATGATAGTTTTGTTGTAGAGAAGACTGTTGTTCGTGTATTAGTTCAGTAATGTAACAGATATTGTTGTCAAATATGATATCACGGGCTACAGCTTGTCTCTCTTTTGCGGACCAGGACTTTCCCGTTAGAACCGTACTATAACTATCCCTGTCCACCCGCCCCTCGTACATCAGATATGGTTTTGCTAACTTGGCCTTTGCCATCTCTAAAACAGATAGAGCCTCTCTGTATCTGAATGTCTTGTAATAATACATGACTACATACAACGTATCAGAAATACGTCCAAACTTGGCAGCAAATTTCAGCATGTGACATGACCTCCTTACAGTAATGTACGCATTTTTGTTGACACTTTCGTAAGGGTTCATGTTGTGTAATTTAAAAGCAGAAAGTTGAAGTGTGCAAGATGTAAAATTTTGTAATGTGGCAATCTGACACTGTGTAAGGCGTGAACAGATCAACTCTTCTACTGTTTGAAGGGCGGCTTTGGTACCAATGAGAGCATAGCATTCATTAAAAAATTCTAAGTCACAATCAACTTCATTTCTTATTTCATTCTCATCTGTACAAAACCGAAGCCGAGGATTTTTAAGGGCGAAATCAATGCAAACCCCGATAGAGGAACTCTGTAATAGACAGGTCAATCCTTTTTCGTACAATTTATGTAACTTTTCAAACAAACTGTTTTGCGCTGACCCGTAAACTTTTGTCAAAAACATGTTGTTTTCAGGAATGAAAAAGTTGGGACAAAACCCTTCATAGACCCATTTAAGGAGGAGTTTAAAACAGTTCCAAAAACCAGTCAGGAGATTTTGTGGACTGCAGTGTGACAGCAGATTTTGTTGAATTGTCCAAAAGACGGCTGTTTTCATGTGGTAAGAACATAGAAGTCCATTTACTTCATTCGACTGTTGATTTATAACTTCTTTTAAGAACAGTTTTAATAACCCGTAAATTAAAAACTGACAATGATTCATTGCATACACACATTTTTGTTCAGCCTTAGAAAAAGATATTCTCCATTCTTCGTTTTCATGTAATCCTAATGGGTGTCCTATTGCTACAAAATGACAACCATTTCTGACTATATCTTTCACTACTTCAGGTTCAGGCCATGCATGACATCTGTTGATCCAAGCGGAGGCAGACGGAGGCCAAAAATCAGAAACCAAACACATGGCAATGTCATATTCTGTACCAGCTAAATCACCACTACTACACGGTCCATGTACAGCTGAATTAGGAAATATTTGGGGTAACGTGGTTGATCTGTATACAGAACTGGAGATGTAGACATTGCCGTTACTCATTTTGAAACGTGATAATAGGATCTCTTTATTTCTTGATCTTGACAATAATCGAAGTAAAGTGAATCCTGGTGGACTTCTAGAACTGTCAGCAAAAATCAATGTTGTATTGGCTGTGTTGTAGTTTTTAGACTGAGACCCGTCCATAATCACTCGGTGGTTGTTTAACCAGTACATGTAGTCGATGTCTGACCCTTCCATTCTGAATCCTTCTCTCCTACTTCCACTCAACATTTTAGAGTATTTAGTAGGTTCTCGTCTGTCCACCATCTCTCTGATATCCTCCGTCTCTCTTCTTATAGCCACTTGTTTTGAGGTTCCCAGATTTCGAATAAGTTTCCCAAATACTGCTTTAGACATGGACTGCGTTCCTTGCCATCTAAAGTTTAAGGTAAATGAATGTACAATAAAAATGACTTTTTGTAAAAGAAGATAGATATCCTTTATATTGATATTTTTGTCGCATTATCATTTCAATAGATTTTTAAATATAGAAATAATGCTTAATTCGCGTTCTTTCATTCATTAATAAAATGACATTTAGTTTATGATGTAAGGGAGCGATGAAATGAACGCTTGAAGTGTAAAATGAAAGAATCATTGGTTTATTATTAGGTCATTTAGAGACAACACATTTTGAATGTTATTTACATCACTGGTTTATTAATTGGACCATAAAAATATGATGACTTGATATTTATTATACTGTGATAAATAATCGGGTTTGGTGTTCTGATAATATTTTATAGTATGAAAGGGCCTGGTTCTGTTATAAACTTTTCTGTACATGGACATTATGAATACTTTTATTATCAATGTAAATGTAATTTTGTAATTATCGTCGTTAAATTGTGTAATTTGTGAAATTATATAGACGCCTCTTTTTGATTATTGTCTATATATAAATGCCAATTATGTTGATTTTGGGAGAGTCATTGTATATTGCTCAGCTCTGAATATTAATAAGAGCTTGAGTTTTCTGAATAAGGAACGCTGAAACGAGTCTTGAATAAGGCATGGTCAATTACCCTGAATAAGGTTCCGACTATTTAATTTGAAACTACTTAGCCTGGATTAAAGCTTCAGCTATTTTTCAACAGTTGATTTGACCCTGTGCTGACGCATTTTGCGATTTTACTAGACTTCCCAAAAATTCATAAACAACGACTTGTTTTCCTTAAAACATAACGAACCCCGAAACAGTTCCAATGTAAATGCGCAGATCTAAAGGGAGGGGTGGGGGGGGGGATTCGGACCCCCCCCCCCTCCCCTTGAAAATTCAGATTTATGAAATTCACATGATAAATTTACCGAAAAGAGGCCTAAGGCCCCCCCCCCCCCCCGCAAAACACCCCCTCCCCCGGCAAAAACACCCCCCCCCCCCCGGAAGAGTTTCTGGATCCGCGCATGATATTGATATGTATACATACATACATATATATATATATATATATATATATATATATATATATATATATGTGTGTGTGTGTGTGTGTGTGTGTGTGTGTGTGTGTGTGTGTGTGTGTAAAAGTTTAGATAGTATGCGAGGATAGCCGGATGGCGCTAGTATGAATATGACCACATTTTAGATTAGCGAAGATTCTTTATTCAGCTGTCAAAGTAGCAGGTGAACAGAGTAATACGAATTGGGTCAGCGCTTTTTTTGTGTACTTGGCTGCAGCATGTGTTGGATGCAGGGATTAGTATTATAAGCATAAAACCTTATCAGGACAGACCTGTGCCTCGGATAGAGCCCTGAAATATATCCCACAGACAAGCCCCCTTCTTTTAGTTTGTGATTTAATTGTTTTGTATGCTATTTATTTTGTAGAATCGTTTCAATCATTCATCATTTAAAGCATTTTATAAAAACACATTCCCCAGACTGATCTAAATCACTGGACACATTGAAATATCTTCATCAATAAATAGGAAGACAAAATGCTGATATTTTGAGGCATTTTAAATAGGTCTTATCAAAATAGAGATTGTGAAACTTTGATATAAATTGTTGATGAAAACAAGTACTATATAGTATAATATAAACTTGAACTGAGCTTTTAAAAAGGCTAGAAATGATGCCGTTTTATAAATTTAAGTAAAAATTTACGCCTGATTTTCTATGTTACATTAATATTGTCTATATCAACAATGTTAATGGAATGGACGTTTAAAGTTTCAAATGAAACATTAATTGAGAGGAGAGGCTACACATTTTCGAATGTTGATATCTTTGGTTTATGAATATGACCACATCATATATGTTTACTTATATTATATCATAATTAGTCATAATATGATATAACCTGCACCCTCTTATATTCTATCATAAATGATGTATTCATTCTTCATCATCTACTTCAAATAACCTAATGTCTTATAATGTAAGAAGACTAGAGTCACAAATCTACACATTGTCATTTTATGTCTGGGTTATAATCCCTATTTCATTCAATATACAATATGTAATTCTAAATAGGGATCAACGGTAATGATGACAACTTTCGGTTTGAATTTGATCCATTAAAATGTGTAATGTGCATTAATTCAATTTGAATTTCAATAGTTGTGTTTTTCCATTTTTCAGTTAGTACAACCTACATTAAAATTTGAAACATTTTTGTC
Source organism: Magallana nippona (assembly GCA_033439105.1). Lineage (NCBI taxonomy): Eukaryota > Metazoa > Mollusca > Bivalvia > Ostreida > Ostreidae > Magallana > Magallana nippona. The sequence continues at coordinate 26,707,777 of CM065921.1, forward strand.
TCTAGATTTAATGAAGGCGAATAAGTAAAACATATTTACTTACATATTCGGAGAAAAAGACTCCATTCTTGACGACTTGAAGATTAAATGAAAAAGACTTGTCGTTCAAGAACATTTAAAATTCAAACATTTTAAGATTTAAAAATTTTGTCTATTCATTATGCAAACGAAAATAAAAAAAAATCTTTTTAAGGATCCAACAATAGTGGAATATTTAAAATCATTTAAAAAACATGTCAATTTTTACGCTACCGAAAGAATAGCAACTCTTTGCAAGGGTCATTGGGCATTTAAACGCCCAAAGAACTTAAACGACATGGAACATGGATGTACATGTACTCAGAGTTAGATGAATAGGGAATTCCAGGGCTGTGTTCAAGATAGTATCTGCTAGATATTGGTCCTAATGAACGCACTATATGAATTAATTATTGCTAAGTTAGCATATCGTTCAAGATCAAAAGGCTACATAAAGCTAGGTAGTTGTTACGATGTTACCTTAAAGCTGTTTGGTCCGATTTTATATAAAGTTTTGTGTTCGCTTTTAAATAATAGTTTGGCTGAGTATGTGTATAATAATAGACATTGCAGTAGTTTTCCCGGTCAATGAAACCACATTTCAATGAGAAAATGATATACACAATTTCTTTACAAAACAAACAATGCACACAAGGGTACCGTGTTATTTCGCCCTTTATTAAGATTCACCCCCGACGGGTATGATTGTTTTACGAATTTGACAATCGTTATAAATAAAGGGAAAAATATTTTTAAAATGTTTTGGCAAATCAAAGATAATCCTATGTACATTTTCAATAATCTAAAGTTTGTTTTGTTTACAATCGATGCATAACATGCAGGTTGAATAAACCGGATTATTCGGGGGACGAAACCTAACGGTTCCCTTTCCCATGATGCATTTGGGTTTGTTTGTGGGGGTTTTTTTGCCCATAAATAAATTATCATTTTTTACTTTTAATATTTCTAACTTTGAAAAAAAATCTATTCTGCTGGTGTAAATAGGTGAAAGTTCTTAACTTTCGAAGATAATTGGTTTGTGATTCTGTAACGAAAAACCAAAAAATCGGACCACTTTAGCAGCTTTAAAAGTTTTCAAAATATACGACTACAGCAAAGAAGGTGAATATTATAAATCTTTTTGTTATTTAACATGCATACGTCCTTTGGTGATTTAAGTACGGTATTAAATTTCAATTGACCAGACAGAAAGACTAAATTAATAAAATTTAAGTATTATAGAGAGATTTTTAAAAAAAATTATATTTTTAAATAAACAAAAATGCTTGTTTTTCTATACAAAATCATTATAATTTCTGATCATCGGTATCATCGGTAGCAACAATTAATTCAAATTAGGCCAAAATAAAAAAAATATTTGTTTGATGTACTCCGACCGACCTATGAAAATTGTCCCTACCCAATATTATTTTTCAGCATTTTGAATTTGATTTTTTTTAAATTGACTGTCTTGACATATTAAAAACACATTTAGATTATGTTTCTGTATTAATAGATATTGAATTTGTTTAGCTTTCTCAGCTACTAAAAATAGTTTGATTATTAGATTATAAATGTGCAAGAAAATTAAAACAAAAGAAGAGCTCTCTAGCTACCCACCATGAAAAAGTTAGGTCGTAGTACATCAAACATATAAATTATTAATGTTGGCCTTACATACAAAATATTTATAAAAGTAGATATATGGGTTTTTTATATTTTGAAAGAAATATAAAATGATAATATAACATATTCTCAATTGTGGCCAAGTTGTGAACATCATAGTTTGAATCTTGAACTTTAAAGTTTATCATAATGAACTATTTCTAAGGATGATGTGGGTTAGTGGATCAAGAGTGTGATTACTGTGAGATGTGGATCCAGAACTATTTCCACCTGGTCTAATTCTTTTCTAAAAATGGAGTGGAAGGGGGAAGGAGGGGGGTCGCAGACTTTAATCCATCTTTTTAATGTTAATATTAAAAGAAATGAATATATATAACTAATATGTGTTGCACCGATGTGACACCCTAGTTAAACTATGTAACAGGTGAAATCAGAAATGAATTTTTTCCATATTTTTGTGTATACTTTTGTGTTTAATGAAATGTGCTTTTATTGAACACAAAAGCATAACATTTATACAAAACTCCACTTCTGATTTCACCTATTCAGTAGTATAACTAGTTTCCAATAAGTGTCACACTAATGTGTCCCCTAGTTAAACTACCTAGCAGGTGAAATCAGAAATGATTTCTTTCATACTTTAAAATGTCTATACTTTGTATTTGAGAAAATGTGCTTTTATTAAACGCAAAAGCCTAACATTTATTCTGATTTCGCCTTTTAAGTAGTGTAACTAGCTTCCAAAATTTTGAAATACCGGGTATACATAGCAAGATAATGATGTTTGAAACAGGTTTTTGTTTTATAAGGATGATATCAGTCAGTAACTTATCTTGCATCAACTATTGTCCAGGTGTATCTCTGGAAAAGGAAGTATAACTAACTTTTTTTATCTGTAGCCAGTCATCTGTCGACAGATCCATAGGATCTGACAGGAGATGTCTCTCATTATAACATGTACCGTGAAATCATTTTCATTCGTGGGGGTCAACGTTCATGGTTGGCCAAAATTTTTTTCTGGTTTGTGGGGACATAATTTCGTTGGTTGGTAGCGTAATCAGAATAATTAAAAAAAAAACCCAAAAAATAACAAATGCTTATATATACGTTCGTGGGGATGTAAATTCATGGGAAAGGGTTACCCATTGATGGAACGAACATTGGTCCCCCAAAACAATGATGATTCCACATAGCTGCTTGTGATACTGTTGTATCAATGTGTCTGTAACATAAAAACTCTAAAAAAGTGTAACATTACAAACACTGGGATTCCTAATGTATTGAATTTTTGTTGTAGAGAAAACTGTTGCTCTTGTATTAGTTTATTAACGTAACAGACACTGTTGTCAAGTTTGATATCTTGGGCTAGAGCATGTCTCATTTTGTAGACCAGGACTTTCCCCTTAAAACCAAATTAACTATACCTATCACAGTCGACACTTCCCAGATAAAGCCTTTCGGTATTTGAGTGTGTCTTGTAATAATACATGACAATATACAACACGTCAGAAACACATCCAAACTTGGCAGCAAATTTCAGCATGTGACAAGACCTCTTGACAGTAATATACGACCTTTTGTTGAAGCTTTTGTAAGAGTCCGTGTTGTGTAATTTAAAAGCAGAATGTTGAAGTATGCAACATGTTAAATTTTGTAAAGTGGCAATATGACACTGCGTAAGGCTTGACCATATACACTATTCTACAGTTTGAAGGAGGGCTTTGGTACCCATAAGAGAATGGCATTCACTGAAAAATTCTAAATCATGATCAACGTCATCTCTTATTTCATTCTCATCTGTACAAAACCGAAGCCGAGGATTGAAAAAAACGAAAATGATATTGAACCTAATAGAAGAACTCTGTATTCGACAGGCTAACACTTTTATGTACAATTTACTGTACAAACAATCAGTTTTGCGCTTACCCGGAAACTTTTGTCAAAATCATGTTATTTTCTGGGATGAAAATGTAACATGGGACATATTCCCTCATAAATTTTAGAGGAGTTTAAAACAGGTCCAGAAACCAGCTAGGAAGTTTTGTGGACTAGCAGTGTGATAACAAATTTTGTTGAACTGCCCAAAAACTGCCAATTTGGAGATTACACATTGTTGAATGTTTATTTTATTATTTGTTTATAAATCGGGCGATATGATATCAGAAATGTTGACTTGAAAAGAGTAATAATAAAAGTAGTATAAGTACATCCTCTTATAACCTAACATAAATGATGCATTAATTCATTCTTCCAGTTAATGGTCATGATTTTGGTCAAATTCTATGTTTTGGCTTTTATTATTTACAATGCTATAGGAATGTATTTCTAATCATCAAATTAAATTTGAAAGTTAGTCTTAGAGTTATAAGCAAGATACACAACTCTTTGTCATGTAAACAAGGCTCGTGTCTCGTTTTTGTTTACATAGGTTCAATACACCAGTCTTTTTCAAGCTGATTTGTTTATCTTCTTATTCATTTTAAGCATAATTAGATAAACAGTTCTTAACGTTTAACATATTATCTTAGGTCTAAAACTGGAATTTCCACTTCAACATTCAAAATGTAAACAAACGCTTTGTTTACATAGCAAGGAATTGTAAGCTCTGTAGCTTGCTTATAATTCAACGAATGACACTCACATTTTAGTTGCATATTAAAAATGCTTTACTGAGGCATTGTGAACATTAAAATCGGAAAAATAGTTTTTGACCAAAATCGTGACCACGCCCCTTTAAACTGAAGTTCAGTCTCTTACTGAGCGATGAAAGGACATATACAACAAAGAATAACACACATGCACCTCTTTATGCTTTATTTTCAAAGCAATTATAAAAGACGTTTTTATAGAATAGTGGCACAACTAACTTATCCTTCTTCGTAGTTTGATCATTACATAGATTGTTATTATGATATTTAAACCAATCATACAATAAATTTTTTTCTTTGGTGATTCATGCGCGATATGAAGGTGGCGGTATTGCAGAAAAAATACATAACCCACGTTAGCAGGTTATGTAATTTTTTTCTGCAATGATCGCTATTTTCATAACACGCATGAATTATTAAAGAAAGCATTTTATTGTTTATATTTACATCTTTCTTTTATCGAATTAATAAATGGATCGTAAAAAGTAAGTAAAATTAACTATACTATTGTTAATATACATCAGTAGGTTAGATAAAAGAAACAGCCAGACTGAAATCTTAATGCCCCGTTTATCAATTGGTCGAAACCTACAACGACCTAAGAAAAATCACGGACTGCACGAAATCATCATAATGATGTCAGACTCAAATTCCCATAGATGACGATTTCGCTGTTTCTTTTAGCTAACGTACTGATGTACATAAACAGTAACCTAGTGAATTTTACTTACTTTTTACAATCAATTTATAATTTGTTAAAAGAAAGATGTCAACATAAGCAATAAAATGCTTCCTTTGATTTGTAATTGTTCGTTAAATGAGAATGCAATTAAAAATTAGAAAACAAACCTTGTTAACAACAAATTACATAATCTTTAACTGTCTGGTATACGTGTCCCAACACATGACTGATCCCGCTTGGAATGTTAAAAAAAACTACAAGAGTTACTCCCCGTTCATCGCTATCGCCGTTGCCTGGCAGTTAGTTTCCTTTTATTTTAGCACTGTTTAGCAGTCTGGTTGCATATTGCTAATATTTTTTCGCCAAATTATCAATATAAAGTCAATTTTAATATTAACATCCAGTCATTTTTTTTATGAATAAGACACATCACACTCAGTGAAAAAGCTACTTTAACAAAATCACAAAAGGAAACTCATTGTGTTATTGATATGACTATAAAAATTTCAGCCCCAAAGGTAGGGGCCCTCGATGTTTCCGAGCCTGATGTTTAAAGTCCTCTTATAATGAACAGTGTACTATAAGTAGGGCCCCAAATCTCAAAAACTAAAGATGACCACATCACCACTTTTTCACAGTGGTAGTGGTTTACCACTAATAGATGACCCTAACAAATGTCCGCTTCCAAATATGAATAATAAATTTTGAAATGTGAACTGCGATCTAGAATGCAATTCACTTTTGAATTGCGAATAACAAACTGCGTTCCAAAATCCGATTGCCTGATCGAACAAACGATTGACAAATACTCAGGGTTGTAATACATGCCCATGTTATTTGTAAATGTAGTATAGTTCGGATAAAATATATTTGAACCTGTGTAAAGAAAAGTAAGCGTTCCAATGAATAAAACAAAAACTTAAAATATGACAGTTTAGATAGAACTCTGAATAGCATTTAATTTGCACAGTTTGTCCTAATATACAATATGTCAGGTCAACTACATGTGTTATTTGCACTCTTTATTGTTTTTTGTTTTTGTATGAAACTAAGATCCGCAGAATTTTGTAGTTTTGAAATCTGTTTTTAGAAAAGCAGCTTAATGATATAGTTTTACACTTTTAAATGAAGGAATAATAATTCAATAGGCCTTTTTTTAAAGGAAAATATTCAAAAAGATGCGTTTAATATGACCATCACGATCTGCTTTGTCAAATTCAAATCGCATCATTACTGTTGTAGATGTCAGTATAAATTGTGACGAGATAGATTTCGGAAAGAGGAATTAATCAGCCATATTTGTACAATAAGCGAGCTGAGGCTAAAAGTAGATAAAAATATTACTGGATCATTTGTTAGCGTTATTGATCTCATAACTTGTTGGAGTTAACATTAGTTCCAACCCATGTTGCTATGACTATATATGTAACAATGGTAGCGTCAGATATAGAGCCTAATCTCGATCATTTTGAGTCATGCACAGGATAAGGTTTTGGGAACAGTTCAAAGCAAAATGGAATATTTGACATGGTTGGATTTTCTCGTAGGCTATTGTTTTTTAAGACTGTCATGGTTATGTAATTTTTTATACGAACATTTTAATCTTAGACTCGCTCTTCAGATATAGAGCTGATCTTGGTTATCAAGTTTGTTTAAAAAACAATAAAAAGAACAAAAACATAAAAAAATACACACACACCTTTGATTTGTACGGTTGATGTTTCTTTGAATATGTGGGGCTGAACACGGTTTGAATGCAAAAATATCTCGACGCTATTTAAACTAAATTGAATGGTCCTACTTGATTGGTGGATGTGATGGCTTTTAAATAAAACATGTGTATCATATATAACTATATCATATCATAAAAAACATCATATGACATTGTAACACATTTTTAAATAAATGATATGATAAAATTATAAGAAATATTAGCTGCAGGTCTGTAACTCCCGGTCTGAAAAAAAATTCGTATGGACGACCTGGGATCTACAGTGCCTCCCATAGTAAAAACCTGCAATTTACGGCGCACAAAAAAGGCGCTAGTTTTGGACTGATTAACCTTATTTCCACACAAATTCTGTGAAAACAATTAGTACAATTAATTTTCAGGAAATTTACTACTGATATTGTCACTTTACTTGCCTCTGACTTTCTCTTATACATGCTAACCGACCTCGAAAAATGAAGTATATTAATTTGCGTCGAGATCGAGAGTCGCCATTTTCCCATGTAAACAAACTGCACCACTTCACTTTACGGGGCTGGTGATGGTGTTTAAAAGAATATCAGAAGCAAGTAAAGTGATGATATCTGTAGTAAAATGTCTGAGAAATTTTTTGGAATCAAATATTTGTAAAGAATATGATTGGAAATGAGAATAATCAGTCCGAAACAAGCGCAATTTTTTGTGCGCCATAAATTGCAGGTTTTTACTATGGGAGGCACTGTAGCTCCCAGGTCGTCCAACCGAATTTTTTCAGACCGGGAGGTACAGACCTGCAGATAAAGAAATATAATCTAATATGAAATTGATTCATAATTTGATAAAATAATAATACTCAATATGCATACAAGTTGATGAAATTTAATTGATATCGTATCATATAAAATAATTTGATATTGTAGGATTAAAAACATGTACAATATTAGATATAAATTTGATTATATCATATATAATACAGCTAAATAATATATTGTGATTTTTTTTTCATGTTATGCAATTTTTACCATTTTATTTGATTTGTTATTTAATCATATAATATTTTTGAAATTTTCATTGTAGAAAATACCATAAAATATATGTAATATTTTATATTGTATGAAATAATATAATATTACATTTTTCTCGTATAATATTTAGTTTCAGAGTATTGATCTTTATCTTAATCAATATGATAATAGTAACCTCAAATAGGTGATATCTCGCCTCAGTGAGTTCTATCATCTCTTAAAAACTTTGTTTTTTGTTGGGGATTTATGTTTCACTTCCGACGTCGGTGTCCGGATAATCTGTATCAGGTCGTTCGTCTAACTTATCACTGTTCTATTTTCACCAAATTTGATGACATGTATATAGTGCATAAGAGCAAACGTTAAGACTTGACTGACTAGTGTATAGGTTGCCTGTGACTATAGCACGGTTCTACACGGTGATAATAGTTGCACTGTTATTCCTAATCACAACAGTGCGACTTATTAGAGTGTACCGAAGTCACATGAAATTGAAGCAATCATACCCATATTTGAAACTTCGAACCTTCCCCTTTAAATTTGGTATATTTGTTAGATCGGGGGTAATTTTTCTACGGAGGTCAGTATTTTTCAAATATTATACGAAGGAAATTGACCACGAGGTCTTTTTTCTACAAAATGATACAATTTTTCTACAGCTTGAGGGTCATTTTGCTATGGGGGCCATTATTCTTCTTTACACCGGCGTTAGACCCCACTCCCGAAAAAAAATTTCAATTATGCAGTGCAATCGATATTCATATTTCAATGGTCGTAAGAAAATCTATATGGTTCCCTTCCATCCCGCAAAATACAAATATCCGTGAAGATATTGGTATTTAAACTATCTTTATACGTTATACCTACCCTCAAAAAAGATTCTTTACTTTGTATACATGTTTTTGCTATTCATTACTATGTCTAAAAGAATTTATGTTTTTTTTTTATTACAGAATGTCAAAATGCATACAAACAATGTCAATTGTGAATAACAGTTTTGAGGAATCATGTTTCAGAGTCACATTAACAAAATTACTTGTAATCTTTCTACATACATTCAAATATTCATATACATATATATATAGTCACAAATCCAAAACGTACATATATGCAGAAGAAAATACTTTCTCTCCATTTTTTTAAATATTAAAAACAAGTATCTAGTGTCATACATCCAAGAATAGTTTTAATTTTTTTGTTCACCTTAAAGTTTATTCTCTCTGGAAAAACGGGTGGGTTTTTTTCGAAACTGAAAGAAAGAATTGTGTAAACCTGATTCTTTAGATACTTTTAACATATTGAGTAAATAATATAAACTTTACTTTTTAATTTGCAGTAAAATAATGTTAAACAAAGGTGGATAGTAAATATACATGTATTTGAACAAAATTATTTTGCATAAGATAGCCACATGTTGATTTTGATTGGTTTGCCTTGAACTAAAATGACGCGTCACGTGCTGTCTAAGTCTATGCAGATGTCGAATGGAGAAAAATAAGATGGCAACATCCCGGACGCAATGTATTTTTCTTGCATTTCTTTCTTAAAGACTTCAATTCACGAATGGTTTTGGTCCTTGACAAAACAAAATACCTACGCCTTGCCATTTACATGGATGTTTACAATCCGACATATTTCCGTTTAGACAGCCATTTACAACCCTAATAAGTACATGTAATATCAATTACAGTCATACAATGTTGAAACAAGGCAACCATTTCAATAATTTAAATTACTATCTAAATGACATTTTCATAAGGACATGTTTAAACAGAAACCATGATAAGCACTTAAATATCGTTTTGGAAGGGAAAACAATATAAGGTGACATTTTAATGAAAGTACGTGTACTTACATCTTCATAAACTGAAGAGATGTTTTGATAATCTTCAATGCGGAATTCTCAACTGAAAATTAATCAATTTTAAGTAATTGATTAAACAAAGTGCATTATCAACCAAATATTTAAATTTTTTTTCACAAATTTTAACTTTCCAGAAAAAAATAATACACAACAATAAAAAAAAAAGAGTAAACTAGTGAAAAAAATTATAAAAAAAAAAAGAACAAATAAATAAACCAACAATATTTGAATGATATATCGGTATTGGAATTGTTTAATCAATATCGTGTTTATGGGTTAAGTTTATCTCGAGGAGATTGTAAAATAACATATATTATTTACTTGCTGATGGCGCAGTGTAGTTTCCCGTTGAATTGCTTGTCATAATCTGATTTATGAATGACATAATAACGAGGACAGCAAAAATAGTCGTCATTCTTGGAGAACTAAATATTAAGAAGGAAAAAATAGGCAAATCACACTTTTAATCAGTGGTTATATCCTGAAGTTCTATTCGATGTATTATAAACAGGCACGCAATTTTCAATAATTTGGAGACGTATTCTGGAATACGTGCATAATTATAATTAAACATAAGTAAATACAAGTCTAGTTACTATCAATACTAAAGACAAGTTTTTACGTGGAACTTAGCGACCACACCTAAAACAATATGACAACAAACTTAATTCACATAAAAGTCATATAACCATTAGTAAAGGCATAGTAATGATTTTTATTACTTATAAAGAAAAGGTTTTATGTTAATCTGCAAGAATTTGTCACTAATTACTTGAAATAAATACAGATAAAAATCGTATAAAATTGTTGGTAAATACCTTAACGATGATTGACGTCAATAACCAATGGCTGAAATGAAAATGAATTAAATATAGAGCACTGTGTCGTATTTATAGACTGTATTAGTTGTATTTACGCAATGGTTGTAATGAAAATTTTACTAACTCCTGATTTTTTCTAGCTTTCTTCGTTGCTCTATTTCTCTTATTGGAAGCGGGAATCGTAAATACCTAATTTAGATAATTGCTATTTTTAATTTTCATTGTTAGTTAAGAAGAATCTGCTCATAAATCATTTGTTGCAAAATTGTATGAGCAAACAATGTTTAAAACCGGATATGTGGGAGTGGTAAGAGTGAGGTGATGACAAGAACACAAAGACAATCAGTCTTTATAAGAAGAAGGAAGAAAAAAGATAAAGATTATGCAATTAAGGTCAAGCATATTTGAATGATAAAATGGAATTTCCATTTAAAGAATGTAAATTTTATATGCTAGACGTCGGTTAATGGATGACTAAATGAAAACTCAGGTTTTGAAATTTTGATTGATTACTAGAGGTTATCAACATCTGTGCCCACTTGCCGAAATTGTCAGTTTATATATGTAGGAATGACTTGGGGGCTTAAGTCGCCCCCCCCCCCCCCCCCCCCCCCGATCAATTTCAGTAATTAATGAAATTGATTTATTTGAGAAAGCACGAAAATCCACACCTTGATATCTGTACTGGTTTATTTGATATAATCAAATAAATGTGACTTTTCTCCCTTCTCCCTGAAACGCACAATCATAAAATCTGAAAAGGTCGCTTATCAGTTTTGGAATGTGCTACGTCATAAGAAGTGTGTCCACCAGCATCATTGTTGCACAATCAAATGAAAAATTATACTTTGGAGTTTTTCAGAAGATTTTTACAAATCAAAATGATCTTAGTAAAGATTAGCTATTCACAGAGGATGCAAATGAAAATTAAAGTAGCGTCCTGTCAACCAAACATGTAACAAATTCTTTAGGACTCAACACCCTCTTTAAAGTTATTGGCCAAAACATATTCAAATATGGTTATGAATATATTTAAAGTTTTACTTTTTAACAAATGAATTGTGGTCATTGTATGGTTAGATGGTTAAATTCAAGCAACTTTACGATGCCGTCTTAAATTGATCAAACAAGATATGAAAATAATTGGCATTACAGAAAATTCCCAAACCGTATAAATTATACGGTTATGTTATTATTTTTCTGTCATGGTTCGTCATTAAAATAATTGCTACTTTAAATTCCCACCCATTCTTCATTTTAGGCACAAATCAACAATTTCTTTTCTACGATTCTTATAATGATTAATCAACTAAATACAATCGAATATATTCATTAATTAATTCTATATTTATTATTTATATTCAACAAATGAAATAAGAATGAAAAAGGATAAATAAATGACTTATTAAGTTTACATTAGTGTGCGAGGCAACAGACTTTACTGCATGCTCATAAATATCATTAATTTTGATTGATTTGATTTCAAAGACGTGTCATTTGTCGGAATGCCTAAGGGCATCCTAGCTTTACTACTTATTTTAACCCATATTTCATATTATCATTTAAATATTCAAAATATTACTCTGATGAATAATCAGTGACCATGGTAACACTTTATTAAAACATGAAAAAAGTATTATTTTTTTATGGTTAGCAAACCGAATTTTCAAAGATTTTAAAAAAAAAATTGGGTACGATTCAAATAGTTGGTCAATAATTAATTTTGGTACGTGATAAAATTTTCTGAAATTAATGCATTTTCAGTCGAGAGTTACACTTAAATGATTGCAGAATCAATTATTTAGCTCCTGCTTTAAGAGAATTTCGCCATTTCGTAGGTATCAATTTTATCTTAGTTGTTACCCCAATATAACCGACAGAAATCAGATAGCTCTAATATAATGATCGGTGTGAAATGTGGAAAAACAGATGGTACATGTATAGTAGCTAAAAAGAAGGTCCATCAGTAGGTTTAATTACATATGTAAACAATGGCTTGATCGGGTTTTTTGTAATTTCTGTGTTGTATGTAAACATTTTAAGTAAAACGGCATTAGTGAAAAAGCGAATAACTAATAAACGAATTTAATGATATCATTAAAAATGTTTTTTGAGAAGGATTACTCTTTAGCTGTCGGTGGATTGTACATTGTATTGCACTAATCATTTTATAGAAAGGTCAATAATTTCAGTTATCACTATTATAACAAACATTTGATTCATAATACAAACATTTTTACGGAAAAACACATCGATATCAGGTAATTGTACACTTCACTCGAGTACGGGAAAATTTTAATGTTTTTTTTAAAACATGTGCATACATGTGAATAACTGATACATGTATTAACGCAATTCCGTAGAGGCATTTTAACAAGCCTTTGGACATTGGATATTTGGTAGTTGTGGACATAGCCATGTGACGTAAACAAATCTGTATTATTCCGTCATGGCTCATTGAAATCAACACAATTTATTTGAATCAGCTGTTCCTAAGTAATATGTGCATATTTTCATTTTTATCGTACTTTGATGAAAGGCATAGACTATTACACCATACAGAAAATCCAAGGTCTTGTTACAATTATTATAAATGATGATATTTGTGTCATGTCTCTTTATTAGGGAGTGAAATCACAGTGCAAGCTACACTGTTGATGTGAACGAGTTCATCTTATTGTGTAGAAACGTGTTAAGTGTTTGGATGGTCGCAGGGCGATGTTTTTGGGCGGGCGAGTTCATATGAAACATCAAAGTGTGGTGATTTAGTACCGGATATAAGCGTAAGGCGAGTGATGATGCCAGGAGGACATAGCATAGGGTGCAGAATGATTATATAGAATCAAGTTAGTATCAGAATATGACTAGTTTATATTTGGGATATAAATTGAAATTTGGGAGAGGGCATATTGATATCAAGGATATCAAGGAGAGGATTGGTGTGTGTTGTTACAGAAAATGCACATATTCATGACAAGGTTCGTTTATGTGAGGGTTGCTGTAAAGATAAATAAAACATTTTAAACAAAATAAGAAGTGAAAATTACATCCAACACACACCTTTGCAGGGCCCATAATAAAACTTACAAGACCATTTTTAAAGACTAGTTCATAATCATCTTTTCTTTTACAGAAGTAGCACAAACCAATTAGTGCTTTTATTTCTTTATCATAAATGAGCGCTTTGTTTGATATAATCTAATGCAAGGAAGCATTGACAAAGAAAAAGTTTTCCTACAACCAGATCAACATTTGAATCTAAACAGTTGGTGCAAACTACATATAACCTCTGCCCTTGAAATTCACAGTTGTTAACTTTAAGTATATATATAGGATCTCTCATGATTTGCGATGGTATAATTATGATTTTTATCCAACGAGTTGTTTGTTTTCTATAGAAAACAAACAACGAGTTGGACAAAAATCATATACCATCCCAAATCATGAGAGATTCTTTTTATCACGTTTTACCATGTTTTTTGTTAAACCTCAATCTTTTCTGTAAACATTATAATTGTGAGCCGCACAACACATTCACTACAAGACGCCAACAACTTTACGCATGGAACAAAGTGTTTTGAAGATTAACAAACAATCATTCAATTTTCTAACATATATTTATCAATTTATAAAAATGAAACAGCATTAAATGCTTCACATTTATAACTCTACACCTTTCAACTGAATTATTTTGTTATTTTTTCATTCTACGTCAATCATCTGCCTAAAACTACGCAATGTTTAATTATGACGTTACGTGGCGTAAGAACACACTGTGGAATATCAAAAATTTATTACATGAGTGACATCCACCGCAAATTGAGATAAACATGTGATAAAACAGTATATTTATATATAAAACCCAGATTTGTTTATATTGTTTTTTTACTAGCTCATGATCAATGTCAGACAAGATAATGATAATCTACGTGTACCTTTCACATGTACAGGTACCATGAAAGTTGTAGCTTAAAACCTAATCTCATTCTATGTGAAATCTACCTCTTTTCTGACAGGTTGTATGCACATCATTTATCAATAAGCCCATTTTTGTTCAGATAATAAATAAATTCGATCCTCAAAATTGGACAAAGCGTACAAATTACTGCTTTAAAGTCTTGATTAGAAAAAAAAACCTATGATAATATATTTTTAATGAAATTAAACAACACCTTATCCTTATCATTAAAATGGATGAATAATTTCAATAAATCATTATTATTATTATTACCATGCACGAGAAAGCTTCTCATATGTTTGATTTACATCACATTTTCAGACACACTGATGCCTATTTTAAAAATTTTGATTTTCTTTACATTGCCTTTGTATAACTCGCACACAAGCAGATTGTAATTATTGTCAACACATATTTCAATTGGATTCTCCAGATCACAGTTATCAATGTAATGGAAATGTAACGGAGAAACTTTCCATTCTGATCCAGAATGTGGATACAATGGGTGTCATTGTCTGCTGTCAAATCATGACTATCTGATCTGTTGTGATACCTTAAGGTTCAAATCGTTTGTTTTTTGTCTCTAATGGATGTATCTCCATATGAGTTTCCCGTCCTTATCAACCATCACTACTGCACAATCCTCACTGGCAGCTACACAGATGTCAAGGTTTCTGTTCTCAGTGATGTATTTCATTTGATCATTCCCTGAGTACAGAGAGTTACCTTTATCATCAAACTGAACTATACCTTCAATCCACCGAATCGTGTGGGTATTTTTTCTATCCTCGAGCTTTGGTGAATATAATACACACAACGAGATAAAAATAATATTTCATTTCAAAGCCAGAGAAATTCTTTAATCATATTTCTGAACTCCTTTTTATCTATAAATTCCATTTTACCAGCCTTTTAGTTAAGATGGCAAATATTCTTTCGTCATTTCGTCCTAAATGCATACAAGCCATTGTGACGCAGTGTTTTTTTTTAAATAACAACCCAATAACACATTGTTGATATCAACCAGATATATCGATTCAAACATTTAATGAATCGACATAGAAAAAAAATCAGGCTTCAAAGCAACATAAAGCAATGCAGGTGCTTAGAATTTCGGTTTTTCATATGTCTTTAACAATCGATTTAGCCTGTGTTAACATTACTTTTCCTTATCATTGAATGTTCATTTAACTTCCAGATATCGTTAGCGGACATTTTGATTTATGACATCACTGATCAGGTCGGTTCTATTGCAACACTTCCGGCTTTCCCACTAAAACTAGGAGAGTTGGTTCACAAAGTGAAGAATTATCCAAAGATAAAGGAATATCTAGCCAACAGAAAAAAAGTGAACGCAATAAGGAAAGTGAACACAAAACAGATCCTTAGTTTCATTCTCAGTCCTGTAATTCAGCAGTGTGTTAATACCGCTCTTCCTGAGGATATATCATATATCTCACGTGAATTCCAATGCCACCGTTTTCTTATTTAATTTGTATGTTGCAATGTACTAGTATTGTGTTAATAAATTGAAATAAAAAATCGTTCAAGCAAACTTATTTTTACTTAATCAAAGAAATGAGTTGTAATATGAATCCATGATTATAAGATGAGGCGCAATGATTAACCTGAGGATCATGTGAAATGAAATGAAATTAACGAGTAAATAAGTCATTAGGGATGTTGTTTGCTCTAATCTGATTGAAATTGAGTTGGTAAAACCGCGCCTCTTCGATACGCTTGTATAGCCGTATCAAAGGGGAACGGTTATAAAAGTCTAATTTTAATCAGATTGTTTACTTAGGATGAAAACAAAATTGATTGCTATGAAACTTGGATTGTAGTGGGTGTTTTTTCAATTAAAAAAACCCACATAATTGACTTCCTTTTAAAGATGTCTGCCTATGAATATATTTGAATAAAAAAAATCCCTTAAATTTTCACACTACTATTGGCATTTTCTTTCTATGAAACTTTTACTAATGAATAAACACTTTGAAAAATGAAAAACAGTTTAGTAAGGGCAGTAAAGAAAAATAGCAATAACGAAATGGGGTTTGAACAATCATTTCAAATTGAAACAAAAATCCAATCCGACTTTTCTTAATGAATCTTCTAAACTGTGTCCATTTTGATTTGGATTCAGTATTAAAAAATGAATGATAATAACACTAAAAGTGTATAGTCTTAAATTACCTATATTATCCTCATTCAACTGATTTTAAAATAATATGTTAATAATATGAGGCATTTTTGAATGGGTCTTATCAAAGATATTAATTATAAAACATTGATGTAAATTATAAAGGGTACTAGTAACTAGATATTTTTTTCTTATTTCTTGGCTCTGTTACCATAGCAACGAATGTCAATGTTTCTATATAAAATTATTTGATCAAGACATTAATAGGGATGTAGAGTTCAAATAGTAAATTATTATGTCTAAAACATCAAAGTTGAAAATTGAGAAAAAAATTAAATGTTTAGGGGTTTCTATGGTCTTCCTCTGTAAGTAATGTTTTCTCGACTTATGTTTTTCTATAATATGAAAATTGACAATATCACTTGGGTGAAAAAAAAATTATATAGTCAACTCAAACCTTTTGAACGTTGTGTTTGTTTTAATAATTCAGTGAAATATTTTGATGAAATTCGTGAATAATTATAAATAACCATCAGTAAATACTTGACTAGTCATTATCAAAAATAAAGAAAAGTATTCATGTAACAAACTAAGCGACCATACCAACAAGAATATGACAAGAATATATTAAAAATTAATGCATTAAAAAATTCATACAACCATTAATAAGACATGGTTAGTGATTATGATCACTGAAAAACAAAAGGTTTTTATTTTAACCTACAAATATGTGTCAATAAATTCTTGAAATAAATACAAATTTTTTGGTAAATATCTTAACAATGATTGACGTCAATAACCAGAGGATGAAATGAAAATAAATTAAATATGGAGTTCTGTGCCGTATTTATAGACTATAATACTTATAGTTACGCAATGGGTATAATGGAAATTTTACTGACTTCTGATTTTTTCTTGATTTCTTCATGTCTCTTTTTCTCTTATTGGTAATGGAAATAGTAAATGTTTATTAAATCTTAGATCATTACTATTTTTAATTTTCATTGTGAGGTAAGAAGAATCAGCTCATAAATTATTTGCTGCAAATTTGTTTTTATGGGCAAATAATGTTTAAAACCGGAAATGTTGGAGTGGTAAGAGGGAGGATACAAGAACACAAAGACAATCAGTCTTTATAAGAAGAAGGAAGAAAAAAAATAAAGATTATGCAATTAAGGTCAAGCATATTTGAATGATGAAAATGGAATATCAGTTAAAGGTATGTATATTTTATATGATAAACGTCGGTTAATGGATGACTAAATGAAATATCAGGTTTTGAAGTTTTCTTTATAGCTAGAGGTTATCAATATATGTGCGCACTTGCCGATGTTGTCAGTTTATATATATTGGAATGACTTCATGGCTTAAAGAGTTCCCCCAGTCAAATTCCTTTTCAGCAATCGATGATATTGATTTTTTTTTAGAACGCACAAAATCTGCATCTTGATATCTGAATTGGTTTAGCAGATATAAAAAATAAATGTGACAATTGCTCCCTTCTACCGGAAACACATGAGCGTAAAATCTAAAAAAACAGAGTTGCATATCAGCTGTGGAATGTGTGTCCATCAGCTTCTTTACTTCACAATCAACTGAAACTTAAGTGTAAAAAGAAAATGATACTTTAAGGTTTTTTTTTTCGATGTTAAGGAAGATTTTTACAAATCAAAATGATCTTATTAAAGATTGATTACATTCACAGAGGATGCAAATGAAAATTAAAGTAGCGTCCTGTCAACCAAACATGTAACAAATTCTTTAGGACTCAACACCCTCGTTAAAGTTATTGACCAAAACACATTCAAATATGGTAATGAATATATTGCAGGTTTTACTTTTTACCTACAAGTATATATAAATGTAGTACAGTACCGTCAACGAGAGAGAGAGAGAGAGAGAGAGAGAGAGAGAGAGAGAGCGTTTTAGGCGTAATTTACGCACATTCATTTGAAATATACTAATATTAAATATTCATAAAATTATTATCCACAAAAGAATATAGTACATCGTGATTGAATCCAGCATGCAGTTTCAGTCTGAGTCCATGTACTACCCCTGTCAATCAAATCAACCCTCGAGGTGCACCACGTGTTCCTTCCAAGATAAGAGAAAAAAGTTTCGTTCGAAAACAGTTTTCATTTCAAGTAAAGAGAAAAAAGGTAAGTATAACAATGAAGTACTCTTCACTGTTTGTGATGTTTGATTTCAAGTAAAGAGAAATGAAGTATGCCTAACAATGAAGTATTCTACACTGTTTGTGATGTTTGATTTCAAGTAAAGAGAAAAGAGGTATGCCTAACAATGAAGTATTCTACACTGTTTGTGATGTTTGATTTCAAGTAAAGAGAAAAGAGGTATGCCTAACAATGAAGTATTCTACACTGTTTGTGATGTTTGATTTAAAAAGATTGATATACTGTGTTTGTGAAGTTTGATTCGTAAACTCCGGGTTTTTTTAAAACAGAAAACACTCTCTCTCTCTCTCTCTCTCTCTCTCTCTCTCTCTCTCTCTCTCTCTCTCTCTCTCTCTCTCTCTCTCTCTCTCTTGTTTAGCTTAATTGAAGGTTTTATAGGTTTTTTTTTAATCCGTTGATTTTCTGCGCAGAGGAACATGTTTTTGTGCTTTTTATGCGGGGAGGAACATCTTAAACACTTTAACAGTTTAGAAAAGTAGTAAAATGAGAAATTGATTTATTGCATTTGTTAATGTTAGTAAAATCGTTTGATGTATTATGAATTTTTTACGATCCCTCGTTACACGGACTGTCCACCTGTCTCATACCTGCTGTGTATTCTGTATGTTCAAGAGTAGAGTGATTTCCTCCTGTCTGTGCGATGGTTTCACACCTTTGTGTAAAACAATTGGGACTAAAGTCGAATACACTTTACTTTGACAGTCATAAAACGTTGAAAATAGGGATGGGGGGGGGGGGGTCGGTTGCGAAAAACGTTATTTGCAACTGATACAACATATGTGTAGTATCTTCCTATTCAACACACATAAAATATTATGTAGTATTTTAAATTTTCATTTTATGCCGTTGATCGTAAGTTTAACGTTCACCGTGTAACATGTGCTTGTAACAGACTAGGTTAACTGTCTTGAGCGTCAAGAGACTATGCCGTAAAACATGCTACAGATTAATATGGAGTCTGAAATGTTAAAAATCATCAAAAAATCTGTATTTTCTTTTTATTATTTATCTTATCCTACATGTAGATTATATTAAGAAAATGATAAAAATGTCTTTGAAATAATAGCTTTATCCACAGTTACATAAAATTATTACGGTTGCAGATGATTCTCTAATTAAAATTCCCTAAAATAATTAATAAGGAGTTTTGAAAACGTGCATTTAATACGTAATCATTTAATGTGAAATGAAGCAATACATCAAACATGACTCTTTATGTAAGGTGGCCGTCTTATTGTCTAATAACGAACAGGTAAAAATCTCCGATCACCTTGTTCAATGGTAGGTCACACCACTGCAGTCTAAACATGGTTGCAGCGAGGACCGCGATGAATTAACCGCGATGGTGTAACGCGGAAAGGATTAATTAACCGCGGGGGGAGCGCGGTTAAATACGGGATCCGCGTTAACGGTACTGTACATGCATGTTCTAACTTATGCAATATAGTTTGTGGATGAAAGTCATTGTATGGTTATATGGTTCAAGCAATTTTACGATGCTGCCTTAATGTGTAAATTATTCAGAACATTAGATTTAAAATGAAAGTAGTTAATTTTTTAATGTGATTCAGTTATATATATATCATATTAATGAGCATGATCATTAACAAAAAACCCCTTATTATCAAGAAATCAAAAACTATTCAACTGTCTGGTATCGAAGTCCTAAGCGTGGCTTACCCTCCTATTCTGATTGCATCTACCTTATCAGAGTTGATAAACTATAAGTAACTGGCCGTTTAAGTTATTTACCCTAAAGGGTTTGTATTTTTCCTGGGGAGTTAATGTCCATTCAGTATATTGAAAAAAATATTAAAAACTGGATAATACCCAGAGAATAACTATACTATTTTGCGTAATTATATATATCATTTGAGAACCATATGTGCAATCAGCATTTATTAATTTATTGAATATTAATCAAATAAAAAAGTACAAATGCCCTGAAAACGTGGGTAATACATTATTCTGCAATGCTAGCTCTCGTCATGCCCATCTTAAACACCCAAAAAGCATTTTATTGTTTTAATTTAATTCATTCAGCTATTGGTACAGAATTTGAATTATTTGAATAATAATAATACAAAACAATTTATTCAAAAGAACCATTAAAAAAAAAACTTAAAAACTGAGCGAAAAATGTGAAGGTACTGAATTAAGGAACACTTAGTACATGTTCATATCGAGCGGGTCTGTGACAGATAGTTTATCTCAAACAAATTTAATTGATAACAGACTGATTAAAGCATATACATGTACATGTATCGATAAATTTGATGTATTGATATATTATTTACCAGGGGTGTACGTGCCACGCTGGTGTTGATTTAATTTGTACTAATATTTGGGCAAGGGGTCATACATTAAACGTGGTCCAAGATTCAAATACAAAGAAGGTTGGTTAATTATTATAGCGTACCTTTGATTGTGGCTGCAATCTGGATAAGTCAGGGTTGGTATGATAAACCTTTTTGTATTCTTTAAGTAAATAAAATAAGTTTCTAATTAACAGACACAAGTATTGATTTAAAAAGATTGAGATATCTTTCACTGACAGAAATATTTTGGAATTTACCTTAAAACAATTGCGACTTCGAATTCTGTTGTTTAAAAAATGAATGGTTATTAATCTTTCATATTTACATTTGCAAATATGTTTCCTTATATGAACCTATAGAATAGCGAAAACGTTCAATTCTGTATGAACTTTTTCATGACGTCACAATGATCATAGCACGCGCTTATCGCTTGTTGTTTGGATTATTGTAAACATAAAAATCTCGGTAATTTTAACAGTTTTAAACGATTTGTCTTTTTCAAACGTAAATATAAGTAATAAACAGCAATGTTAAAAAGTTCACCGAGATATGAAGATGGTTGGTACGTGATCAAATCTACTGAGAAGCCCTTCGGACTTCACAGGATTTGATCACGTGACCAACCAACTTCATAACCTGGTGAACTTTTTAAATTGCTGTTTATTTCTTAAATGAGTGCAGAAGGGAATGGAATGGGAAAGTTTGGCAGATAAATATTTTGTTTTTGGAAAAACATTCCAATCTTCAAAGAGAATTAAAATAAAGATAAGAGATCAAGGCTACTTGGCATTTATTTATGTCAATAATGTTTAAAATGAGCCACAAGATGAATAACAACAATAGCATGCACAAACATGAAATTCCCTTACCACAATATTTAATCAAGAAGAGTGTTATTCTTTTTATCTTGTTCACATGTATTTTTTTTATTCATATCTTTGGGTTACACAAACGGCATGCATGTAGGTAATTCTATATGCATATATATATTGCTAATCGGGAATTTTACTGTATTTTAACGATAAACTATTTGCATGTTGAAAAAGATCCTGAATGAAGAATGTTGACAACAAAAAATATAGGGTGGAACCACTTTTCATATATAACTTTTTAAAAATTAACTTTATTTTATTTTTAATGTGATAGCTGGTGTAAATGTTGCAAGCCACAAGGAGCTTAAAATAATATTGTAATTCAAGGAGATAAGTTTTTAAGTGAAAAAATAAGATTTTTAAGTGAAGGGGCCTTTCGAAATTGTTTTGACATTTAATTAGTTAATTTATGTAATTAAACCTTTGTAAAATTCAAAATGAGTAATATTCCATGAAAGGACAAGTGCAAATATCATACTGACAAATAAATGCATATGATTAGTAAATAGTTTGTAATTGACTTAATATGGTTTATACGTGGTCAGTAAATTGCATATTGGGCGAGAGCGGAGCTCAAGTCCTATCTGGAATTTACTGTCCACCTATAAAATATATTAGGTCTACTATAAACCATGTAACGAATATATCTTTCCCACTGCTTTGTTGAAAATCATAAATAGTTAATAAAAAATGAAAATAAACTTTTCAACCATGTGAGAAAGGTTAACTTGGGTAAAAACGTCATAATACTCTAAGAATGACGCCATAATATTCAAGGGAAGTTAAATTTCGTTTTGTGAGTATGAAATTACGTAGTCACCAAGTGACTGCTGTTAACCAATTAATCCTTACAATTTAGCAGGAGGTAAGACGCTTACAGATAGATGTCTAAAATAGTACATTTTTAATAACAATATATCTAAACACATATTATACACACAATACCAATTGTAAAGAACGGTTTTGATGGATATGATTTCAAATGTCAGTCTTTGTGCGGATACATTCTAATATTTACATACATGTAGTATCGAATCCAAAATGTTCATGTTCAGATGCATGTACTTTTTTAAAAATTAATAACAAGTATCTTTATCAATACAACCAAGAATTGGCTTTATATTTGTCTCTTTGTTCTCCGTTATTTTTCCTGGAAGGCCGGGTGGCTGCTTTTTGAAACTAAAAAAGAATATGGTTTGATTAAGGTAAATCTCAAATAACTTTAGGATGAAAGATGTAAGAACAATTATTTTTTACAAAGTAGGCAAATAATTAAAGGAAGTTAACATGAAAAAATTCATAGTTCCTAAATAAATTTTAAAAGCCTTTTGAAACTTAGAAATGAGGTCTGTAACCTTTTTGTTTATTTCTATCATGAGATTTTATCAATTTAACACTCTCTGTGAAAGGTTTATGGAGGTAATTCATTTTACCCCAGAATGCATCTGTTCTCTGACGTAGATAAGCCACATTGCTGCTGGTGACTCGGTCAATGTTTATACAGAGTTGATAAAACTTATTAAGAAAAATTATGCCTGGATGTGAAGGAAAATTTTGTACTGTCATGAGAGGACAAGGATTCAATATATTTCTATTACTGAACCTTGGGTAACTATATATGATTTGTGCAAAAGTTGGATAGATAATTTGTGAAATATGAGACAATGGCATTCCAGATGTTTGTACGGAGACGTGGCAGTCTGTGTTTAGATAAATAAAATGCTGTTTGTATATTTCAAAAAGATATAAAAACGTAATTTCATTTTCTTTGTGGGGTTTCTTACCGTTACTTTTTATCTAAATGCTCTAGAAATCTTTCTCTCTGGATTTGTTATCTTAGATTAGATCTTGATGATACGTATGCCGTTCGGTTTGTGCTGTCAGAAGGATATCAGAACTATAAGACACATTTTAAACATCAGGATGCTGAGCAAATTGCACTTTGTGTGTTCATTTATGTAGCACACATTATAAATGTTCGAACCCATAAACAACAAATTAAGAAACTCCTGAATGCAAGCAAAAATAGGTCACAATAACACTGATCCAGGGACATTCCATTCTAGTTATATGTACCATTAACTGCTGGTGGGAATGCATCATTCTGAGATCCAAAATCTTCCTCCCTAAACCCTGTTTCAAAATGACAACTCTTTACATCCATTTCAAATTTCAATTCACATTTTGATGATGGCATTTTAACTCTGTTACTAAGCGTGTGTAAAAATGCAATGTGTCTCACTTTCGTCAGCATCGGTGCTGCCCTCTCTTAGATGTTTAGAGATAACCCAGCAGGGAGGTAATAATTTTAACAATATGGCAGGCTCATGGATTGCAAGAATTAGTTATTCTAAGTAGTATTTCTTTTTACTGAGGAACGCTGTGTCTAAATGGTTTTCAGAAATCATTATATACATCAAACAGACAAATTTGAGCTCTTGATAATTTTTTCATGTTCACTTCCTTAAGAAACCTCTGTCGACATTTTTGTCAACAAAATTGTGTTTACAGAAAAAATAGATGGTAAATCAATTTAAACACGTGGAAATTTTCATATTTGTTATGATATGTTGAGATCGATTAAAAACATCGTAAATATGCGAAACCAAACAGTCATTTAAATTATTAACATCAGAACCTTATTCATAATATCGTAATAGTGAAAGAAAATAATGATTTTTAACGTTTTACAATATTTTATATTCAATTAAATTTTCAAAACTAACACTAGAGTTCATTGCATTAAGATTTAATAAAAAAATCTTTATATATTTTTATTTGATTGGAAATAATAGTCTATGGTCTTGTCAAAACAGCACCAAATAGTACATGTACCAGGCAGAATCAATGACAGCTATAAATGCACATTTCTGCGAATGGTAAAATAATGATAACCGAATTACCAAATAACAAAAACTCCTCCCAAAAACGACCTTTGTTGAAACTGTTTGAATATATTTATTATGCGTTTATTTTAATGAGATCGATCGATCAATATGATAGTTTTAGACGCATTGAAAATCTGAGAAAGGACTTCGTTGACAAGTCAAGTTGACGTTGCACAGTTTATTCTTAATCCTTACCTTAGCTGAAAGCTTTTTGATCACTTTTTGTCCCGCATTTGTCTGTCTAATCGTCCGTTCGTAAACATTTTACATTTTCGAAATCCACATGGTCAATTTCAACTAAACTTTGCACAAATCATTTATGGGTAAATTCATGTTTTTAAAATGAAGAGCCTTATTTTCTCTCAAGTGAGGATAATTAGAAAATAATATTCAAAAATGTTCTGAAAAACCATTTGACCAAACAAGATGTTACTTGTACGGAAGCATCCTCAGGTAATGTAGATTCAAGTTTGTTCAAGTTATGATTCCCGGGGTAGAGAAAGAGCCAAAGTTGGAGAGGGGACAAATTTTACATCCGAATGCAAAGAGAAAAATCTTTTAAAAAAATTCTCGAAAACCAATTGACCAGAACAGATGTAAATTGTGTAAAAGAATCCTAAGCTGATCAAATAATGATCTCCGGGGATAGGGTGAACCCTCAATAGGGGGGTCGAATTTTTCATAAAAATATTTATATGTGGAAAAAATATTTTAAAATATTCTCAATATCAAATTGCCCAGAAAAAGCTATTACTTTTGTGGAATCATCCTTAGGTAGTGTAGATTTAAGTTTGTTTAAAATAAAATACATGTACCCAGGGGTAGGTTACCTCCACCATGGGGTCGTATTTTTAATAGTGATATTAGAAAAAAAATCTTTAGAAATATTTTCAAAACAAATGGGCCAGAACTGTTATAACTTGTGTTGAAATATCTTCAGCTAGTGTTGATTTCAATTGTTTAAATCATCATCGCTGGGGAAAGGATGCCGCCACAATTGGGGCTGGGGTGGGGCCAAATTTTTACATAGGGATATACGTGTATAAAGAAAAATCTTTAAAAATCTTCTCAAAAACCGATTTGTCAGAAAAGATTTGTGTGGAAGTATCCTAAGGTAGGATAGATTCAAATTGTTTAAATCGTGATCCCCAGGGGTAGGGTGAGACCACAATGGAGGGTTGGGGTCATTTTTTTTTTTTACACAGGATTATATAGAGAAATATTTTTAAAAATTGATGTAAGTATATTCATATATATATATATATATATATATATATATATATATATATATATATATATATATAAGTTTAAAATTTACGTCATGTTGCAATGGTCATGTTTATGTTTAACATAAGAATATCTTATTTTGAAACATTTCCTACACGGGATCTATTCTATTTCGTTATCTAGATATTTTGTACATGACTTCATAAAGCTATATTATTATGGCTAATATTGTTCATGTGAACATTGTGGCTCATGGACCTCATGTTCATCCTAGGTCTTAGTTTTTATCAGTATTTTTTTTTCAAAAAATAATACCACGATAAGACCAGATTTGTAGAAAATTAAAGCGTTCTTTGTTTCAAAAGTTGAAATCATAGGGGAAAAAGTAAACATAATTAACTAATAAGAATAATAATTTTTTGACAATATTTCTAGAATAATTTGTTTGGTAAGATAAAACCAAAAAAAAAATAACATTTCGAATAATAATAATTTTAACAGACATAACTGTATTCACATGTTGTATATACTTGCCAGTCAAAAATTAGTAATATATAAATAAATGAGGTACAAACAGAAAAGATGATAACAGCTATTTTGGAAAGAGTTTATTATACAAAAAAAATTATAGAAGTACTCACTTAGTAGTAAATTTCTTTAAGAGCAGGAACTGAAGATCTGATTTTTCAATTATTGATGCGGGATCTTCAACTGAAATTTTTTTTTGATTTTAGACAATTTTGTTAAATGTACATTGTGCCAAGATGCAGTATTTATGAACCGAAATGCGTTTTCATATGAACCAAATATTCCGCTTTTACTTTTTTAAAGAGATTTTTTAAGTCTGGTTTGCTAACGTTTAAAATATTTGTAATTTTTTCATGTTTTAAGGTAGGAATTACATGTACCATCTTAATGCGTTAATGTGTGCCTAATATGAAGGTAATATGGAAGATTACTCAAATAGCAATTCATCTTACCTGTTAATGGCGCTGTGTAGTCTTCCGTAGAATTGTTTGTCATAACCTGGTTTATGAATGACATCAAAATGAGGACAGCAAAAGTAGTCGTCATTTTGGTGAACTTGATAAACAAAAACAATGTGCAACGTAACATTTATTCTTTGCTTTTAAGTGACGTGGCATCTGTTTCATGAAAAAGTTATTATGCAGTTTAAGTCAAATACATGTTATACACTAAATTGAATTTTCTTTAAAGAAACGTAAAAATTTATACATCTAGTGATGATCAGTAACAAAAAAAGATTGTTTGTTAACTTAGCAACCATACCCTCAAAAATGTGTCCAGAATTTTTTTTAAACTGAATGCACTTTAGGTCGTATAACCATTATCATAAGTAAACAAATGGCTAATGATTATAACGATTAAAGAAATACTTTTATGTAATCTTAACGTTCTTGTTTACAAAAATGGGTCAAGAATTTCTTGAAATGATTGCACATAAAAGTCATACAAAGTTGTTTATAAATACCTTAACGGTAGTTGACGTCAATAAACAAAGGCAAAATGAAAATGAATTAAATATTGAGCTCCGTGTTGTATTTATAGACTGTAACATTTGTATTTGCGCAAAGGTTATATTATAAATTTTACTCACCTCTGATTTTTTTTTATATCTTTCTTCCTCTCTCTATTTCTCTTATTGGTTATGTAAATTGTAAATGCTTAATTTAGATCATTACTATTTATGATTTTCATTGCTAGTCAGGAAAAATCCGCTCATAAATCATTTGTTTCAAAGAATGTTTTCATGGGCAAATAATGTTTAAAAGCGGAAATGTGGGAGTGAAAAAAGGGCAGTGACAACAACACACAAAGACAATCAGTCCTATCAGAGAAAATAAACACTAAAAATTATGCAGTTTAGGTTAAGCATATCTTAAAAATTATATGGAATTCCCTTTATTCGTTTAATAATCATCAGTTCGTTGTTTACTGAATGAAATCACAGGTTTTTATTAGTGATTTATAGCTAGAGGTTATTAACATCTGTGCGCACTTGCCAAAATTGTTAGCAAATATATATTAAAGATGACTCGGGGCTTACTAGTAATTATTCAAATATGGCACGTTTCATGTTTTCCTTTTTACACATAGATATTTACAAAGTGTGTTTTAACGGTTATAGTTTGTAGAAGTACTCGTAGGTCATCGTAGTATATGTTTGGTTTGACTGAGATATTAAAAAAAATACAAAGCCGTTTTAAAGTGAGACAGTGACTCAAAATAGATGTTTTACTTTTTGATTATGACAACGGAAATAAGAAGAAATGTACTAAATTTCATCATATAGAAAGTTTTACGCATCATAAGTTATCATCTATCGGTTAACAAGTCATTAAAACTCATTCAGAAAATGCACATGTAAAGAAACCGAGTTATTTTGGACATTGATTTTAGTGTCACGTGATTGCGATTGCTGTCTAAAAATAGTTACAGAGGGATTGACACACTGAAAAAATAATTTGAATGTGAAGCTATTCGAGTTCTGTGGTTAGAAATATGCATTCATAGAGAGTACATCTTTATAAATATATAGATCTTGAAGACATCAGGTTTCAACGAGAGGCCACTGGCTCATGCTATATGCTACGCTGCAATATTTATATTCCCCTGCGCTTGCGTTGCTATGAAGCGGAAGGGAAACTCAATATTTTTGTGTTGGCCCAATGCTTAATTCTACTTTTCTCTTTTTAATTTGATTCATTTCCTTTTGAACACCGTTATTTTTCAATAGTTCACATTTTCATATGATGAATGAAAAATGTGGAAATCGTGTATAAATTCGATATTTGCTAAATCATGGGTTTGTACGTCACCATGTCTCTTTAAGTTGATCAAACGGAATATAAAGGTAACACGCGTTGCAGAAAATTCTATAATCCTTATAGGCGTGCCATGAAAATATTTACATATATTTATGTTTTACATCTCGTTTTAAATATATTTTTGATGGCGGTATTGCCATCAATTGTTAAATGAATAAATTGTACACTGCCAGAAGATTATGGGTGCGTTCATAGTTTTACCAGTGGTACCAGATTTCAATACACCAATCGTACCCTTTATATCGAATGGTAACAATTATACCAATAAACCTTGAAAGGGTTTGGCATACAGATGTTACTGATGTTACCAATGCTACCAATGGGAGTCCAATGAAAACGTTGGTAATATCGATTACAGTTTTGTAAACATGTCAAAAAACAAACATCTTTTTACTGCCCTAATAATACAGCAACAACATTTTCATCATAAATTGCACCCCAATCATCAGAGTAAGAAGGAAAAACGCTTTCTCAAAACCGGGATCTAATGTCTCCATTTTTGCCGCCATGTCTTAAATTAGTTGTGACGTCATTTACCAATACTTCAGTTATTTTACCAACATCAACTTTTGTGTACCAACGGCAGAACTATGAACGCACCCTTAGTTGGCTTGTCAGATGATTATGTTGACTTGCCAGATGATCATTATGACTTGCCAGATGTCAGTTTTTCTTCCAAGAAATTGATTTTCATTATCATCAGTGGATTTTTCTTTCACTCTGAATAAACAGCATCCTTAATCACTTATAGTAATCATTCATTAAATTTCATCCCATATGATTCTCAGGAACATCTTATGATTACGTAATCAATATATCAACTCATTTCTATGCAACCGATGAATTCTGTCCTGGTATATATTTAGTCGCTCAAGATGATTTTTTAAAACAAATTTCATTTTATTAACATTACATAAACACATAAACTAGTACATTACAGCATACAAATGATTTTTAAAAAATGGTGACGTTGAATCCACGTGTGAATAACATGAGAAATGTCCCCAAAATTACCGATTTCTATACACTGAAGGCCTGGAAAAAAACTTTACTGACGGATTGGCTTTATGTTAACTTTCGTTTTTGCGTTCACTTTCCTCTTTTAGCTAGATACTCCTTTATCTTTGAATAATTCTTCACTCTGTCAATCAACCCTCCCAGTTTTGGTGGGAAAGCTGGAAGTTTCGCAACAGTGCCGACCTGGTCAGTGATGTCATACATCAAAATGTCCGCTAACGAAATCTGGAAGTTAAAGGAACATATGAATTCAAGATCTAATAGAAATGCTGTCAACACAGTCTGAACTAGATATAGAATTTTTGAAAACGAAATAATTTGCAACAGAATTAGTTTATATTGCTTTAAAGCCTGAAACTTTTTTCTATGATGATTTATCATAATGATGTGTGCACCACTATATATGAAATATTGTTGATAATGAACTATAAGAACGTCACAATGAATTAAACATTTTACAGTTGAAATGATACAAAAACTTACAGGCTATCAAAATTGACATTATAATAAAAAATAATTAAAACAAGTGATGAAAAAGAGAAAATCTCAAACCTAATGAGTTGAATGTTTTATATGTCTTCGTCGAGGCTCGGGTTTAAGAAAATTTCACAACTCGGTGCAACATATTTAAATATCATGAGGGATTCTAAATGTGTGGTATGAATTATGAAATGGTTATAAATTAAACCAGGCCTTTACCTTTTTACCAACAAAAAAAGCATCCCCGCCATTATTTTCCTTTAAAATGTCCTCCAACAAACTGAAAAACTGAGGAAGCTTGGTTTCTTCAATATCCTTCTTTAGTTCTGCCTTTTTGGTGTCGTCTTTTTCATAATAAAGTGTTAGGACGTTCTTCAAAAAATCTTCGGCGGCTCCCATGATGACGTCAACACGAGTGTTCTCGTCATTATTGTCCCCGTACAACCCTAGAGTACGAATTGGAATTCCAATTCAAAAAGTACTTAAATTTGACATATGCAAGAGAAAAATGGTCCACCACTAACACTTTTTTATATTCTACTGCCAGGATGATATAAAATAAAAACTTAAGAAGAAAAACAATTGACAGTTCGAAAGGTATCCAGGGTTATGAAATTGTCACACAACGCTTTTACATAGAAGAATATCAAGAAAGTTGAAAAAAGTAAAAATGAGATAATTTGACAAAAATAACGCCTTGCAATTGTTTATGTGGATTTATAATTTGGATTGTAGATGCATTTTCATGAACGTTCTAAATAAATTAACATATACCAAATTCCCTGGCTACATATCTCATGATGGCTCCGGACTGAGGGATAAAGCGACCATCTACCTGAAGACACGGCAACTGCTTCTGTGGTACTGCTGTAAAACAGAGATCAATTTCATAATCAGGAACTTTCTTGGGGGGGGGGGGGGGGGGGGGGGGGTGTACACCGCATTCTTTTTTTTGCACGAAAAGACCTACGTTTAGAAAAATGTCTGCTTTTTGCCTTGAACTCGACTTTATTAAATGAATCATTCGGCCGAAGAAAATAAGCCCAATAATCCACAACAAGAGCAGCAGTTAAGTCTGCATTAAGGTTAACAATTTTCTGTGATGTGTGAAATAAACTTTGGTTTTTATTTTTTGTTGTTGTTGCTTATTTATCATTTTTTAACAATTTGGCATGAATTTGATTGGAAAATGTTTTGCCGAACCAGAAGATATTGTATTCTACCCTAACAATTAAATGACAATAGCGTGCCACTATCTCCCAGGCAATTCACCGGGCATCGCTCAGTTGTTGTGTAAGATCGATAAAGAGCGTATTAGAACACAGACATGCAATAGGTGAAAGTTGAACTTTATGGACAAGTCTTCAACATTTTCTTTTATCATTTTCTATAAAATACATTCATTTTAGGAAAAACAAAATGTTGTATCATAACATCATTATCATTGCAGAATTGTAAATCTACAAACAACAAAACCCAACCACAGTCGAGTTGCTTTAAAGTCCTTGTGTAGCTACAGTACAGGAGCTACTATCGATGAAGTTGTGTATGCATTACTCAAAACCAGCATTTCAAAACAATATTTGATGCTTGTCACGTGTGCAATTATTTGATTTCTATATTTACGATAGTATCTAAAGGTCAACTGTCTTAATTTCAACACACGTCTTATTTTCAGTCACCCTTAAAAATCTTTAAAATACGCTTAATTTTTCGTTTTAGCTAATAAAGATTTCATCTTAATAAAATTTATCAAGTGAACTTGCAAAAGTCTAGTTTGACTGATCAAATATACATACTTGGTTTTACGGTTTGCCACTCTTCCATTGAAAATCTCTTGTCCTCAAACGACTGTCCAGCGGCCGCAAAGGCCAATCGGATGACCTCGGCTCTCCCCTTAGTGTCAAAGTACATCAACTTGTATGCCGGCATCTTGTTAACTGTCTTGAAAGCGACTAGTGAAAACCGGTAATATTTATACCTGAACAGACGGATGTTCTAAATATTTACCCTCCTAACTACAGGGTGATGCAAAAGTTGTCGAAAGTACCTGCATGTTCTTTATACCCATCATCTTGAAATTCCTATTGTAACAATTCACATACTAACATCATTGTGTAATATATATTAGAGAGCACTTGATATGTTCTCTCCCAATCGTTTCCAAATGACGACATGAATGTCGTGTTAGATATTCATTTGTTGACATATCATGAATGAAATAATAGAACAAACATATAGATGTGATAAAGCACACTTCACGGGTCAATTACTAGAACACTGGGCTAGTCTTTGATTCCACCAGTCATCAAATGTATCAACGTATGTATCAACGTATGTACAATCAAGCTAAAGAAAAATACAGACAGTGTATACATCATTTACGTCTCACAACTCTATTTTTCCGAAGGGCTGAGGCAAAATAATTCCCGAATTCCCCTTCGTTTTTAGGGATTTTCCGCCAGCGACTGGGACTGTATTTTTTTATGAGATGAAAAACAACGTGTAAAATGCCTGATTTTCCCACTTTTGTAAAAATACGAGGTCACTTGAATTTTTGATGCCAGTTGTTTCGGCAGGGGGTGAAAAGGCTCGGACATAATTTTCAAGCACATGTGTAACTTTGATGTAAACAAACTCTCGTGCCTTTGTGGATGGCTGTGTGTATTTTGCTACTAAATTGTTTAGGAACTATTGTTTTAAAAGTTTTAAAGAGGGATTTTCCCAGAAGTTTGTTTTAAACTCGCTACCCGTGTCTAAATTTGCGTAATTTTGGTAAGAATATATAGTAAAAATTAATAGTGTTGTGCAACCTATTAATAAGCCCTTTTCGCTAAACTGCGGGCCTGAAAATCACGCTTGCGCAGAAATGCCTTGGGGGTGGCAAAAAACAAAGATGGTGAAGAGCTGTTGTGTCGTTGGATGCACTAATCGAGCCACTAAAGGCTGCAAGCTTTCGTTTTTTAAGTTCCCTACTAACAAAACAAAGAGAAGAGCGTGAGTGAATGCCATTTACAGGAAGGACTGGGTTCCTAACAGCTACAGCAGGATCTGTAGCGAGCATTTTGCGACGGGCTGGCACTCGGATGACCGCGATGACCTGAACTATAGGCCCACATTATTTCCCTATAAAGATAGGGAACAAACAACTGAAAGATTTACAAGGGCTTTTAGGAGAAGTCTTTCGAAGGTAAGCTAATTTCTATTTTCGATAATTAATTTGTGTCGTATATTTATAGGCTGAATTGTATTTATGCATCTTGATTAATCCGAGATTTCTTTGTCGCCAACCCTAATTCCAAGTGATTGACTTTCAGCATGATTTGCGCTGGTCGCATATATAACGATTTATATATATATATATATATATATATATATATATATATATATGAATTTAAACGTTTACGTTATCGTACAACTAACAGTATTTTTTCTCTAAGATGTTATTGGACTATGCTATTTTATCAAGTGTAATATTTTCATATGTAAACATTTTAAATTTTTTCTTGTTTAGCAGATTTTCCATTGAAAAACTTAACTACATGTACTTGTGACCTATAGATAGACCTACTGATATTGATCAACTGAAACTGAAATTTTATCAATGAGGCATCTGTCAAACTGTTAAAATTATTCAGCTTGCAGTTGCTATTTGTTTTGAATACAGTTTCATAAGCTACATGCACCCCATCTTCGCAGGCTGAAGTGTGCTGGTCACAAACGGGGAATTTGGATGTTACATTTTGAAAATGTAGTAAGATCTTGTGATGTAATGTATAACCTTTGATGGTTAATATCTTGGTTAATGTTGATGTGAAGGACATAATATGACAGCTGTATTATATTATATATAATGTGAAATGATTATACTTAAGTTTGTTAACGTGTTGTATAAATTCATATATTAAATGGAATATATATTACATGTGTTCCACTCACTCCAATGATTATTATTGATAATTAATTTTTGATAATATTTAATAAAATACTTTTAGTATTTTTAAGTTGATTAAGAGTTTTCAATATTACTTAATAATTCTAACATGGTGTAATAAGATGAATCACTTTTTAGACATTTGAAGAAGCAGCACATAAACAAGAACATCTAGAGAGAGCCATGCTGGAGACGTCGGTCAAGATGCACAGCTATAGTGTACTAGAGGAGCAGCAGGCATCACCAGACATATCTGATGTAAATGTAGATTTATTACAGGCAGATGATGTTTGCTTGGGCAGAGTCCTAACAACTGATGAAGGTTTTTTACCCAAAACCGATTATTTTTAATATATTAACATACTAAAGGAAATCTTATCATTTTGCATTCTACAAATAAAATGGCCCATATTCTGATCTGTATTTCAAACAGTTTGATTTCTACTAGTGAATCAAAGTTTGTTCATTATTAATAAAGATAACTATAAATACATATATATGTGTGTGTGTGTGTGTGTGTGTTTGCATCATGCCGATACCTACGACATTTACTAGTTTACACACGTGCAACTTAACTACATTTTCAAAACCTACGACACAAATCTGTGTAGTAAGTTTGCATACCCCCGTAAACCGGGTTTTTCGACCATGATTTACCCAGAAAATACAAAATTATAAAAAGTGTAAGTTTCCGGTTTACACATGAATTTTGTTACACACGATATTGAGTCATAATGGGGACGTTACACACTTTGCCTCCTTGCCATATTTGCGCATGCACAAATACAACTTCCTACGAAAATAATGGAAACGCAAATGAAGGTAATAACACTTATTTTTTCATGGAAAATTAATCATTTGTTGATTTTTAAACCAATTTTCTTTCAAATATATGATTTCAGATCATTTATTTAAATGGCCATGTCTGATTTTTCATTATTCTGCAGTTAAATTGAGGAAAAGTTAGTTGTTTTTTGTGTGTCGCCTCATCATGTAGGGGATGGTTAAGATGTTTTTCTTTTACATTCAACTAGGTTTAACTTTGGTAGTAGTCATTTAGTGTGTGATTCTTTTAAAGTTCGTATTTTGAATAGTCATTCATTCCTGTATAATTTTAGTATATCATTGAACTTTTTAATAAACTCAAGAAAAGTTAGAATTTCCTCCAAACTTTAACAAATAATATGTGACTCCTCCAGTGTCTCTGAAACATTTTATGGGTTATAATTGTGCAATTCCTCCTTATTGACATTATCAAATGGAACGAATCTGCATTACTTTGAGGAATAATCATGTTATTAAGAAAAAAAACATTCCAAAGAGGACAACCATAATTTTCAATTTAACGTTAAAAAATCAGTATAGTAATTCACTTTCGTAACCCATTAAATCTGTTGGGATCAATATTTGCACCCTTATTCCTCCTTAATGACATTATTACAAAGAAATAATCATCATTAGTTAAAGGAAAAATTCTTTTATTTAGAAATTACACCCCAATGAGAAAACCCATAGGTTTTGTTTCAAAGTTCAAATATTGGTAAAGTGAATCACTTAGAAAAACCCCTAAATCTTTTTTGATTAATATTTGCACACTTATTTATCCTTTGTTATATTAATACAAAGAAATAATCAGCATTAATTTAAGGAAAAAACATTTTATTAAGAAATAACACCCCCTTGAAGAAGCCCACAATTTTCATTTCAACGTTAAAAAGTCAGTATACCGGTAGTTAAACACTGAGGAAACCCCAAAAATCTTTTGGGATCAAAATTTACACCATAATTTATCCTTTGTTATATTAATACAAAGAAATAATCAGCATAAGTTTAAGGGAAAATCCCTTAATTAAGAAATACACCCCCATGAGAAAACCCATAATTTTCATTTTAATGTTAAAAAATCAATATTGTAATTCCCTTCAGAAACCCCCTCAATCTTTTTGGGTCAATATTTGCACCCCAATTCCTCCTTAATGACATTATTACAAAGAAATAATCAGCATTACATTAAGGAAAAATTCTTTTATTAAGAAATTACACCCTTATAAGAAAACCCATAATTTTCATTTTAACATTAAAGAATCAGTATAGTAAATCACTTAGTAGACTCCCTGAAACTTTTCAGATCAAAATTTTAACTCTAAATCCTCCTTAATGACATAATTACAAAGAAATAACCAGCATTAGTTAAAGGGAAAATTCTTTTATTTAGAAATTACACCCCAATGAGAAAACCCATATTTTTTGTTCTAAAGTTCAAATATTGGTATAGTCAATCACATAGAAAAACCCCTAAATCTATTTTGATTAATATTTGCACATTAATTTATCCTTTGTTATATTAATACAAAGAAATAATCAGCATTAATTTAAAGGAAAAACATTTTATTAAGAAATAACACCCCCTCGAGGAAACCCATAATTTTCATTTCAACGTTAAAAAGTCAGTATAGTTGAACGCTAAGGAAACCCCCAAAATCTGTTGGGATCAAAATTTACACCCTAATTTATCCTTTGTTATATTAATACAAAGAAATAATCAGCATTAGTTTAATGAAAAATCCTTTAATTAAGAAATACACCCCCATGAGAAAACCCATAATTTTCATTTTAATGTTAAAAAATCAGTATTGTAATTCCCTTCAGAAACCCCCTCAATCTTTTTGGATCAAAATTTTAACCCTAAATCCTCCTTAATGACATTATTACAAAGAAATAATCACCATTAGTTAAAGGAAAAATTCTTTTATTAAGAAATTACACCCTTATAAAGAAACCCATAATTTTCATTTTAACATTAAAGAATCAGTATAGCAAATCACTTAGGAGACTCCCTGAAACTTTTCAGATCAAAATATTAACCCTAAATCCTCCTTAATGACATTATTAAAAAGAAATAATCAGCATTACTTTAAGGAAAAATTCTTTTATTAAGAAATTACACCCTTATAAGGAAACCCATAATTTTCATTTTAATGTTAAAGAATCAGTATAGTAAATCACTTAGGAGACTCCCTGAAACTTTTCAGATCAATATTTTAACTCTAAATCCTCCTTAATGACATTATTACAAAGAAATAACCAGCATTAGTTAAAGGAAAAATTCTTTTATTAAGAAATTACACCCTTATAAGGAAACCCATAATTTTCATTTTAATGTTAAAGAATCAGTATAGTAAATCACTTAGGAGACTCCTTGAAACTTTTCAGATCAAAATTTTAACCCTAAATCCTCCTTAATGACATTATTACAAAGAAATAATCAGCATTACTTTAAGGAAAAATTCTTTAATCAAGAAATTACACCCTTATAAGGAAACACATAATTTTCATTTTAACGTTAAAGAATCAGTATAGTAAATCACTTAGGAGACTCCCTGAAACTTTTCAGATCAAAATTTTAACTCTAAATCCTCCTTAATGACATTATTACAAAGAAATAATCAGCATTACTTTAAGGAAAAATTCTTTTATTAAGAAATTACACCCTTATAAGGAAACACATAATTTTCATTTCGTTAAAGAATCAGTATAGTAAATCACTTAGGAGACTCCCTGAAACTTTTCAGATCAAAATTTTAACATTAAATCCTCCTTAATGACATTATTACAAAGAAATAATCAGCATTACTTTAAGGAAAAATTCTTTTATTAAGAAATTACACCCTTATAAGGAAACATAATTTTCATTTTAACATTAAAGAATCAGTATAGCAAATCACTAAGGAAACCCCTAAAATCTGTTGGGATCAAAATTTACACCCTACTTTATCCTTTGTTGCATTAATACAAAGAAATAAGCAGCATTATAGTTGAAGGGAAAATCCTTTAATTAAGAAATACACCCCCATGAGAAAAACCATAATTTTCATTTTAATGTTAAAAAATCAGTATTGTAATTCCCTTCAGAAACCCCCTCAATCTTTTCGCTTCAATATTTGCACCCTAATTCCTCCTTAATGACATTATTACAAAAAAATAATCAGCATTACTTTAAGGAAAAATCCTTTTATTAAGAAATTACACCCTTATAAGGAAACCCATATTTTTCATTTTAATGTTAAAGAATCAGTAAAGTAAATCACTTAAGAGACTCCCTGAAACTTTTCAGATCAAAATTTTAACTCTAAATCCTCCTTAATGACATTATTACAAAGAAATGATCAGCATTACTTTAAGGAAAACTCCTTTTATTTAGAAATTAAACCCCCATTATGAAACCCATAATTTTCATTCCAACGTTAAAAAATCAGATTAGTTAAATACTCTGAAAATCCCCTAAACCTGTTGGGATTAATATTTGTACTCTAATTCCTCCCTAATGACATTATTACAAAGAAATAATCAGCATTAGTTAAAGGAAAAATTCTTTTATTTAGAAATTGCACCCCAATGAGAAAACCCATATTTTTTGTTCTAAAGTTCAAATATTGGTATAGTCAATCACTTAGAAATACCCTTAAATCTTTTTAGATTAATATTTGCACACTAATTTATCCTTTGTTATTTTAATACAAAGAAATAATCAGCATTAGTTTAAGGAAAAAACATTTTAACTAGAAATAACACCCCCATTAGGAAACCCATAATTTTCATTTCAACGTTAAAAAGTCAGTACAGTTAAACACTAAGGAAACCCCCAAAATCTGTTGAGATCAAAATTTACACCTGAATTTATCCTTTGTTACATTAATACAAAGAAATAATCAGCATTAGTTTTAAGAAAAACCTTATAATTAAGAAATTACACCCCCATTAGGGAACCCATAATTTTTAATACAACGTTAAGAAATCAGATTAGTTAAACACTCTGAAAATCCCCTAAACCTGTTGGGATTAATATTTGTACCCTAATTCCTCCTTATTGACATTATTACAAAGAAATAATCACCATTAATTTAAGGCAAAATCCTTTTATTAAGAAATTACACCCTTATAAGGAAACCTATGATTTTCATTTTAATGTTAAAAAATCAGTATAGTAAATCACTTAGGAGATCCCCTGAATCTGTTGGGATCAATATTTGCACCCTTATTCCTCCTTAATGACATTATACCTATGAAATAATCAGCAATAGTTTAAGGAAAAATTCTTTTATTAAGAATTTACATCCCCATGAAGAAACCCAATTTTTTCAATTTAATGTTAAAAATCAGTATAGACAATCAGTAAGAAAACCTTCCTTTTTGATTAATACTTGAAGCCTTATAAATCATCCTTCATTTAATTATTACAAAGAAATGGTCAGCATTAGTGTAAGGGAAATTAAATTAACTTAGACCCCCATGAGGAAACCTATTCTTTTCATTTGAACGTTAAAAAATTAGTACACTGTGAATAGTTAAACACTTAGGAAACCTCAAAAATCTCTTTTGATCAATATTTGCTTATTAATTTATTCTAAATTATATTAAAACAAAGAAATAATCAGCATTAATTAAGGAAAAATCCTTTTATTATGAAATTACACTCCCATGAAGAAAGCCATAATTTGATATTCAACGTCAAAAAAAGTTGTATACTGTCGTGTCATTAATATTCGGGCGTATCAATTTTGGTGGATTCAATGAAAATCACAGTTTCAAGGATACGAAAATTTATGGCCAATTATCCTATTAATTCAAAATGAGTAAAAATTGCTTTTCAATGAACATTTAATTTCGTGGATCAACTTAACATGAAATTCATGAATATTGGTATTCAACAAATATTGATGAAACTACAGTAGTTAAACACTTAGGAAACCCCCTCAATCTCTTTGGATCAATATTTGCATCCTAAGTTATTCTAATTAATATTAATACAAAGAAATAATCAGCATAAGTTTAAGGGATTATCTTTTTATTTTTAACTTACAGTGTACAACTCCAGTAGGAAAGACATTCTTTTTAATTTATCATTTGAAAATGTATATACATGTACTTAATCACATTGGCTGTTTCTAAGTAGTACAGTTCTTTGACTATGTATGAGGGTTCGAATCCCTCCCTAGGCATAATGGAACAGAAACCTGGTGCAAAGTGGGAAGATCGCCTAGTGGCCCCGCATAGTCAGAACAACATAAATAATGATAGACTAATTTGATTCTAAAACATTCAAAGACTTAAATCTTCTTATAAAAAAGGAAACCAAAAAAAAAACAAACATGCAATCAACATTTTTTTGAGGTAAAGTCCTATGTGTTTAACTATATTGACGTTAAATTAGAAGTCTGAAGTTAATACATTTTCACTGTAATATTTATCAACAATGTAGTTGCATTGTTGTGTGTATCAACAATGTAGTGACTTTACTGTGTGTATCAACAATGTAGTGACTTTACTGTGTGTATCAACAGCGTAGTGACTTTGCTGTGTGTATCAACAATGTAGTGACTTGCTGTGGTGTGTGTCTTATAATGATGCATATCTTTCTTTCTTTCCTTTTTTTCTTGTCTATCTGTTTGTCTCTCTTCTTTATCTCTCTTTTTTTTCTCACTGCCCCGTGAATTGTTTGAACAGTGTGACCATAGATATTGTATGCTGAAGAAATGAATAAAACATATGCATAATGATATTCGAGAAAGAAAAAAAAACTATGATCAATTTTAAGATAACAAGCACATTTAGAGATACAAAATTCCTCTATATTTTTTTTTATTTTTCAAGCACAATTATAGTATTGTGATGAGCATACAAACTGTGTGCATACAAATTTTTATAACGCGCGTTAGCACGTTACTCAATTTGTTTGCACACACCGCTGCAGTTATGAGACTGTATCCTTCAAAAAATCATGATTCAATGCTATAATGTACACGTAATTAAGTTAATTTTGTGCAAGGCTGGAGATGTTTTACATGTTTAAAGTTGGACAGAAAAGTTCATCAGTGTATAATGATTAAATTTTCTTTTGAAGTTTCCTACTTCCAAAGGCAAGGGGTATGACGTACTGGAATGGTGAAGGCACATCTGAAATGGGAAAAGACAGAGGCCTAATAAAACCACCCTCCCTCTCATTGACCAGTTGTTGGCAGTTTTGATGCGCTTAAAGGTTGGACTGTTAACCACCGATATTTCTGAGCGTTTTGGAATTTCTACATCAAGGTTTTCCTCCATTTTTACTACATGGATCTGTCTTCTCCATGCCGAACTATGTGCTGTTAATAAGTTGCCTTCTAGGGAAAAAATTGGATCAACTTTGCCTGAATGCATGAAAAAGTTTCCAAATTTGAGAGTAATTCTCGATTGTACGGAAATATATATTCAAAAATCATCAAGTTTAGTTAATCAAAATTTAACTTTTTCAAACTATAAACATCACACAACAGTGAAGTTTTTGATAGGAATTTCACCTGCTGGAGTAATTTCATTTGTGTCTGATGCATGGGGTGGGAAAACGTCTGACAGACAGATTGTTATTGATAGTGGGATTTTGAATTTATTAGAACCAGGGGACAATATTATGGCTGATAAAGGTTTTACGATTAGAGATTTACTAGAGGAAAAAGGATGCACATTGAATATTCCACCATTTAACACCAAAGGGCAATTTTCAGTAGATGAAATCTTGTACACACAAGAAATTGCCAAAGTTAGAATTCATGTTGAAAGAAGTATTGGTAGGATTAAATGTTTTCATATATTTGATGGTGTCATGCCACTTTCACTTGCACCTCTGTTAAATCAAATGTTTCAAGTTGCTAGTTTTTTTAACAAATCTTGATGTTCCACTTATTGAAAAATAGATGTCCAGGGAAAATTGTAGCATTATCATAGACTGATTTTTTAAAAAATATCTGGCTTTTTGTTGAAATCATGATATTCTACTGATAATGCTGAATTCAATAATGTAACATGTAACAAAATTTTTCCATTTTCTTACTCATGCATTTCAACTTTGAAGTAATCGGCCTAATTTTTAACAAAGGGAATATACATGTAGTTTTGATAATGAAACCAGAATTGTGAGTATAAGCTACACATTTTTTAATTCTCATGTTGCACATTATTATGTACAACTAGGTTTACTGTTAGATGGACTTCTGTTAAGGTTTTTCTGTAAGATAGTCACCAAGATATATTCCAGTTAATGTAGAAGAAAGAAATATGTGAAGAAGCTTGAAATGTTTGTATTTTGTATATTTTCTGTTTCATATGGAGTGTTCACAATGTATGAGTGTATGCTAAATATGCTTACACTGAAAGATTCATTATAATTGTATACACATTTACTATAGTTATGTTTCTCAAGAAAAGTTTGGGAACCTTGTTTTTATCTTGGTTTTTTTAATTATTCTACAGTACTTCTATTGTCTTGATATATTCTTGAAAAAGGCTTCTGTATTAAAAGATGAATATATAAGGTATCTTAAAGCAAAAACGAACAGTGAAATTTTCAATTCTGTGTAAATATTTGTCACAGTGATTACCACATTGTGAACTTTTAAACTTGCTGTTTATTTCTTAAATGAATTCAATACTGTCTTAAAGTTATCGTGAATGGTGAAGGAAAGCTTAAAATTTGATATGTTTGTAAAAAGCAAAAATGCTCAAAAATTCCTTTTAGTTAATTGCCTTCTGAATTCTGAACATAGTTTTAATCTTGGGAGTTATTTGGAGAATTTCTACAATTGTGTTGTATCTCATTCAATAAACGATATATTTTCCTTTAAAAATGCATATCATTTAAGTTAAATTATATTTTGTAATTGAAATCTATTGTTTTTGCTTATCATTGCTTCTGACAGTTCAGACAAATAAATGTTGTAAGGTTTCATGGAATCATATTTTATTTGGATCAGTTATGTTCAGGCCCACGGACCTCTTGCTCAACAGCTTTAAGATGGGGAACGATATGCTTTCCGTAAAATTCTTGTAGTTTTGAAAGCATCTTGGAAACAAAATCTGGGTTAAACTCAATTCTTTGAATGTAAACATTGCTTTCTGCAGCAGCAGTCCAGATGACAAAGTCACACCACGTAAGCCCTAAAACTGCCATCTCTCCTTGGACTTGGGCATAATACTTATGCCTGTGATTTAAGGTCGCTCTTCCCTGGTGCATTCCCATGAAGTCAAGGTCGATCTCGTGTACTTCCTTAGAAGTGATGACTTCACCGTTGATTGAATAGGGGCATTTTATTTCAAGTACACCTTCCTGGCAGCCTTCTGGCATACTTTTGTCATGGATTTTGCCATCTCCAGAGGCTCCAATGTATGGGCAGGATGGGAGTATGGTCAAGCCAAGAGGTCTTTTGTTTTTTCTTTCTATCATTATCTTGTTATTTAACTAAATTCTTTATTTATTACTATATTCTTTATAAGAATATAAGAATCATAATTTTTTGCTCTCTCTTGATCAATAATGCAGATATCGTACGTGCCTGAGGTTTGTTGAATGCTCTCGGATGTTATTGGTACCCATGCGCTAGAAAGTATGGCGGCCATCGTGCTTTATATGAAAATTCATTAATATTTTATTGGATTATCTGACATATCTTTTTACTAAGGCTGGCTAAGCCAAATTATTATGTAATTCATATAAATTGTAAGACCGGCCATAATGTGTATATATTCCAGACTTCTGTCACTTATCAGTCTGCTCACCTTAGTTTAGTACCATGATTTAAAACATTTGAATTTCTTTATAGGACAAGTGTTTAGATTGTTAGTTGTTGAAAATATTTCCTCAAATGTTCTTCTTCTTTGCATTCGCATCTTCGCAGCTTTGCCTTCGCATCTTCGCACTCTAGCATCTTCGCCCTAAATTCGAAAGTGCGAAGGTCGAAGTGGCCCCGACAGAAGACCACAGGGAGGATTCAATACTATCACTTCCAATATTCCAGGCGTGAATAATATGATAAACTTCATAGATTAATAATTTTCAGTTAGTTTCTTAAACTATTGTAACGGCTTAATCTTATCTAGATTAATAAAACAACCAGCAATTTTAGGGAATTGCAATCACTGGCCAAAACGCGAATACACAAAAGTATAAACGTATTCAGCTGTCTTTCTGGTTTTAATACTGATGCATATACCCTGGTATTTACAATGAAAGAAATTAATGTGTACAGCCCTTTCTACAACTGCACGCACTTAATTGTATATGGTGTTATGATGCAAAACAGAGAAAGTACAGAAGTTTGGTAGATTATGTATTGACACAATACTACTATACCTTTAGTACACTTGGCAGGTCTATAGTAGTAACATCACCATCATTAGAAAAAAATACCTTTTCAAGTTCTTCCAATTTAGACCAAAAGTACCTAAATTCATCAGATAAAATTAATGAGTACCAGTGTGATAATTTATTAGTATTTGCATGAATTTTATCTATTTTGAAATAAAGAAATTTCAACATTCCCTCTTTTGAAAAACTTCCTTAAACACAAGAAACATTATTGAACCAGAATGGAAATGTTTGATTTTATGTTTAATCTACTATTACTAATAAAAGTTAACTCTTTTTCTCTTATTCCCTTACACTCAAAACATTCGTCCATTTTTTCTAGCTCTCTTTTCCTCTCCTTGTGTGGTGTTTCTTGCTTTATTCTATGTTTCTGAAAT
The DNA here is from genome assembly GCA_033439105.1 of Magallana nippona. Taxonomy (NCBI): domain Eukaryota; kingdom Metazoa; phylum Mollusca; class Bivalvia; order Ostreida; family Ostreidae; genus Magallana; species Magallana nippona. The sequence goes on from CM065921.1 coordinate 26,752,607, forward strand.
TTTGATTGTCAATAAATCTCTGCATAAATGCATTCAACTTTCGGAGGCATGTTAATCACGTGATCAGAGAAATATTCAGGTATGACATCCAATTCATTATACACCTGTATGTCTGCAATGGATACCTGTGAATCACAAAAACATTTAGAGACGAAAAATAAATAAATAGTGAACAAAAGAATTAGTTCATAAAAAATCACAATCAAACCAATTCATCAAATTGTTTCCGTTGTCTTTTCAATGAATAAAAAATGGAACAATAAACCAATGAATAGAATAATTATCATTCTTTTGTTATGCCCCTATATCTCTCTTAAAGTATCAGCTAAATAGGTTACTGCTCTCAATGATAAAATGTAACATAATAAACAATTATCGAATTCAAAGATATACTGTAACAAAATATTATTAAATACTTGGTTTATATGATTTACGAACCATGGTATACATTAACATCAAAGGCAAACGTATAACATGACACACACAAGTAATAATATATAGATATTGCATGCTAGAGGTTGTAATTGTAATATTGTTGCTTTTGTATTTACATTCAATCAGAATTGACATGACAGTAATACTCAGGAAAACAAACATTTGTTAAGATTTATCCACCTTTGATGTTTTTATGTTTAAATCCAAGTAATTCGTGTTTTAAATTTAAAGATCAATATATAAACAATTAAACTGAACTAAAATATTGAATTTGTTGCGAATATTATTTTTCATGCTGTAGGAGCTAACACAGATACACTATCAGAGCAATTATAGCGACGACTGGTCTCCAAACAAAACTCGCATTAATTGTTGATTGAGTTCCAAAGAATAAATTAATTCTAAAATGAAAGAAATCACAATCCTTTATTTCATTTTTTTTCAACATTATAAGCCAATTGAATTTGCCATTAGGAAAGCTATTACATTTACGGTCCATTTTGATACAATTTTTCATAAAAAGTACAGTTTAGAATAAATATTCTACAACTTTTTAAATAATGCTTTTTATGTCGTTTGTTTTGTAAAAATAATTGTTTTAAAAACAAACGACATAAAAAGGGTATCGCATTATTTCGCCTCCTGTTAAATTTTGCCCCTGGCGTCCAGGCGGGGATTATTGTATTACGACTTTGACATCGCCTTTAATAGAGATTAAATATGAGTATTATTCTGGCAAACCAAAAATAAACATGTGTACATTTTGTTCACTATAATATATGAAGTTTGTCTTGTTTACAATCGATGCATAACATGCAGGATGAAAAAACCAAATCATTCGGAGGACGAAACCAAACGGTTCCCTTTCCTTAACATTCCCATGATGCATTTTGATTTGTTTTTCTTTTCTTTTTTTGTATGTTCAAAAAGAAATTATTTTTTATTTACTTTAAATATTTCTAACTTTGAAAGGAGATCGATTCTGCTGGTGTAGATAGGCGAAAGTTTATAACTTTCTAAGATAATTGGTGTGTATAGAAAATTAGTTGATACTTTAACAGCTAAAATATTGGACCATGCAGCTTCAAATAAAAAGACTCATAAAATATCAGATAAAAGTTTTTCTCACGATAACGATTTTGCTGAAAAGATATAACACCATGTGATATTAAAGTTCGTGTAACATAAACATTTCATTAATTTAATCTTTGTGTAACACATAAGGTCAAGCTTGCATGAATGAGTTGATAAAATGACATACATGTACAAGGTGAAATGCATTATGGCATACATATTTGTTACACCAAAATTTAGTATAGGAATGAATTCAATATTTATTAGTTTTATACGATATGAAATGGTTTGGGGCAGTTTACGCTTTATAAACTGCAAAGCGGTTTATAAAAAAGCTTATAATTTAATTTTTTGTTATTAATTGTAGATAAAAACAGTCAATCGACCTTTGAAATGAAATAAAATTGTACAAAATTCAAACGTAACGTCAGGCGGATTAATTTGTTTTGGACGTTAGTCTTACTATGACGTAAGCAATGTTCTTTATTCAATATAAAATAGGTTTTTAGCTAATCAGAGAGCGCGTTAGAACCAAAATTAAATTATTATGCAGTAAAGTAATGATATTTGCCAAATTCAATTAATCAATGGCAAGAATGAAGACCTGCCATATCTCCGACGAAGAATTTATCGCCGTCGTGATTTTTTTTAGGGTTTTCTCCATTATGCCAAACATTCTTCAAGACGCCATGACAACATTTCCTTTTTTAAAACCTCTTTTGCCGCGAATTGAGTATCAGAATAGTCATTTGTTTAATCATGAATTCAATACAGTTTTTCACTAATGTGAATTCACCACCCCACCCCTCTAAAATAACCCAAAAAACCCCAAGCAAACAGAAATGATAAAAGAAATGTTCACATTTAGAAAAAAAGATTCATGTAGTATAACCTATTGTTTATTGAAGTAAAAAAAAAAGTTATAACATCATGTAAGGTACAATTACACAAAAAAGGCAAGTAGCTCAACAAATCAAAAATTATATATGTATTAAAAAAAGAATTTGATATGCCAAAGTCTTGAATGTCTTGAATGAAAACAAATCACTTCGGAATTTACAAAGCCTTGTTGAAATATTGCGTGAAAGAAAATAAACTAGTATGTAGAAAATTTGACTGCATTTTTTCAAATTTCCATACATTCATTTTATAGGATATAATATACAAATGTTCAGATACATATTACTTTATCATTCTGATTAAAAGCAAAGTAAATTATTAAATCAAAATCTCCAGTTACCTTTAACGAACTTAAAGGTACATAAGATTGACAAAACATATAAAATTGCTGTTTTCTGACTTATTTCGAACACCAATCTTTTCAAAAAGAAAAAGAAAACCATGCATTTCTGCACATGAATACAAATAACAATGTAATTTTTTTAAAAACAAATATAAGCTAGCATGTATATATAAAACATTCTTGCAGAAAAATACAGTCACAGTGTTTTTATATTCCAAGAACCACTGTTAACCAGAAATACCAGTGAATAATTTGTCATTCTGGATAACAAAATCGCGTACAGTTCACACATTTGCCGCCCCTCCAACTTGCGTACTGGGTGCAAAGATGGTCTGTCCTTTATTGTCTACTCCAGTTATTGGCGCTGTAATGATATGTCCTGCAAAGCCAGGCTTTGATCTACAGCAAAAACAACAAGAACACGAGCTTTTCTTCTCTATTGGAGGCACTTGTTTTCTGGTAAAGGACAGAAAAACTTGTTCTAGCGAAGTCTGGTGAACGGAATAGTCCTCTACTCCGAATTCTGCTTTTGTTCTTTCCATTTCCCTGAACAGTTTTGCGAGGGATAAATTTGGATTTGGAATATGGAAATCTAGATATCCTTGTTGATCCTCAAAAACTTCTGTTCCTGGAAATTCGCCAAACAAGAAATTGCGTATAGGACCAGAATTCACTGCGTTTCCGTCATCGTAACGTGCTAAACGTACACTTAATGTGTATCCTTGGGCAAATTTATTCTTTAGATGCTGTGGACTCCCAAAGCAGACAAATTTTCCATTCACCATAATGACGATTTTTGTACAGAGAGCGTCACATTCTTCCATACTGTAAAAAAAGTCTATGATTACTCAAGATGATAAATTCCAGGCTAATTTTATTTTAAGTACATTATACTTTTATTTAATCCAAAATCTAATGATGAGCGTCAAGTGAGATAATTTGACCCTTTTCATAAGTTAATAAGATGTTTCAATTTTCAGATAACACTGTAAAAGAAGTATAGCTTGTTGATTTTCACCTCGGCATAAAAGACCCACCTATGAGAAGTTAAGACTAGTGTTCTTCCACTCGCTCTAATTTTGGACAAAACATTCCAAATCTGTCTTCTAGCAGCAGGGTCAACGCCTGTTGTCGGTTCATCCAGCATCAAAAATGGCGGATCTCCAACTAGTGCAATCGCAGTGCTCAACTTCCTTTTGTTCCCGCCACTTTTGAAAAAATGTAATAATCAATTACCACCAAAAAAATAACAAAAAGGTTTGATGTTAGTATTTACTATACGAACAAGGATAGAACTACATGTGTATGTAACATAGTCAGTAGTATAAATTGAATTCCCACCTGTAAGTTCCACAGAGTTTGTTGGCGTACTCCTTTAGAGTAACAGCGTCAAGTAGATCATTCACCACCCGACGTATCTCTTTCTCCTTCACCCCTCGTAGTCGGGCGTACAAAGTTAAGGTCTCTCTTCCAGTCATATTTTCGACTAGCGCGTCAAACTGAGGGCAATATCCCAAACACTGATGAACCTTTAACGTGTATCATAAATAAGAACACATATCTAACAAGTATGAACATTTAGCACAAAAATCGTTTATATTGAAAAAAAAACTTGTTTTAAATGCGCTTTTATATGATTTTAAAATGAAAAGCAAACACAAAAAGTCACACGAATCTCCTTTAACACTATATATCAACAATGCATATACACCAAATTTAACACACATCAGTTAACAGCTGCTTTATTAAATGTTTAAACTTCGAAGGACAGTCCAGTTAAGTGGTGCATTTACATTATTGAATCAGACTTATAGATATCTATTTATCTATCAAAAAAACGAAAAATATTCTATTTTTTGGATTAACTGAAATCTGCCAATAAATGGTGTAATCTTCATATTTACAACCTGTAGTAAGTAATTCACTGGTACCTGTCTTAATTGGCTTTTGACACTGAACCCATTGACGTAAGCTTTCCCAGTTGACACCATGACGTCACCAGTAAGCATTTTAAATGTTGTCGTTTTGCCAGCACCATTTTGACCTAACAAGCCAAAACACTCTTGTCTGGATATTCCAACGCTGATATCCTTGACAGCCTCAAACTTATTTACGGTTCCATACGTTTTCCTCAGGTTCTTAATTATTAATTTATCAGTATTCATAAGGTCTCCAATTTGAGTAGAATTCACTCGGTTCGCCTCTTCTATGACGTCAGAGTCTTGAACCATGACATTGTCGGGGTCGTTAATACTCAGTTTACTACAAAGAGCTCGATAGAGAAAACGTTGCAATCCCCCACTATCTATCATAATAACTAGAATCATATATACGACGAACTGCACGGCCATCATACACAGGTATTTGCCAATTCCCGGGTAGTCCCACTCCAAGTAATTGCTGTCCGGACACGATACACTTGATTCTTAAGAAAATATAATAGAAAACAAACAAATGAGCAAAGAAAATCAAATTTTAAATAAATGATATAAGTAAGTAAATACAACGGCCATCGACAATATTAAAAAAAAAATAAACTGTTAATATAAGATTACCTCCAGCTAAAATCATTGCTATTAAATCCTGTTCATTCGGTTGCTGACAATTTATTCTGTAAGTGTACCTAACATAAATGTTGATAAAAGCCTTTCCAAGGCAGTAATGAGGGAAGAAGATCATAAACACTTTATCCATATCCGAAGCAGCACTTTTTGTTTCTTTGAGGGGGTACAGCAAAGTGACGGTTAAGAGCGTAAATAGACCTACAAATGAGAGAAATAAAAAAGAGATTTAAATTTTGAATCATCTTTTTATTCTTCAAAACTTTTTTTACTACGTTATTATAACAACTGACAAAAGTGGTTATTTTTCCCCTACTTTTGCCATTGTCTTACCTGCAACTGTATTAATAATAATAATAGCCACTGTTCCGCCGGCAGGCGATCGGAAAATGAAATGCAAAAGATACATAGACGATATGGATGCTAAGCCAAACATCAGGAAACAAAGAAAGATAAGTCCGAGTCTGTCTTCTTCCACGTAAGCTGGAATTTCAAAGGCGGCAAAACAAATCATAATAATGAAAATTGGAACTAAGTAATGCAGCATATCCCAACTTAGATTCGCCATCCAAAACACCCGGGAACTGACTCCACTGACTTTCTGCAAGTGCTTTGATCCAGACGACTTTTCTCGAATATGAAACACGCTAAACGAAGCCACAAGGCACGATAATCCAAATAATAAACACTGAGCAAGACTAAGCCCTTTGAACATCACAAGGCCTGTGCTCCGTGAAGTATATCTTTGATTTTCGGGCTTGGGAAGCGGTTCGTTTATAGTTTGAATGTTTTTTGAATCTCCGCAATAAAATTTCAGAAGAAAGTTCATTGTATTTGCCATACTTATTCCAGCTGAATGAAGAGTTTCGCCATTAAAGTAGCTAATGATGTTACTGCCATCAACTCCAAATCCGATGACGTAGCGAGATCTAAATGTTCTTTTTCCTAAGTCTTCTATCTTATCGAGCCAGAATTTATTGAGCTCAAACGCTTTCGGCCATTTTGGATTGTATTCAATCACACCGAGTCCTCTCTTACCGTACCATTGAGAGAATGCCTCTGTCAAATTGTCTGCCTCATTTCCTGGATTTGGTCCAGGTGTGATCGTTGTTACACTGTTTGGATACGGGTTCAGATTTAAAGCCAGTGGAGGATCTGTATGGTATGCTAGATTTGAGATGGCCTGGTCGGCAAGAAGACCAAATATTGTCAATAAGACTGGAACAATGAGCTGAATTATGACAGTAATTCGACTTCTCCACGTATGCACAGCTTTCTTTACAAGAAGCCCATAAAATTGTTGCATCACAACCAATACTCCTGTATTTTTTCCCAATCTTTCGTTAAAATCTAGAAACAAAATTTTACAAATTGAAGAGGGCAACGTCGTTGAATAATAATGTTTTAATCTGAAAGGTTAATGGCATGCTAAACTACTCTTATTTCGTGAAAAATAAACTATTAGTATTTCATACCAATGTCTACATTTGCATCTGCCATGTGTGGTGTAAATGTCACCCTATCGTCAATTTCCAGTCTGACCTGATGAACGTCTCTTTCGTCCTTGCCATTCTCAACATTGTTCTTGGCCCTATCATCTCCGACTCTAATAAAGAAAACGGTTTTAAGGAATCCGATCTTGTTCAAATTTTTAAGTCATACATTTAATTAAGAAAATATTGTAACCAAAGAAGAACCGTAGAGAAAGTTTCAATGTGCATTACAATTATGTTTTATGCAAAACAAAACTACAGTTTTAACCCGTGCCAAAGATTTGAGATTGTTAATACAAGACATTAACGACCCATCATAATCCCGGAAAAGTCCACATCACATGAAATTGAGAAGTGTCTTGAGATTAGCTTTAGCTTTCATCATATCGGCTCACGATACTTAAACAATTTTATAACACATGTGAAATATTTTTTGGTAACAAACTTTTATTCAATCCATGGCGAGTGTTAGTCAAGAATGTTAGTCTTTTGTAGAATTGATATTTAAAACATATTTAATCCCAGATTACAAAGCTCACCGAGACGAGACAACACCTTATGAGGCATCACCGTTAGGAGACCACCTTTATCATATTATATAAAAATCATAATTAATGATATAGGATATTCATGGATACTGTAGTGTGGTTTGACGCAGTATCGTATATCATATGTTAAAAGAACTAGGAACAGTTTCAGTCATATTTTGCCATTTTTTAAAGTGATTTTTACAATTATCACAAAAAACTGAAATGTAACATTTATTTACACAAGAATGCCCATAAATTAAGCATCTATAAATAGTTATCTGATTAGACTTTCACAAGGGTAATCGTGACGTCATAAACAGTGCATTTTCCCGTAATTTTCTTAAAACTGAGCAGAAGACACAAATTCCGCAGTGTTTTTTTGGAATAGAAAACTATGTCCGCAGCTGTCTCCCACGATGAAAATCACATTATATCTTTATCATATGATATCACATAAAATATCTTAATTTTGTTGTGGGCGACGTGTGCGGACACATTTTCCTCTTCCAAAAATTGCATCCTATGATACTATACAATATTGTGTCATGTGATATATCATATAATACAAAACATACTGTAATATATACTGATACAATATGATATTGTAACGTATGATATGACATCGAATCAAGATATGATATTGTATCATGTCATATGATACAGTATTATATCATGTTTTACCTTATTGTATTTGATCTCATAATACAATATCGTAACATTATGTATGATAAAATCTAGTATCATCTGATGATATAATATCATATCACAAAATACATCACAATATTGTAACATATGATATTTTGTTTTCCCTCGGACTGAAATTTCACACTTTCATTAGTTTAAACATGGCACGTGACTTCCTCATATATCTCTATGTAGGTTCGTTGAGAATTAATATTAGGCAATATGGCCGTCATTGGTCGCAGCTTCGCCTACTCATCTTGATATTTCATATTATGTAACACAGAAACCGTGTTCCGTAAGTTCTTAAAATATTTAGAGTAGATGCCCTTTGGAATGATTTTTAAATTAAAGCAGTTGCCCTTTGAATTGACGTCACATTGTTGTGTCTGGAGCAGAACAAAATGGCAGGGTCGAGATTTGCTCAAATCTCTGTAGAGGGAAAGGGGAAATCGTTTAAAATTGAAAAGCAACAAAACATAGGTGAAGCGAAGAATTTCAAAGAGTATTTGAAAGGTAAGATTGATAATTTTGAAGACTTTAAATGAGTTAAATTGGGCGAGATGTTCGGCAACTTGTACATGGTTTTGCGTAGACCATCGCTTTTTGTGAATAAATGTGCCACTTGATAGTCCTCGGGAAATCAAAACACTTATTAATAACAAACAAACCTAAAAAGTAATAACATTGTAAGATATAGTATTATATCGTTTTATAAATTATCATATTGTATCATGATATGATATTGTATCATTGAATACTATATAATTTGAAACAATATTGTATCATTTCATGTGATACAATTTCACATGATACAATATCATGTGATACAATAATATATTATATAATACAATATCATATTATACAATATTGTATCAAATAATACAATATAATGTGATACAGTAATTAATTATATAATACAATATCAAATGATGCAATTTTGTATCATGTATTGCAATATTATATATTTTACAATATCACATCATATGATACAATATTTATTTTACAATATCATATGATAAAATATAATGTGATACATATAGGATCTCTCATGATTTGCGATGGTATATGATTTTTATCCAACGAGTAGTGTGTTTTTTATCCCCGAGCCTTGGCGAGGGGATAGAATACACACAACGAGTTGGACAACGAGTTATACAATACTTTATCATAGGAACCATCTTTTATCATTATCAACAAAAACATCTATCAAGCAAGTTTGTGTGAGTTAGGAGGGTTTTTTTTAGCATACTTGATAATGGAGATCTGGCTCTCTATCTCAAGCTACCTCTGCAATATTATATATTTAAATCCACCATGCGAGTTTGAAATAGTTCTATTATCTATTAAACATGTGACCTGTTCTAAAAAACTGAACCTCCTACAGAATCTTAAACCTATGGCTCTGATTCACCATTCACGCCTGTGGAGTGCTTCAGAATCATAAGATGCATCATCTATTCAAATTTGATAAAGATTGAACCAATAATAACTAAGATTTGTCTATCAAAGGGCACCTGCTCTAAAAACTTTAACCAGCCTAAAAACCTTAACATCATCCAGCATCCAAAAACCTATGTCTCAGATTCAGTATACAAGCCTGTCAAGTGCATAAGTATCATAAGCCACACCATCCATGCACGTGTGGTGAAGTTAGAACTCTAGTAATAACTAAAGTATAATCATCAGAGGGCACCTGCTCCAAAAACTTTAACCAGCTCCAAAAACCTTAACCTCCTCCAGCATCCGAAACTATGGCTCAGCATTCAAGCCTGTCAGGTGCATCAGTATCATAAGATGCACGATCCTTGCAAGTTTGGTGAAGTTAGGGCCAGTGGTAACTTAGAAAGGGCCTATCAAAGTGCACCTGCTCCAAAAACTTTAACCAGCTCCAAAAACCTTAACCTTCAGCATCTGAAATTCATGGCTCAGAATCAGCATCCAATCTTTCAAGTCCAAAAGTACGTCCGGATGCACCATCTATGCAAGTTTGGTGAAGTTAGGATAAGTAATAACTTAGATAAGGACCTGTACCAAAATCTTTAACCAGATCCGCACACCGACGCCGGGGGTATAGCATAAGCTCCCCCGACTTCGTCTCGGTGAAGTAACAACGTGTACTGACACGTTAGAATAATAAATCGACAACACATATCAAATTTAAATTGTGCAAGAAATGTCCAAGTTCAATTTCTTATATCACTATCATAAAGCAGGTATTGGTCTTATTTCAATTTACGCTCTGATCAGATTGTGACAAATAAAGCTTACTTGAGAAACACTTCTTCCATCGTTGTTGCTGATAATCCAAAACTTCCCACACCTAACTTAGGGCCGTTTTGCTCCAACTCTGCAAACAACGCTTCAAATTTCGCGGACTCGTCAGTTGGAAGGAGAACTGAGAGCTCAGCACCAACCTCTAGTTCTAAGTCAGCTGATGGGATGTGTGTCTTTATGACCTCTATTAAACTTACAACATCGCAGTTGTGTAGTTTCACAATAACCAAGTGGTAACCAGCACCTTAAAAAGCAATGCAGAACAAGACACCTTCACTAATTTCGTTGCTTGTAATACAACGTATTTATATGAGCTTACCTTTCAAGTATTCCAAATTTTAAGAAAATAAAGTAGTTAAGAAAATTGTTTATTTAGTGTTAAAATTAACAATATAGTATATTGAATCATTCTTTGTGTGACCAGTAACATCGTCAATTGAAGATGAATTGTACCGTAGAGCTTTTTTAGAAACAGAGATGATCCACAACACTTGACTACACCATCAGCCATTATGGCAATACGATCACCAAGTACATCCGCTTCGTCCATGAAATGGGTTGATAGTACTATAGTTCTGTCTTCTTTATACTTCTGAAGAATGTCCCACATCTGGCGCCTGGCCCCAGGATCCATGCCAGAGGTTGGTTCGTCAAGAATGATGACCTACGTGTATATATTTAGAAGCACTAAGAGATTGTTTTTCAATATTATATCATTCTTGAAGATATTGATTTGAAAAATGAAATTTGTATTTTTTTACGCAAAATAAACCAATATAAACCCTTGTCCCGAATGCATAAAACAGCTTAAAACTTCATTTCGATTTAAATAGCGTTTCAATAAGGTAAAGCAAATTTAAGTTAATAACACAAAAAACTTGAAAAAGATTTTAAAGATCACATTGGAAAGTAAAATCATTTCCGATGTGTTGCTCAATTACAACAGCTCCCAAGAGCTTTTATTTTGTTTCTTCAAAGAAAACTAAAATTAAATATTTTTTCAATATAGTCTTAATTGATTTTTTAACATCAACACTAATTGTGAACTGGAATATAACGTTTTAAACAATCACAATAAGTTATTTATGATGTGATTCTATCGTATAACCATTTACAATATTCATTACTGCTGCTTCCTTATTAAGACTATAACGTTAAATTGTATTATAATGAAAGACACCCACTTTAAATTCCATCTTTTCAGCTGATAATTTTATACCAAGAATATTGTTAAAAACGGAAGATTTTGGTCAACATATTGCAGTCGGTTTTTTTCAAGAGAGGATGATTGCAGAATGATGTTGTACCTTGGATCCACCTATCAGTGCTATTGCCACAGATAATTTCCTTTTCTGTCCACCTGACAAAGTGCCAGCCAAATCGTTTTGTTTGTCCACGAGACTAAAGGCTTTCAGGGTCTCTGTTATGTCATGGTCTATTGTGTTTCTGCTGCATCCTTTCAGCTGTTGATAGTTTCAGATACTTGTCAATGAAGTCATGCATAGTCAAAATAATCATAGTGTACTTGATTATTTAGTAAAAATAACGAAGTGATATCTTCAGTTGCAATTAGGAAACATGCATGCAAAGTCTGTCAATATGTTAAGTAGGCTGTGTGGTAAGCAAATTAATTATCAGATCTACCTTAAATGTTTTAGCTATGAACTATTATTTAGTAAAGAACATTTCCATATATTTGAATATTTGCTACATCTGGAACAGTTAAGACATTTTTTCTGTTCATGTTGATTAATTTACTAGTAGTCCAAAATGGCCACACACATCAACGCTCTCATAAATCCCTTCGTACCTTGTAGTAAAATTCTAATTGTTCTTTTACAGTCAAGTTGTCAAATAGAGTGTTGTGCTGTGGACACATGCCCAAACTACCCCTAACACTGCTGATGTCAGTATCTATGTTATATCCATTTACTCTGGCGGAGCCCGAGGTTGCCGGAATGAATCCTATAAGAAATTTTGAAATTTAAAGTCTCAAATTATGATACCTTGCAAGAGGATTTGTTGATACAAAAGCTTTCTTTAACTTGCTTTGATTGTTGTCAGTCTACATATTGTTAAGCTATCATTCATATAGTTCAAACACTGAAAAATTATCTTTATCATTTATTTTTATCATTTATTTTTGTTTTACAATTAAAAAAAATGTTTTAGCTGCGAAAAAAACGTTTAAGAGTTTAAAAGATGTTAATACTAAAATATTAATATATTACTCAACATGCTTTCGTTTATAATGTTTCTTATAGCTCTATGAATAAAGTTTTGGTTTGGCACTCTTCCTAACTGATTCCTGGTCAGAGGCCCCAATGCCAACAATGCCAAAAAGTACTAATTAGACGTTTCATTCTTTTTTTAATAAAACATTAATTATTTACAAACTTTCGTTTATAGTTTTTCTTATAGATCTATGAATAAAGTTTTGGTTTGGCCCTCCTCCTAAACGATTCCTGGTCAGAGGCTCCAACAGCAAGTACAATGCGAACAAATCATGGAAACTAAAATACGATTTCCAGAACCAAAAACATACTGACAAACTCTTGGTAATAGAGATAGAGAGAACGGACATATAATATTGCCTCCTTTCATCAGTGTATGAGTCTGACGTTGGCTTTGAATGCTATAATGCATAGAAACAATGCCATTTTATACCGAGGCTAAATATTGTTGTCCATATATATATATATATATATATATATATATATAGTGTGGTTTCAATGCCCGGACAAAGACTAGTGAAGTCAATATCAACTGTTTACGTTTAAAAGACATATTTCTCTTTCTTAAATTTTCTTGCACATTGATGATCTGATAATCAAATGATTTTTTTCTATGAGAAAGCTAAACGAATTCAATATTTATTGATACAAAAACACTATCTAAATGTATTTTGATATGATACAGACAATATCAATTTTAAGAAATCAAATTCAAGAAGCTAAAAAAATTATTAGGTAGGGGCAATTTTAAAGGGTTCTATCCGAATATATTAAACAAATCAATTCTTATTTTTGGCCTGAATTTCGTGGATAACATACCGGTTAACATGGACATGGTTGTAGTTTTTCCGGCGCCATTGTGTCCGAGAAGGGCGGTAATTTGGCCTTGATAGATATTGAGCGAGGTTCCTTCTACGGCAACTACCTCTTTCATGCCTGATTTGTATACCTATCAATGGAAATGGGTTAATTACAATGTAGGATCATACAAAAAAAATCAACATTTCATTTACTTTTTTTTCTTGTTGTCAAATATCCTTTCTGAAAAATATCCTCGTAGTAATAATTATTTCTAATTTCGTTGATTGACCATGTTTATTATGACTCTGTGTGCACTGAAAAATCCTTCTGGTGGGCGGAAATGAGTCTAGCAAATAAACAAATCAAACCAAGCTATAAAAAAAATTAAGAAGCTAAGTGAAATAAATATAAATTGGTATAACTAACGAAGGAAAAACAAGTTTTAAGTTAAAATAAAGTGTTGGTCTTTATCATTTCTTTGACTAAATTTATTCTTCCGTTGTTTTCGATATGTTTATAACTCATGAACAATCGATTATAAACGTAGTATTTGTACATAATTTGTGTTTTTTAAAAACTTCCTTTTTTATAAAAAAAACTGAATTTCCAAAATTGTAAGTAAAAATACGAGTCAAGGTACAATTCAAACATAAGGTATAATGCAGCTTTAAAGATGCGTAAAATGGTACAATGGTAACGTTGACGAACAAAAACTTGTCAGAAATCAAGAGCACAATTCATAGATATTTCCAACAACAGAAAAAACACCACCCCCTAAAAACAAAAACAAAAAACAATAAAACAACATACAAACTATAGACGAGGCTTCAACTTAAGCGTGCTAGCATCAACATAAATGTGTTAAGGGTTAGAGCAAAGCCCTATTATTTATAAAAAAACCATTATGTTTGGAAACATGCGTTGCAAGAATTAAACGATTTGTATTTGCAATGAATGTAATAAGCAATATAACTAATGCGTTTGTCTTTAATAACAATATAAATGAACTACTTGTGGTCAATATTTATATGGGAATTTAACATCCGAAGAAATTGCGATGAAAGCTTGAGAAATATACATTTTGTTAATTTTAATTGATCAGGAAACGATATTTCTTTAAAAAAATTAGTTTGTTAAAATAGGTAAATTTTATAAATACCCACTAAGTGTGCGTTTCCTTTGGTCAAAACAAATTGACATAATATTTGCCAAATTAAACTCACAACATTATATAAATCAATATATCTAAACTCTTTGAACAACTTTTAATAATATTACGATATATTAAGTGAAATTACATAGTATTACTATTTCATTGTATACAAAGTATTCAACATCCTTTAAATTGCGATCATGGTTTCAGTAAACAGAACCAGTTCGGTTTCAAAGATCTCCTAAGCCTTTTATGGTTGTCCATGTACATGTACAATACCGATCAGACCCAACCTAAGAGAAAGTAGACCCCAACTAAACCCTGGGTTTACTTTCGGGGTTTACTTTGATTTTACTCCGAGTTTTCTAGAGCAGATCCAGAGTTAACCCTGACCAAACTCAATGTAAGCCCAGAATGGACACAGAGAGTACACCCCGATCAGAACTATACCCCTGAAAGTAGATGCTACATGTGTATTTGGAATATACAAGGGGAAAGAATAACAGCCAGCAATATGGTAAGATAACAGACAGGTCTGCTTCACACTTCAGTGCATAAAGTGGACCCCAAATGCAAACCTTGAGTAAACCCAAAGTAAACCCTAAATGGACCCAAGGTGATCCCCGAGTGGACGCAAATTTTCAAAAAGCAGACCCAGAGTAACCCCCAAGTAAACTCCGAAAGTAAACCCCGGGTTTAGCTGGGGTCTGCTCTGGTGTTAGGTTGGGTCTGATCAGTACGGTACAACTTCGATCATTTTGAGATTTAGAGTAGGTTATGTTAACAGTGTACCTTACGAAGATTATTCATGCTTATGCCAACACTGAGTCTCTGTGGGTCGCTCTCAAAGAACTTGGGATCATGATTAACTTCTTCACCCGACGTTTCCTGAATCTGTTTCCCTCCACACCAGTACGTTTTCTTAATAAGAAAACATATTAAAAATAAAAAAAGACGCTTATTTAATCCATCTGCCTTTGCAGGAAAAAAAACTTTACCTATTAAAACTTGTATATATGCAACACCAAAATAGCATTTTGTACACGAACCGTGAAAGGAAAATAAAATGGTTGAGGAACACCGTATTCTCCGGGCCTGACACCGTCAATGTACCACGTGAGCAGGAAGTAGATTGCGCTATCAATCCAAAGCATCAAGATGGCGTCACCAAACGTGAAGGTTCCGTCAACAGTTGGAGGTTTGGTAAAAGTGTTCCACTGGACACCTTTTCCTATGATTGATAGAATCAATTTTTAAATACTTATTCTTTCTGCTTTGCAAGAGTTGTTGTGACATTAAGTCGGTATGAAAATTCTAATCCAATTTTATTGCATTGCCGGTATGAAAATCCAATTGTCGTAATGATAAGCTTGAAACCTATGCATTGTTAATACTGCTGAACTATTAGAATTTGTGGCAGTTCAGCTTTTGTTGATATTATTGGTACAATGAACCAAAAATTGTTATTTTATTCATGAGCAATATTAATAACAAATTTAAGATTTTAAACTATACAGACATATCTATAAATTATCCAGTGCCTTAATAAAATGATCTAATTTTTATAAAAAAAAAAATACTCTATTCAACGAAAATTGGTCACAATGAGTGGCAACGATTAACCTGTATATATACTTCCTCACTTTATCAACTTCTCTTGTATATTATAATAGGAGATAAAATGTGCGTACGTGTACCTGGGTTTTATACCCATTTTTGTTTCTTACAAGGCTAATCAAACTTTTCATAATGAAGTTTACCAAAATTTACCAAAACTAAAATATAAAAGGATACAATATGCTGACTAAACAAATCTGAAATAAAAATCCCATCTCAAGATCCCAATACCGTTCTTTGAAATGAATAATCGTAATTGAAATAAACATGATAAATGTCTTCTTAGTATGTTTTTCATTTAATATGCAAAATTCAAATGAGATCATGAGTAATGTAAGTCAAAGTTTATTCCACGGATAAAATGTTCCCGCAAAAAATGTGTACATTACAACTATGATTTAAACTACGAAAAAAAAAGCAATGAAAGACAATTATATAAACCTTTTTTCACGATAAAAAAGGACTTTATTCCAGTTCTCTCTTCTGTATGGGTCTTTGTATAAGATATTTAACATTTTTTGTTATTAAAACAAACACAAAGTTTGTGTTGTACTTTTCTCGTTATACTTTTGTGGGTTTACAACATTTTTAAGAGAGATTTTTCCATTGTTCACAATCCTTGCACCAAATAGAGTAACGATCAGCTCTGATTTTCTGATTTCGATATTTTTTTTTTGGAATAATGATCGAGTACTAAATTGAAAAGGCAGAGGAGAAACCGACTACTAATATATACGGTATTTTTTTAAATTTCGACCATTGTTATTTAAAAACATAGGTAATCACAGATTACAAAGCTCACCGAAACCAGGCATCACCTTTATGAGGCATCACCTTTATGAGACCACCTTTATCATATTATATGAAAATCATAGTTAAGGTAGTCCATCCATAACTGAGGGGAATTTAACAATTTTGATTGATTTAAACAAGATTAAATACTTATTTCAAAATTATTATGAGGCTGACATAAACCAAACTCGGGAGTATGTATACAGTCAATTGAATGAACTTTTTGCACTTGCAATTTTTTTAAAGTGTTGTCTGTCCTTTATAAAAATTATGAAAAATCGTATTCTCAAAATATATACGATAAATTATGAATTTTTGTGCATTTTCAATGAAAGGGGGAGCCTTTGCAACCTTTTACCAAGAGATTTGTGAGAAAATTATTTGTACTACAAAGATATAATAAAAAATGCATTTTTCCGATAGACTTTAATGTTAACTTCAATATGTAATAAATTTGGTAATATTTAATTTTTTTTAAAATTTCAAAGATGAATCTTCATTATTTAATAAACCCCTTAAAATCACACTAAGATTATAGTGAGCAAACTTGCAATCATTAAATATGAAATATGATAGTTATGGATAGACTACCTTAAATATCTTGGATACTCGTGGATACTTTTTTGACACAAAATCGTATATATGTTTAAAAATTGTATGATAATCATATGTTCATTTCATACGGTATTATAAGATACAATGTTTATCAATACAATAATATAAAATACGATATTGCATCCTATGATACTTACAATAAAAGCATATAATACAATATAATACTGTAATAAATAATGATGCAATATGATATTGTAACATATGACATGACATTGCATCATGTTATACATTATTAATTTTGATCATATAATACAATATCATATATATAATATATGATACAATAAAGTATTATATGATACAATACAATATCATATAATACATCAAAATATTGTAACATATAATATTATATAGTATTATATAGTATGATATTGTATATTTGATACATAATATGATATTGTATCATATGATACAATATAATTTGATACAAAATTATATATTACATATTATATAATACAATATGATAGTAACATGTTGTATGATAACAATATCATATTATACAATATCATATCATATGATACAATATTATATATTACAATATCATATTATACAATTCCATGTGATTTAATAATATATAAACCATTATCATATTATACAATATCGTATCATGATACAATATTATATATGATACAATATAGTATCAAATGATACAATATTATATATTGAAATATCATATGAAACAATATCATGTGATAAAATGATATATAATAAAATATCATATTATACAATGTTGTATCATAATATACAATAATATTCATAGCAATATCATGATACAATATCATATCATGATGTACAAAAAGATTGAAACAATATCATATCGTATCATATAACTTTTTACAATATAATATTATATAATATTGTACATGTATCATATAAAACAATAGTGTATCATATCATACAATACTATATCAAAGGAATCATGTTATATCATTTAACAACAAACACATCTATCAAGCGAGGTAGGAAATTTTTTTAACATCCTTGATAATGGAGATCAGGCTCTGTATCTGAAGCTACCTCTGCGATTCATTTATATTTCAGTTAAATCAACTATGCAATCTATTATTTATAAAACATGTTACCTGTTCCAAAAAACTAAACCTCATCCAGCATCCGAAGCCTATGGCTGAGATTCAGCATTCATGATGTCAGGTGCATCAGTATCATAACACGCACCATCCATGCAAGTTTGGTGAAGTTCATGTAGGACCAGTAATAACTAAAATATAATCATCAGAGGGCACCTGCTCCAAAAACTTTGACAAGCTCTTAAAACCTTAACCTCCTCCAGCATCCGAAACCTATGGCTCAGATTCAGCATTCAAGCCTGCCAGGTGCATCAGTATCATAAGACGCACCATCCATGCAAGTTTGGTGAAGTTAAGACTGTAATAACTAAGATATATTTTTTAGCATCCTTGATAATGGAGATCAGGCTCTAGATCTGAAGCTACCTCTGCAATTCATTTATACTGTAGTTAAATACACTATGCAAGTTTGAAATAGTACTATTATCTATTAAACAAATGACCTGTTCCATAAAACTAAACCTCATCCAGCATCCGAAACCTATGGCTCAGATTCAGCATTCAAGCCTGTCAGGTGCATCAGTATCATAACACACACCATCGATGCAAATTTGGTGAAGTTAAGACCAGTAATAACTAAGATATAATCATCAGAGGGCACCTGCTCCAAAAACTTTAACCAGCTCTTAAAACCTTAATCTCCTCCAGCATCTGAAACCTGTGGCTCGGATTCAGCATGCATACCTGTCAGGTGCATCGGTATCATCACACACATCATACATGCAAATTTGGTGAAGTTAAAACATGTAAAAACTAAGATATAATCATTAGAAGGCACCAGCTTCAAAAACTTTAACTAGCTCTTAAAACCTTAACCTCCTCCAGCATCCGAAACCTATGGCTCAGATTCGGCATTCAAGCCTGTCAGGTGCATTAGTATCATAATGGTGATGTTAGGACCAGTTATAACTAAGATATAATCATCAGAGGGCACCTGCTCCAAAACCTTTAACCAGCTCTTAAAACCTTAACCTCCTCCGGCATCCGAAACCTATGGCTCAGATTCGGCATTCAAGCCTGTCAGGTGCATTAGTATCATAATGGTGATGTTAGGACCAGTTATAACTAAGATATAATCATCAGAGGGCACCTGCTCCAAAACCTTTAACCAGCTCTTAAAACATTAACCTCCTCCAGCATCCGAAACTTATGGCTCAGATTCAGCTTTCAAGCCTGTCAGGTGCATCAGTATCATAAGACGCACCATCAATGCAAGTTTGGTGAAGTTATGACCAGTAATAACTAAAATATAATCATCAAAGGGCACCTGCTCCAAAAACTTTAACCAGCTCTTAAAACCTTAACCTCCTCCAGCAACCGAAACCTATGGCTCAGATTCAGCATTCAAGCCTCTCAGGCATCAGTATCTAAGACGCACCATCCATGCAAGTTTGGTGAAGTTAGGACCTGCAGTGACTTAGAAATTGCTATCAAAGGGCACCTGCACCAAAAACTATAATCTGCTCCAAAAACCTTAACCTCCTCCAGCATCTGAAAATCATGGCCCAGATTCAGCATCCATGCAAGTTTGGTGAAGATAGGACAAGTAATAACTAAGATACAGGACCTGCTACAAAAACTTTAACCAGGTCCGGACGGCGACGCCGACGCCGAGGGTATAGCATAAGCTCCCCCCGACTTCGTCTCGGTGAGCTAATAAAACACCTAGTATAATTAATTATATTTGCATGCAAGAACGTACCTATGGACTCATATTCAGCGATTGACGTAAACCCAGTCGCCATTGCCAAGTTGTTCAACAAGCATAGAGCCATTCTCTGTGATCTCGTCATGTCGACATACTTCGAGTCCAACCCAAAATGGGGAATCAGAGTGACGAAATAAAAGAACGCGCAAAAATACGATGCTGTGTTGGCTAAAAAGAAAGATTACTTGTTTCAACGATACTGTCCAAAAAGGTTAAACGGTGTTTATAAACAACTAAAGAAACTGTTTGATTTTGTGCTTGAATAGGTTCTGTAAAAATCTTGAAAAAAATGTTTATGATATACGAAATAAATAATACAATACACCGAAAAGTTTTTTTTTTCAGGACAATGTAAGAAAATTTGGATAAAATAAATTGAAGCATATCCATAAAAAAATCAATGTCTCATATCATTAAAACATTATACATAGGACACTGAAGATCTTCTTGAAGAGTGTTTTACTATTTCTTCTCTTTTAATACCTTTGTTGAAGAAACTGCTAAAAAGAAAGCAGAAAGCCACAACTGACACGCCATAAGACAAGTAGAAGAAAAAGATCAAGGATGAATCGGAGGAGTCAAAAATTCTAGCAGATCCTGATTGAATGATGATGACAGTGATTGCGAACGTGACGGTTAGGAAGATAAATCCTTTGAAAAACCAGGAGAACCAGTAAACAAAGGTACTAAGTCCCATCATCCTTAGCGTTTCCTGTTTAGAAATGAATTACATTGAAATTGTTAGAATGAAAACAACGTGCCATTTTTGCTGACATCAATTATCTTTCAAGGTCACCAAATCATTCTGTAGGTAGAAAACACTAGTATTAGAGAATAAGATTATATTATATTGTAAATAGATATACTGAGTCGAGTGTCGGGTTCAGATAAAGGCCTAATGATGGAATTGTGAAATTTACTGAGACCAATTTCATCCCGATTGATTAATGCCTACAATCGAACTAGCAACAGCAGTCGCCGGATGGTATTATATAGCCGATTATGAATTTAAAAAGTAATGTGTGAAACATGCAAATTTTCCTGCATATTTACGCGTCCAATTTTACGCTATTTAGGAACAATTTAAGTTACGGTGGTATAGCCTGTTTCCTCTGAAAAGGCTTACCAGGCTATTTGTGGAATTATAATATTTTGCTTATTAATAAAGTATTAGTATATATTTCCATTTGAAACTATATATACAAATAGGAAAATATGATATAACGTGAAAATTTATTTTTTTGATTAAAGAAAACAATGAGAGATAGGTCTGTTACAACGCACTTTGAATAACAAACTAAAGAAAATAACTAAATAACAATTACGCAATGAAAAGGCTTGTCGATATGATCATTTAATGTAAAAATTTACACATGAAGAAAGATAGTTCAAAAAGTAATTGACATATGTAAATCAAAATATCACATGAACTGCATCAATTAGTCGTCAGCCGTCCTTCTATACAATACTAGTATGCATGTTGTTTTGAAAATTAATGCAGACTCAAATGCTGATTTTTGAGTTGATATGTTTCACCGGCTGTACATGTAAATATGTTACTTATACAATGTAAATTATATCGAAATAATTTATTCTGTTTGAATTTGAGAAAGGGTTTTATGCTTATAGAAACCTGCAGATATATAGGTTTATGAAATTGATATAATGTTTGGGAAGAAAAGATGATGCAGATGCATTCTTCGAGTAATTGATATCAATATTGTTTTGGGAAATTGTACTGAATCCTTGGTTGTCCCCTCCCTATTCCCAATGATTCCAGACCATATTAAAGAGTGTTTACAAAGAAAGATAAACACTTAATCTGAATAAAACGAAATCATTTAAGAACAAAGTCCATATTTTGTTTTTTATACTTTTTGTCAAAGTGCATTAAGTGTCCCGATAGTAAAATATGTTGATGTACACTCATAACGCACTTTGACAAATTTTTTCAAAGTGCGTTGATTTTGTCCCAAATTTAACGAACTTTGAAAAAAAAAACTTTCAAAGTGATTAATTTTTTCAAAGTGCGTTGCCACATAGGTCGCATCTGACCTAAACAGATGTATCACTTGAGGTAAAGCTAATTCTTATTAAAAATGAAAATATTGATGTTAACATACATGCACTTAGAAATGTTTTTGTCAAAAACCTCTTACTTTTAATTTCTTTTCTCGGTCATAAACTATTTCTTTGGTCAGCTGCAGTGTGGGTAAGATCAATCCTAGCACAAGGGTGACAGCAACAAAATATCTGATAAAGTTGCCCATATAGTAAGTATAATAGGCAGGGTATGGCATCTTCATTATCATAATGTCCTTTAAGTCAGCGGAGGGATTAAAGTATTTGATAATTGCCGAATCGATTCCATACATGAGCCCCAGAAATTTCCCATTGTAATCTGAAAAAGTTGGTGTCATATTTTAAAATTTTAATATGATATATATATATATATATATATATATATATATATATATATATATATATATATATATATATATAATTTATAGAACAAATATATCGCGAAACATTTATTCATACATACATGTAAAAAAGACCTTGGTTGATCAGATCATCATTAGAAACACAATATATCTTTATTCATTATATTTTCTTCCAAAATGCAAGTAAACAGTAGACATACTTTGCGTATAGCTTGGTCCTGGGTTTATATCCTTGTTGGGATACTTGGACTCGGTGTCCATTTCTTGATTTATTCTTATCTTGTATGATACGTCATCAGGTAAGACTGACTCGTAGGTATTCGACGGGTCAAAGACTATTGCTGTTTTGCCATACCAGTACATGTTACTTTCGTCTGCTTGGTTCAGGTAATTTAGAAGGTCCACTTCCGTTGCAAATCCTTATTATAAAGTATGCAGAAGTTCTAAAATAAGCTCCATAATATTGACGATGATGCTTACTGAAACTTTTGAGAAACTCTTTGAATTGAAAATATTACAATTAAGTTACATTATTCCATCACATTTTTCAAGTCTAAATAAAGATATATTAAGCACTACAGAATGGAATGGAAGATTACTGTATATTGTTCATTTGATTTTTGTTGGTTTGGTTTAATTGGATAGATAGATAGATAGATAGATAGATAGATAGATAGATAGATAGATAGATAGATAGATAGATAGATAGATAGATAGATAAATCCAGAGAAAGTCACAGTGGTCGGATAAAATATAGAAAAATTAAATGAATGAAAACCAAAGTCAGAGTAAAACATATGCGCTTATGTTTTACTCTGACTTTGTGTTTTTATTCGTTTAAGTTTTCTGTGTGTGTGTGTGTGTGTGTGTGTGTGTGTGTGTGTGTGTGTGTGCTTACCTTTCGTTGAAGTTGAATACACAGAATATTTGTCTAAAAAAAACACTCAAGAAGTTATATATCTATAAATTTTAGCGTCCAAAGTCGTGAAGTGTAATTTAACAAACAATTTATTTTAGTATGTTGTAAATTCAAATTTGCTTCGTCAATTTACTCATCAATACACATATATTAGAAATAACAAATCAAATTATTTAGCGTTATGCAAAGAGGTAAATTAAAAGAAAAAGAAAAAAAGAACACCAAAAAACCTTTCAAGATGGAAAAGGTCTCCTTCATAATTCCACTAATCACAGTTGTGTTGGGAGCATACAGAACTTCTTGACTAGAACTATAATAGTAAATACGCTCTTTATCATAAGTGGTTGCTTCTTCAAGCTTTGGCTCCAAACTAGCAAGATTTCTTATTATGACTAGCACTATTGGAAAGACCAAAGGCAGCACAATCTCGAAGACCGTCACACAGATTTTCCGTCTCTGGAGAAGAATATTCTTCCAGGTAAGCAACAGAAACTGCGCAGGTAGTCCGGCAACCATTGTTGTTGGGGTTGTTTTGTGCGTTCTAGTGTTGTTTTGATGTGTTCATAGATGTATGGTAGACATCAGAAATTCCGCTGCTACGCCATTATTTCTCCAGGCTGAAAAAAAAACCCAGTTGAAATGGTT
Source organism: Magallana nippona (assembly GCA_033439105.1). NCBI lineage: Eukaryota > Metazoa > Mollusca > Bivalvia > Ostreida > Ostreidae > Magallana > Magallana nippona. The sequence continues at coordinate 26,776,914 of CM065921.1, forward strand.
AGAATATGTCTGTGCTATTCAGTTCACTAGTTCAGCGAACTTCACTGATTGCAACTGCTGTCTAGAAATAGTTACGGTGGGGCTGACACAGCGAGAGGGGAACTGGTGTTGATTACTGTAGTCAGAAAAATGAATATTTTTTTGAATTTCATCTCCCAATTTCCGTCTTTACATACGTAAAACTGATATGTTGAAACTTTGATGGTTTAAAGCAGGTTTTGTCCTGGTAATTATTAATAATGAACTGGTGTTGATTACTGTAGTCAGAAAAATGAATATTTTTTTTTTAATTTCATCTCCCAATTTCCGTCTTTACATACGTGAAACTGATATGTTGAAACTTAGACGGTTTAAAGCAGGTTTTGTCCTGGTAATTATTAATATAGTCAATAGTGTGTATGTACATATTATTATCATATATCCACTAATTTCATATTGTATCTCCGCAAACGCTAGTGCCCCTATTTAGCAAATGAATGTAAATACATTTTTAAATATATTTTTTTCTCACAAAATCAGATTATTTAATTAGATCTATCAATGATATTTTTATCATAAATTTGCTATGCATCACATTCCGATAAGATATAATAATTCGCCGCTTATTATTTACTTGATAAAATAAAAAATTACAAAAGGCTCATTTAGATCTTTATTTCTCTATCTTAGAGAGAGTTATTAAAAGTTGAGACTGAAAATCGTCTGGACTTAGAAAACGGATTCTGTACTAAATGTATCATAAGCCTTGCGCGGATCTAAGTTTTTTTTTTGTATTTTTTGTATTTCATGGATACTGAATTAAAGGGGATGTGCTGCCGTCTTGTATATTTGAGGATAAAAATGTAAACAATTCTTGAACTGGCGTGTTTCTGTCCAAAACTGACTAAAATTGTTGTCAAATGATAAAAAAGCAATAAATATGAGGTTCTAAATGTTGTTTTGTATGCAAATTACGCATACAAGAGCAGAAAAACGCCTTTTTCAATCACTTCGAACTGTGCAGCTACAGACTTAAATTCAAGATTTAAAAATCTGAAAAAAATATGAAAGGAGGTCATTAGTGTCCACTCTACAACCATTTGTTGAGAAATAGGTCTAATCTTGCTTATTTAAGTTGTAACTTTGTCTCAAAAGAGGGTACCCTATTCTTAAAATGGATTCTCAGAAACCATGAATTCGCACGAGATATTTTTGTATGTGTCTATGGGAGTACATTGAAATTATATTTCCATTGATTTCACTACATAAAACACCGGCCCGAATTTCCTCGAAGAATGTCGACCACTTGAACAAAATGTCCACCAATAGTCATTATTATATCATGTTGTAAATACCGTACGAGCAATCACAGCAAGAAATATCAAATAGTTTAGAATTGTAAAGTTTAAAAAGATAAGATAATCTAGTCAGTTTAAAGTTCGCCCATTACCGCGAGAATAATGGAAGACTTGTGTCCAGACTCTGATAGAATAACATTACATATATTATATATAATATCAGCTAGTTATAAAACTTCAGAGATAATATAAAAATAAGAAAATAATTTTTTTAAGAGTTCTACATAGTGATGACAGTCCAAAGACCTTAAATTATTATCGTAATTTTTCCTCAAATGAATTATAGGTCAAATCAAGAAAAATATTCAGATAAAATGAATTTAATATATGTGTGATCGAGTTTTTAACCGATGGATTTATACACAACTAGTATATTTTAAATATTTTTTACGTTCTGTGTATGCCATTGTGTATAGAAATTAGCACCTCGATGGATCCTGGTCACTCCAGGTAAATAACACCTGTTGTAATTAGGCCCCGCCTCCTTTTCTAGTACCCGTACGGTCATTAAATGGGACTTTAAAAAGGCATTGTCTTGTTCTTGTCTGCGTAATTTGCATACAAAATAATATGTAGAACCTCATATTTATTGCTTTTTCATCTTTTGACAACAGTTTTGGCCAGTTTTGGGAAGAAATAAGCCAGTTTAAGAAATGTTTACATTTTTATTCTCAAATGTGCAAGATGGCCGCACATCCCCCTTAAGTTTAACTGACATAAGCATACATGTATATTCACCTTAAATATAACACTAAACACCCATGTGATTTGGAATCTTCAAATTTGACTGAACCAGTGTAATTTAATGTATACTGTTATATTTACATGTATTTTTAATCCGTAAGTTGGCATTGTTGTACAAAATTATGCAATTTAAACAATACATGTTATCATTCACAATCCCAGTGAATATGATATCATCTATCAATTTGATAATCTGAATTTGTTCTATAAGTTTTAATGAAGAAATAAGGAATCATTCTTTAAGTATTATGAGGTGATAATTTTGGTCGGACGTGGTCAAATCCATTAAAGTCTGAATGGCTCTCTGATAGATTTGATCACGCTCCGACCGAAATTATCAGAATTCCTTATTACTTATATTACTTACAACGTAGTTGCGCATGCGTGGGATTGAAATGGACGTAAGAAAGATTTCAACTCTAAGTTATTTGAGTATTTAACGTGAATTTTGTATATGCAACCTCCATAGCAGATGGGAGTTACTTTTTTGAAGTTCCTGGATACCATTGATGTCAAAACCAGACAAAAACGACGGGAAACGGCGACGTTCCTCTGACGGAAAAACTCCAAGACTGTCAACAAAGACTGTAAAAATGGCGGACAACGAGACCGGTTCGAGTAGTGGTGCGGGTGCGGGTAGCGGTCTGGTGGACAAAATGACAGTGATCGCTGAAGCAGTTCAAGAATTACAGAAAGGCCAACAATCCTTGCAGTCAATGGTCGAAAGTAAGTTGGATAAGTTTAAGAATGAATTTCTTGCCAATATCGACAACAAATTCAAAGCTATGAAGTCAGATATAGACCTTGAACTTGGTATACATAAGAAAGAAATAGACTCTCTCTCAGAATCTATAAAGTCCATTCTCACACGCTTGGAAAGTTTAGAAAACAAAGAGAGGGTTCAACATATAGAACGAACTCGTACGACAGGTGTCAGTGATGAGGTATCGTCCCATATCAACAAACTGGAAGAGACACAAAAGGATTTTGAAAAAACAATGATTGATCTTCAGTGTCGCAGTATGCGTGATAACCTGTTGTTTTTTGGTTTAGCTGAACCTGATGGTAACAGAAAAGAAAACTGTGTAAGTATTGTGGATGAATTCTGTGAGGATTATCTCGGAATTAGGAACATCAGCCAGGATATCGAAAGAGCACATAGGATTGGAAGGAGGAGATCCGGTGAATTCAGACCAGTGGTTGTTAAATTTTCATCATTCAGGATCAGAGAGAAAGTCCGCTGGAACGCTTCCAGATTAGGAGGAACAAGATTCGGAATCCAAGAACAATTCCCTAGACAAATACAGGAACAGAGAAAGCAATTGTATCCTATATTAAAAGATGCCAGAAAACGGGGGAAAAGGGCTACACTTGTCGTAAATAAGCTCTACATTGATGGTGTTGAATATCGAGGACTGGAGACGCTAGATACTAGTATTCGGGGCACAAAGGATGGAGACGAGGGCGCCACACATATGGAGGGATAGGATGACGTGGAGAATGTTAGAAACTCAACCCAACATCACTGTGAAAGACTGAAAATCATTTGTTGGAACATCAATGGTGGGTTCTCGACAAAAATTAATGACCAATGTTTTCAAAATTTCTTATTAACCTATGACATTGTTCTATTAACTGAATGTTTGGTGCAAAAGGACTTAGATGTCAATTTGGATAAGTTTGACACTTACATTTTCCCGAGACTTAAGAGCAGAAGCACGCAAGGGGGTGGAATTGTTGTTTTGATTCGTAAAAAATTTCATAATTTTATATCGGTTGTAAAAAATCAGCATGATACTGTTATCTGGCTAAAGATTCAGAATCTTCTTCAAAATATTGACAAAGACTTATACGTAGGTTGTGCTTATATCCCACCAAGCAATTCCACGTTTTACCGTCTGTATGATTGTGACTTGTTCAGTGATCTGGAAACCCAAATATCCACATTCCAAAACGAAGGAAAAGTTATGTTATTAGGTGATCTGAATGCACGGACTTCAAATAGAGAAGACTTTATAGTGAATGATGTGATGCATGAAAGCAACTTAAATTATATGGAAACCATTGGTTATGAAATGGACTCTGATTTACCGTCCCGGGTTAACCCAGACAATAACATAAACGATAATGGTACAAAATTATTAACAACGTGTAAATCATCGGGGATCAGGATACTGAATGGTCGGCATAAAGACAAAATGGACAGGGACTTTACATATATGGGGTCCAGGGGACTTAGTGTAGTGGACTACTGTGTCTCAACGCCAGATATTATCGGCTTGATTGAAAAATTTCAGGTTGCGAATTTTACAACGTATTCTGATCACGCTCCGCTACACTTACAGATCTTGACCTGTCCTGTTGTTACCGAACCAAAAGGAGAAAACAACGTTGCAGATAATAGCTTTAAACCAACAAAATCATGTAAATGGAAACCAGAGTGTCTGGATGAAGCGCGAACTGCACTAGCTACATGTTACGAAACTTTAATGTCAGCCACAAAGACACCTACACACGAGACTCAGGATTCTATTGACTCGTCTGTTGACCTATTTACAACACAGATTACAAAAGCCATGATGCCTTTATTTGAAGTCGAACACTCTTTGAAACCACCTTACCGTAAAAAAACTTACTCAAGCAGAACGCCAATTGATAAACCATGGGTTACTCCACAGTTAAAAGAAAAATACAACAAATACAGATATTATCTTAACTTGTTCAACCGGGATAAAGGGAGCGGTAATCACAGCAATCTGATGCAGTCAAAGAAAGAATATAAAACCCTTGCTGCTAAACTGAAGCGACAGTACATGCGTGCCGAGGGAAACATGCTTAATCAAATTCGTAGACAAAATCCCAAGTTATTTTATAAATATTTCCAAAATAAGAAATCTCATAAATCGGATGTCGACTCAAGTACATTTTTTAACCATTTTAAAGAGTTATCGTTAAATCGAAACGTGATGACGACGGCAACGGAAAACGTAAGGAGTGATAATTCGGCTGTGTTTGATGAACTTGACCAGGAAATAACAGAGAAGGAAATAGAGACGGCAATATCAAACCTTAAAAGAGACAAAAGCCATGGAACAGACTTGCTAATTAATGAATATTTCATTGAATTTAAACACAACCTCCTCCCTATTGTGCACAATTTATTAAATAGAATTTTACAATCTGGTATTTTTCCTAAAATGTGGGCAAAATCAGTAATTGTTCCAGTTTTTAAGAAAGGTGACTCGACAGATCCAAATAATTATAGGGGTATAAGCCTAATAAGCCGTTTTTGTAAACTTTTTACTTCAATTTTAAATAACAGGCTTATAAATTGGGCTAATGAATACAATGTTATTACAGACGCTCAATTCGGGTTTCAACCCAACATAGGAACTGCAGAGGCTATTTTTTGTTTGTCTTCAATCATTAATATGTCTCTACGAAATAAAAAAAAGATTATATTGCTGTTTTATCGACTTCAAAAAAGCATTTGATACTGTAGAGCGTCTTAAACTTTGGCAAAAACTTGATATGTATGGTATCAGAGGAAAGTTATTAAATGTTATACGTTCTATGTATGAAAATATGAAATCATGTATTAAGACACCAAGAATGTTATCTGATGTTTTTGAAAACTCACTTGGTCTTCTTCAAGGGGAGGTATTGTCCCCCATTCTTTTCTCATTTCATGTTAATGATTTAGAAATAGAGTTCATTAAGAATGGTAATGTCCCTTTGCAAGTACAAGAGTTAAATCTGTTTACGTTAATGTATGCTGATGACATGGTGTGTTTTGCAGAATCTGTATATGAACTTCAACTAATGTTGAACACGTTATATGATTACACTTTAAAATGGGACTTGGCCATTAATACAGATAAAACAAAAGTTGTAGTATTTAGAAATGGAGGTAAAATCCATGAAAACGAAAAATGGCATATACATACTGACCATATAGAAGTTGTAGATAAATTTATGTACCTTGGTGTTTTATTGAACTATAATGGGAATTTTAATGTAACACAAAAACAATTAGCCAGTCAAGGTAGAAAAGCAATGTTCTGTCTAAGATCTAAGGTTAGGCAATTGAATTTAAATGTGGAAACTATGTTCTCTCTTTTTGACACTTATGTAAGTAGTATATTGAATTACGGATGTGAAGTCTGGGGAAACCACAGTGCGGGTGACATTGAGAAAATACATTTAGAATTCATAAAAAATGTTCTGTGTGTTAGAAAAAATACAAATACGTCTATGGTGTATTTTGAAACTGGCAGGTTGCCTTTGAAGATTGTACGCTATTTTCGGATGTTTAAGTTTTGGTTTAAATTATTACAAAGTAAAAATTGCATTTTGAGGTCATGTTATGATAAAATGTTAGAAGAGTGTGAACACAAATTGAAAAATGTATCAAACTGGGTGTCAAATATCAAAGACAAATTGTTTGAAATTGGTTTAGGCTACATCTGGGCTGACCAACACAAAATATGTTATAAAAGTCATTTTTTAATTATTAAGCAAAGAATAATTGATACTTTTGTACAAACTCTTTTTGCAGATATGAATAGTTCATCTAGATGTATGTTATATAAAAATATTATTGACCATTTTTCACTGCAATATTATTTGGTGAAACCCGTTCCTTGTATTTACAAAAAATAACTCAGTAAAATCAGAATGTCTTCACATAATTTATCCATAAAAAGTGGACGCCACAGAAATATTGTGCGAAATAACAGAATATGTGAATTTTGTAAATCCGACATTGAAGATGAATATCACTTTGTCTTAATATGTCCACGATACCAGCAATTAAGAGCCAAATATATAAAAAATTACTATTGGAAAAAACCATCAATGTATAAATTTATACAGCTATTATGTGTAAACAATGTTAGAGAACTCTGTAACTTAGGAAAATTCTTGCATCATGCCTTCAAACTATATGTTGACTAATATACTATTTTTAAAACAATTGTAATTAAATTGATGTGTTGAATTGACATTCTCCAATGTTATCATCACTGTATTACATATTCATTGCTATTACCATTTGTTAGAAAATCCATGCAATGTGCTGCACATATTATTTATAAAAATTTCATATGCAATAAGATGTATGTCTTACGCAATAAAGAAAGTTGAAGTTGAAGTTATTTAAATAATTTTTAGTAATTGTACGATTAAGTATTAGAATATTGACATATTTATGTGATATTCATTTCTTTAAATTATGCAAACCCAACTTGCGCCCCAACAATGCGTCATTTGAATTTATTATACTGTAAATACAAAATCGGCTCGTAGTGTTATCACAGACAAATACACCGAAAATGCAAATGAAATACAGCGAGGCATGATCAAATCTATCGTAAAACCCTTCAGGTTTTATTAATTGAATTAGATCACGCCCGACCAACTGTATCACTTCATAATGTTCAAAGAATGATTCCTTATTACTTAAATAGAATGCCGCTTCCAGATGGAGGCGGTGAATTTCCAGTTTTCGTAATGGCGCCGGTTCTGACGTTTTCCTGGCATGTATAATATCAAAATCGTTAAAAAAGCCAGGAAAACGTCAGATATTTCGGACTAGGCCGCGGGGTGTCGGCGATGTTTTCAAAAGCAAGACAATATATAACAAAGCACGTCGGCACAGCCGTACATATACATTCGTGGTTTACATCTGCACACAAACACATGTGCGCACACACACACACACAAACACACCCACCTGTGTGGCACAGTGTGTTACTACACAAATAGAGGATGTAACATTAGGATGTATATTTCATAAATATAAATACAATACACCGATCATTTCATTAACATTAAAAGACTATAAGTGCTGTTATGTTTACATATTATGCATAAGTACCTTTAAATGGCGGCTGTATGAAGCAAGACGTCTCTTCTGTGTGGATTGGTCAGATCGATAAATGAACACACAGTGAATCAATCCCTAATTATTATTTTTTTTCATTTGCTATTGTTTTCTTTAAGATCCTCATGTGTATACGCTTGTTTTCTTTAAGTCCACGCTTCATTTATCTTGAGTTATACATAAACTATGTATCTTAACGCTATAGCCGCCTCGCAGCACAGGACTTCTTGTAAATGATCCACGGTTCGCCGCAGATTATCAAACAGCGATGGGCGGATCTCAATGCTTTAAGTGTTAATCCGCTCCCAGATAACGATCGGAGGGATGTATTCGCTAACACAAAAGCCCAAAATTTTATAATAGAGTTCAGTTAAACCTGGAAGCCACTAACAGAGGGTACATAATGAGGAAAATAAAGACGAGAGGAGGATTATACACAATACCGACTATTTTGTTTTAAAATTCCTTAATGATAAAAAAAAAAACAGTGGCGTCGGAAGCAAGGAAGCAAATTGAAAGTGGTGGGGGGGGGGGGGGGCTAGACTTATGAGAAATCTTGATAAGCAAAAAAAAAGCGGGGGTGGGGGTGGGGGTGGGGGGTATGATTATAGTTATGTCTAACTTTGCAAAAAAAAAGGGGGTTGATGCATTGCTGTTAAGTACGTTTCTACACATTAATAAGAGTTCTTTTAAATACGAGCAAGTCTAAGTGCGCTCACTTTGGGGGTGGAAACTTCACAAAATCGTGCTGCAATGCGGTATAGCGCACTTTGTATACGATTTCGCCTACAATAATAGCGATTTTGCTTGAGACATTAAAATTATTTACAATATTATACAATATTTAGTTAATAATATATATTCAAAGAAACGCAAATTACATGCACAATTACCGTGTTAAAAGGGTCCTAACTATCGTACTCGACATCATTAACATTTCCAGGTTTTGTCAGAGATATATAGAAAAATAGTTAGTATGCCAATAAAATTTGGATATTTGACTCTTTGACTTTGAACCACTTTAAACCGGAAAAATCCGATTTAAACTGTGTTTTACATGTACATATATTGGTTTAACGTGGTCTTCATATTATAAATAAGACACCTATTTCAATTATAGTGACTTTTCAAATACAATCATATATACAGCCACCTAGACTGAAATTGTTATATGCGTGGCCTAGTGGTAATTAACGCATAATAACGTCTTTTTTATTTCGTGGTCGCTGGACCAATTCTGCCAAGTACTAGTAGTATTTTTTCTTTCACTTAAAGCATGATAAGAATAGAGAACTTAAATTACATGTATCTATTCAGCATGATTTTTTTTTTAAATATTTTGTTTAGTTCTGAGTCTGAGCACACTCAATATAAACAAATTTCTTCAATAGCACCGAATATACTCCACTAACACTTACATTTATTGCAATTTGCTGAAAGTTATCACGATTTATCAACTGACTTTAAACACAATTAGTTCTACAAAACTATATTGATCTCTTGATACAGGTTTCCTGAATTTATGTAAAAAATCAGTGGTTACAGACATAATTATAAAATCCGTATGTATGTTTTGAAATTCATAAATTCATATTGCGACAGGCTATGAATTGTGACTATTTTCAATTTATTCGGTCGGTGCTCGCTAACTATTCAATGTAATAGTCAGGTACTCTTTACACAATTGCACTAAAAATATAGTTCCATTCATGATCAGCAGATACAATATTACAACAAATGTTCAGAAATACCGATGAATATGTAATACGTGGAAGAAAACAAAATTAACATGATTAACGTAAAATTATTTTTAAACTTTCCTTTCCCTAAGAAATGTAAATACACGTGAAGCATTCTTATTCCTACGCTAGCTGTCTCCTCAGTCTTATCACGAAAATATAGGTCATTCTTCTATTGACAATTTTTTTCACTAATGAATATTGCTTATAATCATGTTAAAAAGTTCACTGGGATATGAAGTTGGTTGGTACGTAATCAAATCTTCTGAGAAGCCCTTCGGGCCCTTCGTGACCAACCAACTTGATATCCCGATGAACTTTTTAAATTGCTGTTTATTTCTTAAGTAACACACACAGGGTACTGAAAGGTTAAAATGGCGAGTTTTATTATGACGTCACAAACGTTGAACGCTGTAAAATTCAACTTCACAAACGTTGAACGCTGCAGCGGTGTGCACATACACACACAATCCACGGTCCAAAGTACGCATAGCTCTTGCATAGGTGGGAGGGGATCGTACATGTGGCCGTGATTTGCGACGATGTTGCATGTACTCCACGTTCTTTTCATGTATTACCTACTTACTTACCATTCAAAGTATTAGAGATGAATTTCTCAATTTCTTAACCTTTCGATCGGCAATCGACAGTCAATAAACGATTTGAACGATATGAAAGAACTTGAGACGGAAGTGGAAAGTGCAAGGGGATACGTACATATGTACATAGAACTGAGCCAGGCAAGTTTGCGATTTGTTTATTCTACTTTTACCCAACAACATTCTGTGCAAATAATCTATACCAAAATACCCCCATAAATTTTACCGCAAATGTCATTCTTCACTTGTCTTTGAAATTCTTTAAACGCCATCATGAGCCCCTTTCAGTGATGTGTTTACATATAAAAATGACAATTCTTGATCCGTTTTCCGAGGTCGGTTAGCCTATAAAGATTGTTTATTAGGAGAAAGTTTGGGGCAAGTAAAGCGACACTTACATGTATGAACAATAGCACAGAATGTGGTACGATATGTTAATATGTTCAAAACTAGCGTATATTTCGTGCGCCCTAATTGCAAGTTTTTCTAGTCTAACCCAAATAATTTTCTTCGTAGAGCTACAGCTATATGTACCGTATACATGTACATGTATGTTTTGTCACAAGTATACACTTTCAAAATATACCCCAATTTCGACAGTCAGAAGTAATCTGAGGAAAAATCTGAGGAGAAATTTTCATTCTTTTTGCATTCTCTGATAAGTTCAGTGTTGTTTTGTCCGTGCATATATGATAAGTCAGCGGTAAGCTGAATCCACCGATAAGAAAGTTTGTGGTTAGGGAGCGGGTATATTGTTTATGCATGACGTAGCTGACAGACTTGGATGCGACGTTATCGGAAAAACCATACCTAAGCCGTTCTGAATATATTCAAGGGTACGTTTTCTCTTGTTTGAAATGTTGCGAGAAAATAGGGTTTACAATGACTGTTTTTTAGTGAGTTAATCAAAATATGGCGATGAATTTTATTTTAAGCGATATATTAGTTAATCTAAATATGTATTATTAAAATTGAGCATAGAATGCCGCATCCAGTTGGCGAATTTCCAGTTTTCGTAATGGCGCCGGTTCTGACGTTTTCCTGGCAAGTAAAATATCAAAATGATCGCATTAAAAAAGTCGATATTTCGGACTAGGATCCTACCATTAATTAAAGAATCGAATCAGGATGAAACGTAGGAGGACCTCAAAACGACCGATTATGCACCCTTTTAATCAACAAGCCATTGAAAATGTACTACGCTTTGTGTTTGAGTGTCTATTGTATAACCAGTGTCGCAATGAGATCCTACGCGAACTGCTGCGATCTCCAGAACTATTGGGCCGTGAAAGACAATATGTGTTAACATATTTAATGAGCTGTAAATCTAAATAGTTATCAAAATTCATTTTAAAAGCATATCGAGTTCGTAGACAATATCTTTTTAGATAATTTACTCAGTTATTGGTATTCACCTTATTGTAACATTATATTAATATCTACCGAGTATGATTCCCTATATTTTTCACTTTTTTCACTTCTTCAATCAAATCCCATAGGAGACAATTTGGCCGTTTCTTTATGCTAACGTACTGGTGTACATTAACAGTAATTTACTTGATTTTACTTACTTTTTACAATCAGATTATTTGTTTGTTAAACGAAAGGTGTAAATATAAACAATAAAATGTTTTCTTTGATGATTCATGCGGGTTATGAAGGTAGCGATCATTGCAGAAAAAAATTTACATAACCCGCTGACGCGTGTTATTTATTTTTTTTTTCTGCAATGTCGCCACCTTCATACCCCGCATGAATTACCCAAGAAAGCATTTTTTTCTTTAAATAAATATGTATCAGAACCCCAATATAATTTATACACTTGTTTAATCCATGATGAACTAGAGTCGTTAATATAATCATAGGTGACCCATACATGTATGTCCAGTGGGCCGGGTGCCTAATAATAATAATGTACAACTAATGTGCTTCAAAATTTGTATTATACAGCACAATTTTATATAATATGCACGTGTCACTATAATAAATAAATAACTTAGTACTTACTTCCGTCTTAACATAAAAAGAATGACTTAGTCTTGGATTGTCAATTCAATGAGAGATTGAGTAAATTAATACATTACATTTTTATTATGTACGATATTACATTTAACCTTAAAGAATAATGATTGATAGTCATGGGAAATATATAGCAATCATATGCTTTTGAAAACAACCCCTTACCTGCTTTTCAGCCGTACGCAGCGAATTGAAAAAGATTGAATTATTATGCCTCATAAAGTCACAGTCATTGAAGATTAATTATTTTACACCAAGTTAACCAGTAAATGCGAATAACGGTGATTTGTAAAAGATTAAGGCAATTAACTAACGCAATTAAAATTTGTATCGGATATAAAACAGGAAAGACAAAATAGCTATTTATGATTTTAATTATGGCGATCTATAATCAACAAACTATTGTGTCCGCTTTTTCATCTCGAATATCCGTCTAAAAACAAAATATCCCGATTGTTGGAAATCTGCTCATGTATAATTACCTCATTTTCAGAAAAATGACCCGTCGATTTAAAGTCATTACAGCCCCGATACACTTTTATGCCTAAGCTGCAAAGCTTAAAGAAATAATGAAAGATGCCGAGTAAACAAAAGTATGGAAAGAAATGTATTTTAATTAAGTGCACCTTTAAATTTTTTTTTTTTTAGAAATGAATTGTTTCACAAATAGATTGGAATTTTACCAATTCATTCTACATGCAACTCTTTACCTTAGAAAAACCTTATCATGAAGAGTTATAAAGAACATGTATTGAAAAACCATGTTGCAGGGTTACTCCACTCATACAAAAGCATTAGAATTAGACCTCATGACTAATCACAGAGGGTACAAAATAATGAAAATAAAAATAGTATAAAATAAAATAATATATAATTCCTTAATTTCTTCAAACTTCTGTCTTCACATAAAAAGAATGGATTGTCGATTGATAGAAAGAATGTGTAAATTAATACATTTGTGGTATATGTACTACATACATGTTACATTTAATCTTTAAAAATGATTATTGATTATCAAGGGAAAATGTAACAACCATTCTTTTGAAAACTAACCCTTACCTGCTTTTTAGCCGTTGATTGCGTAATGAAAAATCCGGGATATTGATATACCGTATCTCGTAAAATCACAGCCATTGAAACTAAATTGTTTTACTAGTTAGCCTGCGGGCTGACTATTAAGTTGGTATGAAACTTCAATTGCGCTTGCATAAATTGAAATTATGGGAAGGATTAAGACAGTCCGTGTTAGAGAAATTCGAAGAAGTTATCAAACTGGTCAGTTTCTGGGTCAAACTGCTAATCTAGATTCGTCGTATTGAAAGGCTGTCCACGGGTATCGTCTGCAACCAAGGACCGGAGTCTGCATATATATCTTCCTCACTCTCTTAGTGAGATTGGAGAGGAGATACTGGTATATTGGCAGTGGTTTGCGACGGGACCATAAAATTCAGAGAGCAATCTTTGCAATGTTACAACTTTAAGCAATAAGTAGGTGTGCAGTCATGCATGGTATGTACACCGCTACAAGCTTGTCTCTTCACAATACAGTCAAAAAATAAGGGTGCAATCTATATCATTCTACACCCGCATATAATTATTGTTCTGGAAACCATGTACCTTGTATTTTACTAGATTGTGTATTCACGTTTGACCTTAAATTAATATTCCGCTGGGTGACTTTCTTAGCTTTTTAAAAAGCTAACCTTGTAATGACTCAACCAAAAAAGCTTGTATGGCTGTAACTACGAATAATGGTGATCTCATTCTGTACTGGATGTTTGTAAATGATAAAGTTAAAGGCAATGAATTTCCGCCAATTAAAATTTGTATCATATCTAGTGAGGAGAACTTAGCTATTTCCGATTCTAAAATTTGTGAAAAAAAAATCTAAATCTAGAATCAACAAACCATTTTGTCGGCTTTGTATCCTCGTCTAAACACAAAGAACTAAAGCCAAATTCGCATGATTTGGCCCTGTAAATCTGTGAAAATTAAACTTCGTTCATTTGAAGCATTTTTTCACTTCTTTAAAAATTTGTGTTTTTACATTTCCGCATCGAAAAATTTTCCGGGAAACATCACTTACGCTTTTATAAGTGCTCAAACCTGGCGCGATATGGCAAAATCGGCCATTTTTTTACAGATATGCTCAACTATTTGTGTTGATTTCATATGGGCGCCAACCGTAAACCAAAATAAGATTTAGCACTCAGATAAAGTGAGAAATGCCGAATAATAATTAATCGGTTTTGTGTTGGTCAAGTGTGGCGCCATACTTTTTATACTATTTTTAATTTCTTGGTGCACTCCGGATTTGCGTTTTATACTTGTTAAGACAACACGATTAATCTTATAATCAATTTTAATATGATTAAACAGTTTATTATTACAGTATTGTAGTGGGGGGTTTTTTGCGTAAAAAATTGAATCTTACATTCACGTTGATTCCGGCGAACGAGCTCCCTTTTCCATTAGGCTAAAAATAGATACATCATATGTAATACCAAGAAGCGGATCTTGTTGGGTGTCTTAAAGTAATAATTATATTAATAAAGTGCTATCAGATACGATGCACTATTCAATGTACACCCCTCCTCGTTTGATACAAAAATCCTTATGCAGTTATATGCAATTGACGTTGCATTTTTAATACAATAGATAATGCAAAAAAAAAAAAAAATGAAAATGTTTCAAGTTGTAACAATAACATGCATACAGAGCAAACCGAAAAAAGTTTGTAATTTTTTCAGTCAGTTGCAACAAAAAAGAATTTAGGCCATATACATGTAAAATAAATTTCAGTTTAGATTTTTATCCCTGTCCTCTCCTCTAGATATCCTGCCATATGAATTTGTTTAAAACTCCAAATTAAAAAAAAAAGTTAATAGAATAAAATTTAAAAGAATGAACAAAAAAATCTGGTTCAACATACAAATCCCATCAATGTGTAAACTGTTATTTCCCGCGCTTGCACGGTATATCATCTACAAGTGAACAAAATATCTACTGTTGATATCTTGGTTCTGTTTACTTGCCTGTTGTTGTTTGTTGTTGTTTTGAAATGTGATTATATTTAAAATCTCATAATTTAGACAATTATGTTTCGAGAGAGAGTCCCAAACCAGCTTCATATTTATGAACGTCGTGATGACGTCAAAATGTCAGACACTATATTTAGAGGCTGGTAAAAATA
Source organism: Magallana nippona (assembly GCA_033439105.1). Classification (NCBI taxonomy): domain Eukaryota; kingdom Metazoa; phylum Mollusca; class Bivalvia; order Ostreida; family Ostreidae; genus Magallana; species Magallana nippona. The sequence continues at coordinate 26,792,429 of CM065921.1, forward strand.
GAACGAATAGAGATAACGACCAAAAGTAAATTACTTTAGAAAGCAAATATTGTGACCTTCAGCCCCATAAAAGATGACAGATTTTTGTGACAGGGCCGATTTCCATAGTTTCTGGCTGTAGTCCTTTCTGGATTGTTGGAAATCTGGGGCCCGTTTCACAAAAGTATCTTATGATTAAGATCTATCTTAAGACCAACATTTGTCATTAGATCTTACCATAGCTGTTTTACGGAAGAGTATCACTTGCTGTGTTATAACTTATACATTGTCATATTTTTTTATCATCCTATTGACATATAATCTATATGTCGTATTTTTAATGCAAATATTTTGCATTGTATTGAGGTAAGTTTACATAATTTAAATCACCTTATTATAACTGATCAGTTTTCTTCCAATCTGCTATATCGACGAAACAAAGTATGGGGTTATAAATATTAATTTAAGAATGAGTTTTAGTCATATCGAGAAAGAAATGGTGACATAGAACAATGAAATTGTATACATTACAGGTATATCGACAGATATATGTTTCATTACTTGGGAAAATATTGCGAAAATATTGTTATCGTATGAATTTCGCAGGGGCTCGTATGCTCAATTTTCATGGATTTCGATTATCCTTTTATCAATGAATTTAAATCCACAACGAATTAAGTAATAGTATTGATATATTTTCATACAAATTATTCCATGAAATATAGTACCCATTAACCTATGAAAGAATTATTAGTAATCTACGAATATTGGCTCCACGAAATTCAATCCAAAATAAAGTAAATAAATTTAATCTCTAAAAATCAGATACTTCTTTTATTGTCAAGCAATTAACAAAATATCTGCATTTGTTATCATTTAAGGGCGGTATATGTGAGCAGTCCTACATATGTACCCCAAAATTGTGATCATGTTTCAATAATTATGTTTTTACAACGGTCTCCCATTGAAGGGGCTTGTTTCACCCATCTTTCTTGAAGCAATTTGATTGGATGATAACCCACCCTTTCAACTACAATGTAATCTAACTACGAAATCAACTGCTATTATGCATGAACTAACTGCATAAGCGTTGCATTTTCTCATTACCATGATCTGATGTGAGCCTTTTCTATATTCGCGTGTGAAAAGACTCGCATCAAACCATGATTGTGAGAAAAATGCAACGCTCATGCGATCAGTTCATGCATTTTAAAGCAAATACACTAATTTTATATTTTTTTTTTCGACGCTTTGGTAAATGAAACATTTTTAAGGGATGGGGGTGATATAATACGTGTAAGTAAATGGGTTCACGTACTTTAAATGTTCTACCATGTTTTCAAAACTTATATCACATGTTTAATTGAGAGTAGCCAAAACACAAATACTAATATGAATTGAAGTTAATATAAAATAATTCAATTTTGCTTGTAACGCGGCATTTGATTGGATAGAAAAATTTAGTTAAAAATTTGAATAACCTGGTTTGCACGTCACAATTCACCAACGTCAAAAACGTACTAATCCGCTTGACGTTACGTTTGAATTTTGAACAGATTAATATAATTTTTAAAAAGTAAAACGCGCTTAATTTGTACAGTAAATTACAGAAAATTAAATTATAAGGAATGAACTCAATATTTACCCAAGTTATACTCGTATAACCTGGGTTGGAGCAATTTACGCTTTTTTTCAATCCACTTCGCGGATTATAAAGCGTAAACTGCCCCAACCCAGATTATACTCGTATAACTTGGGTAGACATTGAGTTCATTTCTTAAGTAATTACTGTTCTTTGTTTTTGATTTATAACTGTCAAAGTCAGTCTACATGTGCTGTCTACAGCTAAATTCAAATGAGGTGACGTATATGTACCATCAAAACTCCCACGCCCGCGAAATTCATTTTTTAAGTAACATTTTCGCAATAGGTTCCCCAGAAACGAAAGCCTATTGATATCGACATGACTATAAAGCATTTATTTTATTGTTCTTTGTCTAAATTTCTATCTCTTAAATCAACATTTCAAACTCCATATTTCGTGAAGTCGATAACGCAGATAGCAATAAAACTTGTAAATTTCAATAAGGTAAATTAAATTGTATAGAAATCACAAGATACAATTCAATACATTTGCATAAATAAGAGGTCACAATGCTTTATATGTTGACAATACAATAAAAAGAAGGACATTTTAGAAGTTGAAAAACAACAAGTGTAGGCCCCGAAACGCTTCCGTACTGTTTTGCAAAACTGTCATATCTTATGATAATTATCTCAAGACCTAATCTTAAGACAACCAAATATATGTACATGTCTTAAGATCAACTTTAACATGGCGAAAGCCCATATTATATTTTGGTTCACAACTAAAGGCCGAGTATAATTTGAGTGCGCGCGACTTTTCAGTCTTTTATTTTCATGCTGCAGTTGGTGCAACGTTAAAAATTTCTCTAGCATTGTGTTTTTAATCAAAATAAACATTATCCGTAAAATTTATGTGTTAGAAATAATTTGTTTGTTAGACATTAATCGTGTAAAATGCTTAAGTGGTCCTGGCTTTTAAAGACAGCTTTAGTAATGAACGTCAATAAGCGTGAACTTTGATTTTCGCTTGTGATGTTGGATTTTACAGCATTCAACGTTTGTGACGTTGAATTTTACAGCGTTCAACGTTTGTGACGTTAATAAAACTCGCCATTTTAACCTTTCAGTACCTGTGTGTGTTACAGTGTTTAAACTGCAGTAGCTTTCCACACACTTTATATGCAATGCAAAATATATGTTTTAATAGCATGAATCATTATTTTTTAAAAAATATAGTCTCATAACTGCAGCGGTGTGTGCATACAAATTGAGTAACGCGCGTTAGCGCGTTATAAAAATTTGTATTCACACACTGCTGCAGTTATGAGTCTGTATCTTTCAAAAAATAATGATTTAATGCTTATATTTACATTTTTTAACTTCTTGCCTTGTCTGCAAATGTGATTTATACCTTAAAAATCCTATTTTATTCTAAGGGTAAGTTGATGTATATGGAAGAGCCACTGCAACAGCCATAAGCGTCAACTTTGATTTTCGCTTGTGACGTTGCAGTTTACAGCGTTCAACGTTTGTGACGTCATAATAAAACTCGTCATTTTAACCTTTCAGTACCCCGTGTGTGTTACAGCGTTATAACTGCAGTAGCTTTCCACACACTTTACGTGCAAAAAATGTGTGGATTGTAAATATACTGAATTAACGCTAGATCTAAGAGAAAACGTATCATGGGGAAATCACAGCCAGATTGTGAAATAGGTTTGAAAATTATCTGAATGCACCAAGATGCATTTATACATGAATTTTAGAAATATAATGTGTTGTACAGATCCTGTAAGGTGATTCTTATCTATGTATTGGTTGAATATTTATACAGACTTGGGCTAAATTCTTGAGATATTAAAATATGGTACCAACAAAACTATATGCACAGATCTAGAGGGAGTGCGGGGTCAGGAAATTTCAAATTTTATAGATTAGCATAGTAAAATTGCAGAAAATAGGCCAAGGACCCCCCGCCCCTTCCCTGGCAAACATATATATCCCTGGGAATTTTTTTTTATGAATTCGCTAATGCGCTTTCGTCTTCTTGAGATACACATCATTACATTCTCCAAATATAATGCAATAAAAACTACACTACTAATATTTTTACCGATTTAATTTTTAATTAATTCCAGCACTAGGCGGCACTTGTTCGTGCGTAAACACAATCTTTATCTATTGAATTAAATAATATACGTGATTATGTGAGCAGTACGATAGCAAAAAATGATCCGAACGTTTATTGTATAAGGTTTTTAATGCATTAGAACAGTTTTTTAAGCATTTCAATTCTCGTAACGATACGATTGTTATCAGATCAGCTTTGGTGTGGTGTTTCCGATAGCGTCACGATCAATTCAAGCATAAACAATACACACTGCCGGTGCTAAAACTTTCTGATTGGTCAACTCGTTTTCTTAGGCGGAGTTATATATGCTCGCTTACGCAATGCCAGAGCTTACGGATTTCTCAGAACAGTTAGTTTTCCTCCCATCATTTGTTTGTGTTTGTTTGTGTCATCCCCTTGTGTTTGAATTATATGCAAAACTCTCTCTCTCTCTCTCTCTCTCTCTCTCTCTCTCTCTCTCTCTCTCTCACACACACACACACACACACACACACACACACACACACACACACAATCTACGGTCCAGTCCAAAGTACGCATAGCTCTTTCCTAGGTGGGAGGGGATCGTACATGTCGCAATGAGATCTTTAGCTAACAGCTGCAATCTCCAGAACTATTGGACCGTGATAGACAATGTGTGTTAGCATATTTAATGAGATGTAAATCTAAACAGATATCAAAATTCATTTTTAAAGCATATCGATTTCGTAAACAATATATTTATGAATAATTTACTCTGACTGTCATTGGTATTCACATTGATATAACATTATTTTTACATCTACCGAGTAGGATTCTCTCTATATAATTTTTATTTTTTTTTTACAAAAATCGTCTGCAATATATAGCTTTGTGGAAACTGACAGGACTGAAATTTATACGCCCCGTTTATCGATTGATCGAAACCTTCAGCAACCTAAGAAAAATCCCGGACTGCACGAAATAATCATGATGTTATCAGACTCAAATTCCCATGGGCGACGATTTAGCTTATTCTTTTAGCTAACGTACTGATGTACATTAACAGTAATTTAGTTGATTTTATTTATATACTTTTTACAATCAAATTGTGAATTTGTTAAAAGAAAGATGTAAATATAAATAATAAAATGCTTTCTTTGATGATTCATGCGGGTTACGAAGAAAGCGATCATTGTAGAAAAAACCTGTGTATTTTTTCTGCAATGATAAACCATGTTGCGGGATTAATCATACGAAAGCATAAAATTAGACTTCAGGACCAATCACAGAGGGTACAAAATGATGAAAATAAAAATGATAAAAGCTAGAATTATATAATGCCGAGTATTTTCTTTTAAACTTCCGTAATTTCTTCATACTTCCGTCTTCACGTAAAAGGAGTGGATTGTCAATTGGTTGAAAGAATGGGTAAATCAATACATATTTGGTATGCCTACATATATATATATATAATATTTAACCTTAAATGATAATTATTAACAATCAAGGGAAAATATAACAACCATCTTTTGAAAACTATCCCTTACCTGTTTTTTCGCCGTTCACAGCTAAATGAAAAAATCCTTGTCTGGGATATTGATTTATTGTACCCTCGTAAAATCCACCCGATACTTACCCTTATCATGTTTTCCTAAAAGAAATCTATCAGGTTTTTTTTTTAGACTTTTAGTAGGCGACAACGGAATTCCGATTTTACGAGGGTACAATAAATCAATATCCCAGATAAGGATTTTTTCATTTAGCTGTGAACGGAAAACATGAACTATTCTTCATCTTTTCTTTTTATTTTAAAACGGCAACAGTTACATATTCTCTCCATTCTTGATTTTTTGTGAACAAAAATCGAGTTATTTCTTCCCAAAAGTCAACTTACTGTAAAACTTCTTTTACATTCATTCCGTATATATCTTAGAACTGTTGAAATCAGTTTGTGTGTAAAAGGTAATTGATATTTAGTCCCTTTGTGTTAATTCTAGTTAAACAATCAGTAAATAAGCCTCGATTACCCGAAGCTTTTGACCCCTTTCCATCGTATAGTTTTTCAAAGCAATTTCTTGGTAAAAAAAAAAAAAGATCTTCTTTCGAGATTCCCATCAATTTGATGTATATTCGCTGCGCCTCAATACGTCTCAATAATTTCCGAACAATCCTCGTATATATTCAATAACATTCAAATTTTTAACTGCTCCTTGTGCACAGCAACATCATTTAATTTATATTAAGAAAGCTTGCTTATTTTAAATTGTGTATTTCAAACGTAAATGACGTGAATAGTTTGTTTAAATAAGCATTAAAAAACGTTTCTTAAATTATTTTATTATCAAATACTAGAATAAAAGTCAGTACAAGTGAGGAAATGTAACATTTTTGTCGTTACTTTTTTATTTTAGCTTTTTAGATAAAGTACTCCGATGCAGTATTTCGTTGTGTCACAGTCATTGCCGGTGACGTAATGATCTGCCCAGCAAAGCCAGGTTTTGATCGACAGCAGAAGCAACAAGAACATGAGCTTTTCTTCTCTATTGGAGGCACCTGTTTCCTGGTAAAGGACAGAAAAACTTGTTCTAGCGAAGTTTGGTGAACAGAGTAGTCCTCTACTCCAAATTCTGTTTTTGTTTTTTCCATTTCCCTAAACAGTTTCGCCAGGGATAAATTTTGATTCGGAATCTGGAAATCTAGATATCCTTGTTGATCCTCAAAAACTTCTGTTCCTGGAAATTCGCCAAACAGGAAATTGCGTATAGGACCAGAATTCGTTGTGTTTCCGCTTTCGTCACGTGCTAAACGCACGGTCAGTGTATAGCCTTGCGCAAACTTATTCTTTAGATGCTGTGGACTCCCAAAGCAGACAAATTTTCCATTCACCATAATGACGATTTTTGTACAGAGAGCGTCACATTCTTCCATGCTGAAAAAAAATCCCCCCGAAAAGTTGAAGCACTGCTAAAAGAAGCTGAATGGTGTCATTTCTCACCAGAGTACAAATCGTTTTTAAGCATCGAATCTCATTCAAAGTAAAAAAAAAACATGCTTTGAAGTACACTTCTTACCTGTGTGAAGTTAAGACCAAAGTTCTTCCACTCGCTCGAATTCTTGACAGGACATTCCAGATCTGTCTTCTAGCAGCAGGGTCTACGCCTGTTGTCGGTTCATCCAGCATCAAAAATGGCGGATCTCCTACTAAAGCTATCGCAGTGCTCAACTTTCGTTTGTTCCCGCCACTATGTAAAATCATTTTTAAAATCCTCAATTCTTTATTTTATCAATTCAAAAATTCAACCAGATAGAAATTATTATTTGTTAAAACTAAACAACTTTAAAGATGCAGATTTTTTTTCTAAGTTTTAAATCATATACTATAGGATTGCATCTTCTAGTACATTTTCCGTTTTTTTCGTTAAAAACATGTCAATGAAAAACTCGTTGCTTAAAACACGCATGACATGAACAGAAATGTATAGTTGTATTTTGTTTATTTTATCCAGACCTGTATGTTCCACAAAGCTTGTCGGCATACTGCTTTAAGGTGACTGCTTCTAGTAGGTCGTCTATCACTCGAATGATCTCATCCTCTCTCACCCCGCGAAGTCGGGCGTAGAGAGTAAGGATCTCTCTCCCTGTCATACTGTCGATCAGTGCATCAAATTGAGGACAGTATCCCAAACACCGATGAACCTATTGTGATAAGATAAAAAATTGAACAAAATGTCATCTTGTAAAATCAAACTTAGACACTCCAAACACCGATAACCCTAGGGTATTTGTAGCAAGATAAAATAAAAGAAAGAAAATATTATCTAGTACATGTAATAAAAAGTCAAACTGATACAGTATTCCAAAAACCTACTGAACCGTTGTCGTAAGACAATATCTTATCTAGTAATTTTAAAGTCAAACTGAGACAGTATTTAAAGAGCCGTTGAACCCGAACTTTAAAAAAAAGTATTATATTTAGAACAATATATAAGGTAGTATATGATAATTTATTTCAATTTAGCACGAAACCAATTTTTCTATGATAACTGCATATTAGTTTTGTACATTATTCCTACGTTCAAAGCAAACTATTTTAATATCTTAAGTAACGTATTGAGAAGAAATATATTTACCTCATTTAGCTGACTGTCCACGCAACAACCATTGACGTAAGCTCTCCCAGATGAAACCATGACGTCACCAGTTAGCATTTTAAACGTCGTGGTTTTGCCCGCGCCGTTTTGACCCAACAACCCAAAACACTCATGTGCGGATATTCCAACGCTAATATCTTTAACGGCTTCAAACCTATTCAAAGTTCCAAATGTTTTCCTCAAGTTCTTGATTATCAGTTTATCTGTATGCATAAGTGCACCAATCTGTGTTGAATTCACTCTGTTTGCCTCTTCGGTGACGTCAGAGTCTTGAACTATAACGTTATCCGGGTCATTAATACTGTGTTTACTACCCAGAGCTCGGTAGAGAAGCCTCTGCAGTACCCCGCTGTCTATCATAAGAACTAGTGTCATATATACGACAGACTGGACGGCCATCATACACAGGTATTTGCCACATCCCGGGTAGTCCCACTCCAAGTAATTGCTGTCCGGACATTTTCCACCTGATCCTTTTAATAAATAATACATATAGATAATCGAAAAAGTTACAGAGACCTTTAATCAAAATGATATTATTCATAAAAGTATAAAAAAAAATATGTTTTTGTTGATTTTATACATCTTGAATAATCTTGTATACTGTACATTCGTGATATTATCCCATGTTTTTAACGTTTCTTATCCTATCATTTCTTGTTTGATAGAGGCGAAAACTTACCGAAGTGTTAACAAAAAAATATTATTTTTTCGTACCACGCAATAAAACTGATACTTAATTTATTACAAATGTTATTAAACTGCAATGTAAGGGCCAAATAATATTCTTTCATAAATTTATACTGAACAAGAAATGTTTCTCTAATAATCATTTTTCTTTAAATAACGACATCTTCAAAGAAATGTGGAATACCTCCATAAAAGTTGAGTGTAGGATGATCGTGTTGGTTCGGGTGGAGACATTTCAACCGCTTAGCATACCGGACATATATGTTAATTATGCTCTTTCCTAGGCAGTAATGGGGAAAGAAAACCATAAATACTTTGTCCATCTTTTCGGCAGAGCCATGAGTTTCACTCACAGGGTAAAGAAAGGTCACTATTAGAAGTGTGAAAAGACCTACAAAAAATGATAAATTACATTTTTATACATCAGAATGTATTGATAAATTAAATTTTGCTTTAACATAACCATCATCCTCTATTTCAGAATGATTTTAAAACGATATTCATTAAGAAGGGAAAAAACCATGTTTTTCTTTTAGACTTACCTACGACAATATTTATGATGATGATAACTACTGTTCCGCCTGCAGGCGATCGAAAAAGGAACTGCAAAAGGTACATGAATGGTATGGACGCAAACCCGAACATAAAAAAACAGAAAAATAGTAAGCCCAATCTGCCTTCCTCAACGTACGCCGGGATTTTATAGGCGGCAAAACAAATCAAAATGCAGACAATTGGTACCAAGTAATGTAGCATGTCCCAGATTAAGTTTGCCATCCAAAACACCCTGGAACTGACTCCACTGACTTTTTGCAAGTGCTTCGCTCCAGACGACCTTTCTCGAATATGAAACACGCAAAACGAAGCCACGAGACAAGAAAGTCCAAACAATACACACTCGGCGATGCCTAGGCCTTGAAACATCTCTAATCCAGTCTCATTTTCCACAATGTACGTATCGGGCAGTGGGTGGTTTATAGTTTGTATGTTTTTGCTTTCACCACAATGGAGCTTTAAAAGAAAATTCATTGTATTTACAAGACTTATCCCAGCAGAATGAATAGCCTCGCCATTATAATAGCTCACAATATTACTGTTATTTACTCCAAACCCGATAAGGTAATGCGATCTAAAAGTTCTCTTCCCCATGGTTTTGATTTTATCCAACCAGAATTCACTTATATTAAACTTTAAAGAGGATTTTGGATTGTATTCGATAATGCCAAGTCCTCTTTTCTCAAACCATTGAGAGAACGCTTGAGTAAGATTTTTTGCTGCATCTGTTGGTCTGGGTCCAGCTGAGATCGTTGTGATAGTGTCTGGATAAGGATCCAGATTCAAAGCCAATGGAGGATCCGTATAATATGTTAATTGAGAGATGGACTGGTCTGCTAAAAGACCACAAAGTCCAAGAAGGATCGGTACAATGAGTTGAAATAAAATCATAACCTTGCTTCTCCAAGTATGCAAAGCTTTCTTTACAAGCAATCCATAAACCTGCTGCAGGACAACCCGTATTCCTATATTTTTCTCGAATCCTTTATTAAAATCTGAAAAGAAATACAAACGATAGCATAAAACAAATATGTTTCGTTACGTTTTTTTAAAAGTCTTTGTTTTGAAGTATAATGAGGGAACGAAAAACAAGTGTTGATAAACAGGTGTTAGACAAGGACTGTATACTTCTTTTTATACCTATATCCACATTCAAATCAACTAGATGTTGTACAAAGGGGACATCGTCATTTATGTCCAACCGAACATGGTGAGCATCTCTCTCATCTTGTTCGTGTTTATTTTCCACCCTTTCTCCGATCCTATCATCCTTCACCCTAACAAATAATCATTTAATTTTTGAGTCCGTTTCACACATTTTGGTTTACAAAAATGCATTCTATCTTGCAATAGTTATAAACATTTATGAAAGAAACAGTTTTATCATTTAATTCATTGGTTCGATTAGGGCATTGTTTGAAAAGAAATTAAACTTACTTGAGAAAAACTTCTTCCATCGTTGTTGCCGATAACCCAAAGCTACCAACCCCGATTTGCGATCCATTTTCTTCCAATTCACTGAACAAATCTTCAAAATTTGCCGTTTCTTCAGTAGGAAGAAGTACTGAGAGCTCAGCACCAACCTCCATCTCAACAGATGCGTTTGGAATATATTTGTGGATTATTCCCATCATGCAGTCAATGTTGCAGTTGCGTGCTTTTACAATTACTAGGTGATATCCAGCACCTTAGATAATAACAACATAGTAAAAAAAACGTTGACAATTTCTTGACATTTTTTACGATTATAGCACAGCAAAACTACTTATTTCACAAAAATTAAAATTTGTAACTGAGTAATAAATACTCTCTTATTATGAAAAGTTATAAATCTATAAACATCATTATGACATCATATAGCTTAAAAATCAGAAAAAAGACATAGAGAATTTCGTCTAATTTACCATAAAGCTTTTTAAGAAATAGGGATGATCCACAACATTTGATTTCGCCGTCAGCCATAATCGCAATACGATCACCAAGTACATCCGCCTCATCCATGAAATGAGTAGATAAAACAATAGTTCTGCCCTCTTTATACTTTTGTAGTATGTTCCACATTTGGCGCCTAGCCCCAGGATCCATACCAGAGGTTGGTTCGTCGAGAATTATAACCTTGTGTTTTAATGGTCAAATACATGTAGTTCAATAAGAAAGAAAAATCATCATTATAATAACTTGTAAATCTCCTGAGTATCAGATGACATATCTATACTTATAAATTAAGACTTTTTGCCAATAAGCTAAAAATGCCTGCACCAGAGTAACTGCCTACACCTGTGGTATTTCAAAAAGTGTTTTATGAAGTCCGTAAGCTACGGTTGAATTTTACCTGATAAGTAATTATTGTACAATAAATTAAAAACCTACTTTCATTTTCGACAAAAAGATATATATATATAAAAAAGAAAGCTCGAAATAGCAAACATGAGAGTAAGGTGGTGGACACGCTTTGGTGGATCCAAGTCAGAGGGAGTTAGCATCAAAACATATATTTGCAATGAAATAATATTGAATGATTACGTAAACAATGAATAAAGTTATAAGGAACTTACTTGGATAATAATACATTGAATTTAAGATTTGACAAATGTTGAATAAATAAAATAAGGCAATTCGTTTCTTGAATGCGCGATTTTAGTTATGATAGATAGAAGCTAGCGAAGCGCGACCTTTGCGTGAGAATGGAATAGAACTTTCCAGAAGGGGGTAACCAAGAAAGCGGTTATCATGGCGAAAAGTGTAGGCCGGGTTCATCATGCACCGCGGGCAGATAGTTATACCTTGGATGGGACTCTTTGGTTAATAAAAAAAAGTTAATACATGTAGATAAAATGGAACAAATGAATATTTGATGCGATTTTAGTTTTAATGGAAAGAATTCTTTTCTAGAACGGGGTGCTCAGGAACGCGGTTTGACTAATTTACATCATGGCGTAAAGTGTAGGGCGAGTTAACCATCGGGCAGATACTTTGGATCTGAGAACGTTGGTTTAGAGTATGCAAATAAATAAGCATGTCTATATGAATAAATGATGTATGCATTAGACGGGGAAATTAAATTTGGCCGGGGGGGGGGGGGGATGACCACCTTCCCCATTTTTTATTCAAAAGAGTGTTTATCTGAAATTCTCATTTGGGACAGTAATAATAAGAATTATTGTGAAGTTTGATCTAGAGAACAAAATTTAGAGACATTCTAAATACCCACTCACTGGTTTAAAAAAAATCATTGTGACATTACAATTTACAAAAAAATTGGAAACAGTGTATAAGAAAATAAAAAAATATATATGGTTCAGCAGTTTAGCATTGTGCCATTAATGTGTAAATGTTAATTCCCGCGTTTGCGTGGGATATCATCATGTCTTATACAAATGTACTACTCTAAACATTTCAATAGTTAGCATTTGTTATGGTATTAAATGGTTTGTTTTAAATTCCTATACCTGTAAAAATACATTTTTTTGTCATTTAAACAATTATAATATTATACATGTAAATAAAATTGATTGTTAATACATGTGAATTATAATTTCTAAATATGTAAATAAATATTTTGGAGGCAAACATGCGAAACATGATATAGGAACTTGCAGCCTTTATTTCGTGAAAAAAGTTATTTCACTGCAAATAAAAATTGAAATTGGCAGATGGTCTTTTGTTTCGTCTCACCTTGGACCCTCCTATCAATGCTATCGCCACAGATAATTTTCGTTTCTGTCCGCCAGACAAAGTACCTGCCAAATCATTTTGCTTTTCCTGGAGTCTAAAGGCTTTCAGTGTTTCCGATATGTCGTTATCTAATGTGTTTCTGCTGCATCCTTTAAGCTGTAAAAAAAGTTTTTCGTAACCAAGAAATTAAACTTTTGTAAACATTTCAACTAATTCTTATATGATTTAATTCATTTTTAGATAACTTAATTATTCTAGCTTAATTTTATAAATAACTAGTTATAAATATTAAACCTTAAATACTGTGCCGGATAATTATGCCAGTGCCAAGGTGGCAATTTTGCACCCGCTTAAGATGCAGTTTCGGAAAAATCCATAGACCATTGTCTAAAAAGTATATAACCACTTTTGATTTTAGTGTGTTTCACCTGACAGGTAAGATATTTACCTTTGAAAATTAATATCCCATAGGAATGATTCTCCTACAGGAAATATTGATAATCCTATAGGATTTTCAAAACTCCTATAGGAATTATATTTCCTATAGAAGAAAGGTATTTCCTGTAGGAATTTGATTCTGATAGGTAGTTTTCCTATAAGAAATTAAGATTTCCTATCGGATTTTATCAAATCCTATCGGAATTGAAATTCCTATAGGAAGTTTTTGTAATCCGATAGGAAATTTCAAATTTCCTATAGGAACATTGTTTTTCCTATGGGAAAAATTATTTTCCTGTAGGAATTCATTTTTGAAAGGTAAATATCTCACCTGACAGGTGAGATACAATGATAAGAAAGGTGGTTGTAAACTCTTTAAGCAATGGTCTATCATATGGCACATTGAATTTTTCGATATATGCAGCTTAGACGGGTGCAAAAATGGCACCTTGGCACTGGCATAATTATCCGGCACATTGTTCTTAATGGCTTTTTTGATAAATGAAAAACAAATGAAAATTCTCTACATCTTATTACAGTAAAACACGGTTATAGCGAACACGTTTACAATGAATTGACGCTTACAGCGAAGTGATTTTCATTCCCCGTGACTTTATTACATGTTGTAAACTTGACGGATATAACGAATTACGCTTATAACTATATAAATTCGCCCGTCCCAGGCACTTCGTTATAAGCGTGTTTTACTGTACTAGTATGGTTACTGTTAAGGAGGCTGGGTAGTCAACAAAGTAACTATCAGATCTACCTTATTTTTTTTTTCAGAAATGATGTTTTAAGGTGTAAACTTTTTTTGTAAAGAAAAATTATATATATATACCGTATATATCCAGGTTTTTTCTCGTGTCACAAAATGGGGAAAATGTGTGACATTTTGAATTTGTGTCAGTCATTTTTTTGCGATTTGGAATGTTTCTTATAGAAATTAATACAGGATAATACAGGATATGATTTCTGCGTATTCTATAATTTGCGATATAAAAGTGATCGCGAACAAAATTAGATCATCGCAAAAATTACCGAATAAACAGTATAATAGCTTTAAAATTTAAGAATTTCCCTATATCTTTATATAGAGCTCTTCTTTTTAATGAGATAAATATTATAGTATAAAAATTGCCATGACCATCGAGCCCTCTTAATATACATTGATCTAGTACCTTGTAGTAGAACTCTAGCTGTTGTTTTACGGTCAAGTTGTCAAACAAAGTATTGTGCTGCGGACAAAGACCTAAACTACCCCTGACGCTATTTATATCAGTGTTGATGTCATATCCGTTTACTCTGGCGGACCCGGATGTTGATGGAATAAACCCTAAATACATGGTGAAATTAAGTTCAATTTACTAACAATTTCATTAAATGTTATACTGTGCAGCAATTTGAGATTCAGTCAATTGCAACTGATTGTCAACTAAAACAACTGGAATGGTGATTGAATGACTGAATGACAATTGACATACTAATATGCCAATCAGTCAACTTTCAATCAACTTTCAGTCAACGTTCAGTTGACTGACACAGAGGTTCATCCTGGTTTTTATGAAACATAGACAGTCATCATTAGTATATAACGACATCATACCAGTCAACATGGACATGGTTGTAGTTTTTCCGGCGCCATTGTGCCCCAGAAGGGCGGTGATTTGACCTTGGTATATATCAAGAGTTGTTCCTTTCACGGCAACAACCTCTTTCATGCCCGACTTAAACACCTGTGAAATTAAACACAGCTTTTGTACAATTGCTTTAATGATCCTTGCAAAGAAGAAATTGGTTGTTACATTTTAAATGCTACTTTGATCAATTAATCCCTACTCTTTCTTTGTCATCTAAATCAAGCAATTCTCTACATTCATAATTCACCAATATGTTTGAATCAATTGTGAGTAAAGTGTATCGCTCAAGCGAGGAAATTCTAATAATCTGTACAAACAGAAAAATAAAATAATAAAACCCTATTTTCCATTCAAATGACATATATCTGTATTATAAATCTGAATATGGATGGATAATTACATTGATGCTTATAAACATGAAACATTTTCATTGCCATTCATTAGATTTTGACCAAAGAAATGTAATTCCCTCTTTTTAATTTGTTCTGCTTTTTTAATTTGTCATTTTACTTACCTTACGTAGATTGTTCATGCTGATTCCAACACTGAGTCCATGTGGGTCGATCTCGAAGAATTTGGGATCGCGATTGGTTTCCTCACTTGATATTTTCTGAATCTTTTTCCCACCACACCAGTAAGTTTTCTTTATGAAAAAAAAAGAAAATAATAAAAACTAGAGCAAAGCTCGTTGCAAAGCATCGAGTGGGTCTTCCGTTTATGTCAAAAGTAAATTTCGAAGTTCCTGCAAGAAGCCCACTTTAAAAATCAATAACAAGTGTAACTTAAACAAAGATATTTAAAAAATTGAATGTTTCTTGGTACAACTTTAAGTTAACAAAATCCGAATTATTCTAAGTACGAATTAACAAAGATCTTAACGATTCCAAGAACGAATGAACAAAAAAAAACTCCGAATACGTTCAAGCACAACTGAACAATTTTCAAACTATTTCGGGTACAATTAATATAATTTTTGACTTCAAAATTATTTCTTAACTAAGAACGCGGAAAATTTCCTGAAAAATCAATTTTTGAAGCCCAATATCTCTGCAATGCATCGACCGATTTTAAAACAGATTTCAAGTCTAGATTCAGCTTAATCAGCTCTACAAAATACGTATGCGTTTATAATTTGATCAAAAATAAGATTTTTTGAAAAATTAGAATCACTTCCGGTTTCGACCGGAAGTGACGAGTTTTTTTTTATTTCCAGCCTTATTACAAAGGTAAAATGATAAATGTACAACCACGGAAAATATCAAGCCTCTATCATAAATTGTTTTTGAGAAATACCTCGGACGACATGACTATAAAAACATTTAAGTTGGCGTTACGTCAAACCGGATGTGACATTGTCATGGAAACTTTAACATCTTAGAGGCATGATAATGTCAAATAATCCCTAAAAGTGTCATAAAAATCGGTGGAATACTTTTTGAGTTATGAAGCCAAAAAGGAGTATAAATTTATATTAAAGATCATTTTATTATAATTAATTTTCTTTTAAAAGAAAACAACAAATAAGTGCTGAAAAGATGAAAATGAAATGATTAAAATATTTACAGACCGTGAAAGGGAAATAATACGGTTGGGGAACACCGTATTCTCCGGGCCTGACACCGTCAATGTACCACGTGAGCAGGAAGTAGATGGCGCTATCTATCCAGAGCATCAAGATGACATCACCAAACGCAAAGGTTCCGTCAACTGTTGGAGGTTTGGTAAAAGTGTTCCACTGGACACCTTTTCCTGTTGATTTGAATATGGATCATGCATATGAAAAATATTTAGAAAATCATATCATGTATAACTATGACACGCTCTTATGTTTGCAGTTCAGTGAAATTAAAAAGTTTACATATATTCATGTCCGATCCAGAATCTTGCTATGTTATCTACTGGGGAATAATCCATTGGAGACCTTTTTTGGTTAACGTAATCTTTTCCCTAAATGACGAAACCCAGTCTTGAATTACCTTAACCATTTCTTCTTGGACTTTGATTTCTTTGACAAAATGTCGCAATATCGAAGAAAAATTTACGAGTGTTCAATTAAGCTTACTTGGTAGTGACATGTATAATATATACTTGCTGGATTCCATGGTACTGTGATACTTGGGAAAAGTCTACACTCATTAACTTATTTAACCATACTGACTCAAAGAACATGTATATGTGTATCACTGATCTGTGTATTATTTTGTGATTTTAAGGTGGTATGGGACACCTGTCGATGTTGATGTGGATAAAAGATCATTATAATCAAAATACTTTCACCGTTTTAGAATTTCAAAATTTTACAATATTTGACCCCCAAAAAATCTATAGAAAAATTTTGAAAGGGAAAAATTATAAAAGGCAGGATTCGAACTTTAACTCACAGATCCGTAGCTAACGCTCAAACTCATTAGGCTACGCTGTTAAGTAATAATTTTAGAGGTAAACAATTATATAAAATTACTCTTGATTTTATTGTTTATTTCGATAGGATGTATGTCAAAATATTTACTTGTCCCATACCACCTTAAAAGCATTGTTTAAAAAAACAAAGAAACGATTCATCCTGGTTTGAAGATACCTACCTATTGCTTCGTATTCAGTAACTGATGAAAATCCAGTTGCCATGGCCATGTTGTTCAAAAGGCACAGGGCCATTCTTTGGGATCTCGTCAAGTCAGCATACTTTGTTATCAACCCGAAATGAGGGGTCACGGTGATAAAATAAATGAACGCACAGAAATAGGATGCTGTGTTGGCTAGAATATAAAGCGTTTTTTCTCCATCAGAGTATTACATGATAATAATTTTACTCAGTATTTTATACTAAAAATACAATTCTTTAAAAGATAATTGCTAATCTATTTATTTATTTATTTATAATTTATTTATTTATTTATTTATTTATTTATTTATTTATTCATTCATTTTATTATTTAATCATTTTGCAAAGAATTGTCTTACAAATACAAAAAATTAATACCATTCAGAGAGAAAAAACCCTATTATCGATACTGGCTTTTACCTTTGTTGAAGAAACTGCTAAAAAGAAAGGAGAAAGCCACAACCGACACGCCATATGACAAGTAGAAAAAGAAGATCAAGGAAGAATCCGAGAAGTCAAAAATTCTTGCAGTTCCTGATTGAATGATGATGACAGTAATTGCGAACGTGACGGTTAGGAAGATAAATCCTTTGAAAAACCAGGAGAACCAGTAAACAAAGGAACTAAGTCCCATCATCCTTAGCGTTTCCTGCAAGAAACCATGCATTAATTTTTTCTTCAAATTTATTGCTTAAATCTTACCATTGAACAATATTCAGGGAAAAGGGTGTGTGCAGATAAGGGGAGGGGGATGATTGTCGTAAGATTCATTTTTCAGGGTATAATAAGATAATACACAGACGTATTTATTTGATAGAAACATATGGGATAAAACAATTTGCTGTAAACTGTACTGTAATTATAGAAATGCCGAGATGGGGATTAAAAAACATCATTCTAAGGTGCAGGTTTAAAAAAAAACTTAAATATTTACACCCTTACTGTAAGATTTATTTGGCCACTTTTGTTATTTATGTGGTTTACTTGATAAGTGAGATAATAAGCATTAAAAAGAATACGTGAAAGTTTACTAAATATTTTTCAAGGAAATATCTCTTCTAAAGGATTTTTAAATTCTACCGGACATACGTTAAATTTCTTTTCATAAAAAGTTTTATAAGACGGTGTGATCTTGGGAAGGGGGGGGGGGGGTATATTTCTTTTAGAAGGACAAAGGTAAACTTCTCCAGAAAACATTTTTTCTTATCAAAGAATAAGATGTAAGAATTCTAAAAATTCCTACAGGATATTATATATACCTATAGAGGACACTACAAAAAGTAGTTATATTCCCTCTGGATAATGATCTTTGGTATGGATTATATGGATTTCTAATAAACAGAATATAAGACGGCTGCAAAATGACACCTTGTCAGTGGCAAAATTAACTGACACACTCAGGAATAAGGAACAGATGCTGGAAGATTGTAAGTGGTATGCCTCATTCCTGTAAAAAGTTCTTTCTTTTTACTCCAATTAAGATTCTCTTTACAAAGATGCAGGCAAAGGGAAATATTCAGAGTGATTGCATTTTCATTACTCGATCAGTATCGACCTCTCCTATAAGACACCCACAACAAGCGGTCATGAGTTTCACAACCCCTGATTCAGTTTTACAATTAGTCCGAAATATCTTACGTTTTCCTGGCCTTTTTAACGATTTTGATATTTTTAAAAAGGCCAGGAAAACGTTACAAAATATCAAAATCGTTAAAAAAGGCCAGGAAAACGTCAGATATTTCGGACTATTTCACAATTAGTAAAGTATACAAGTTGTGTTTTTCAAATGTGATCAATAGACCAAATACATGTACCTCAATGAAGGGTGTTTCATACTCTACAAAATATTTATGTTTGGTGACCATTCATGTAAGGTCCGAACTTAAAGGTATGGATATTCCAATGACCAAACGTATAGATATAAATTGCATCATAAAATATCAATATGATTTCTTACTTTTAATTTCTTCTCTCGGTCGTGAACTATCTCCTTTGTCAGCTGCAGTGTAGGTAAAGCCAATCCTAGAACGAGGGTGACCGCAACAGAAAACTTTATAAAAACACCCAGAGGGTAAGTATAATAAGGAGGGTAAGGCGTCCTCATGGTCTTTACGTTCATCACGTTAGCAGAGGGGCTGAAGTGTTTGATGATGGCTGTATCGATACCATACGTTAGACCCAGAAATCCATTATAAATATACGCTGAAATCATATTTGATAAACATTAATGAAGGTAGAAGAAAGAGAAAAACGTATTCAATCATTATAGAGAGAGAGAGAGAGAGAGAGAGAGAGAGAGAGAGAGAGAGAGAGAGAGAGAGAGAGAGAGAGAGAGAGAGAGGGGGGGGGTTATCTTGCAGTTGCAACTTTTGAAGAAAAACAAGTCATTATGTATGTAATTTTAGATATATAGTTAACATACGTTGAGACCACCACCTGGTTGGTCCTGGATTAAAATCATTGTCAAAATACTTGGATTTGGTTGACCATTCCCCGGTCATTCGAATTTTGTAGGTGACGTCATCAGGCAATATGGAGTTGTTGGAATGTGACGGATCAAAGACTATTGCAGCTGAACTATAAAAAATGCTCCTGTTTCGGTAGTAATTAAGAATATCTACTTCCGTTGCAAACCCTGAAGAAAAATACAATTATGCTATAATAATTAATAGGTCGTTTTTAGATTGACTATTTCGGACACTGGAGATGATAGATCCAATTCTATTCGCGCATACTATTGCGCGGGTGCACTGTAACTATAGATACAATGTACTAATTCCAGCGTTGACGTCATATGCATTGGCATAAGTCTCATTCATGAATCATTAAATTAATCTAATAATTATATCATAATCTCAATAAGTATGGTAAATCAGTATTTTTCACATAACGTCATAATTCTCACGTGAAAATTTATTTTCCTTTTTAACATATGATGGTTTACCTGTGATTGCTGCATCAATGTATTAATACAAACGATATACTGATAACTGTTGCATCCAAACACATGCATTTAAAACATTTTAAACAAAATTTTAATAGGCATTCCCTCAGTTATTTTCTAACATTTTAAGAAAATATCTGTTAAATGTGACTGGTCTTGCTAAAATAAGAAAATTCTATATTTTAAGGTAGATCTAATTAATGATGACCGCCCAACTTCCTTAAGCTAAATAAAAATCACGTTTTAAACAAACCCATCGTAGACCGAAAAACCGCACCTTTGATACTCGACCCTTTGAGATTTACTTTAAGGTTCACTCGTCTTTAGGAAGGGGAGATTAATCTCACGTTGACCGTAACTAGTGTACCGTCTACATGTACGTTAGAAAAACTGAGATATACAGCTGTAGCTTAATTCTAAAGGAATGATCACGGGAATAATTTAAATACAGTTACGTTCAATTTCTCTATTCTGTATTTTAATGTTCTTACCTTTCATGGTTATATCCCATCGGACTATATTTTTGTCTGAAAAAAAAATTTAAAAAGTAATCGGGTTTTTTTTAAAAAGTTAATTAACAAAATCAGCCATATTAAATGTGTTTTTATGAGGAAAACAATCCATTCCTTTGCAAAACAAATGTATGGGCGGCGGAAAGGGTAAACAAACGTTAATGCAAAACGATCAACTAATGAAAATGAAAACGTTCCCTAATCTGTGGGTACGTTTTCTCCGGGTTACGTTTTCTCCAGGGTACGATTTCTCCTGATACTCTTTGCACGCTATCTAGCGTTAATGTTAATTCAGTGCACGACTGTTGGTTTTGCATCGGTGATCGTTTTTTTGTATCGGTATCTGTTGGTTTTGCAAAAGAGGCTGTTGATTTTGCTTCAAGCTGGTCTGTTTCGTATTTTAGCATGTTTTTAAAAATTAGTTGTTCGTTTTGCATTAACGTCTTTTTTTTTTACCCTTTCCGCCGCCCATACAAAGCAGACTTAATTAAATAGCAACCCGCTTGCAATTTATATAAATATATATAGAGATGCTCTGTGAGAAATTACCTTTCAAAATCTGACCGGTGTTGTTCATTATCTTTGTAATCAACGTTGTGTTTGGAGCGTAGAGAAATTCGTCCCCATACTCCATACTGATAGGCTGTTCTTCATATATCGTTGCATTTTGTAACTGCGTCTTAAAATCGCTGAGATTTCTTATAACAATCAGCAATATTGGGAAAACTAATGGCAACACAATCTCAAAAACCGTCACACAGATTTTTCGTCTTTGGAGAAGAATATTTTTCCACGTTAGCAACAGAAACTGCGTAAATAGTCCGGCCACCATTTTCAAGAATTGAAGTATTTTTTTTCTTTGCTTTGATCACAGGCACATGTTATGGTCGATGTAATCGGGTTTTCCAAAATGTCACTTCCTTGTCTAACCTGGGAAAAGGATTTGAGTAAAAAATTGATTGATAGTTTGCTTCTTTTCTTTAATTTCATTCTAATTTTCTGTTCGCAAGCCATCAATAAAGACAAGAATGTATCATGCATTCTTCAAATTGCGCAGACAACATTTAACTGTTGGCTGGCTACTTTTGCGTCGAAGTTTTGATGTTGACAAACTTCAATTTAAAATATTCCAATATTCCAGTGATTGTTTTTGCTTCTTTGAAAATGTGTTCGTACTTGTGTAGCAAGAGACACCGATCGTGAAAAAGTTAATGGCGTCTTAGATGCAAGTATAATAAATATTGAATAACATCAACAAATTTTAATTTGTTAAAATACGACGAAAATGCCATAATTATCCAAGAGATGAAAAAAAAAGATTTTTTTTATTACACTCACATTTAGTTCGTATCCTAACTTTATAAATGCCACACGTCAGGATAACATATCCAAAACACGGTGAATTGAATTGCAAACTGGCGGTCAATAAGGTGTAACCGTTTTTCAAATGGTAAAGGATATGATCAATTTGAAATCGATATTTTCCTTAATTAAAAAAAAGATTAAAAGTTTAATATTTCCGTGTTGATAAAATTGTTGTGCAATAATGACCGATGGCAATTAAAGAAATATACTTACCAAAGCTTTAACCGAAAGGCCAGATTAAGTAGATTATGATGGTCCCATGTCTTTTACTAATCAACAATTCTTAACCGACTATGATTCCATGATGTATAAGTCATATGCTCATTAATCATCAAACATTATGAATTAGTAAAACTACACCTCGTTGATAATATAATCTGGACGTACTTCCGGGTGTTTGTATCCTCTTTAAAAAAAAAAATGCTTTGACAAAATACTTAACAAAATACAAAGTAACTGCATGTGATACACGCGGGATGAATAACTATAGATTTGTCGCATTTGCAAATATGAGATAAACTATTTGCTACAATTATTCATACACCCCGTGTCTCAAGATACGAGAAAAACTCTTTCTAGTTTATTAGATAGCAAGGAGATTCATGTATATAATGAATTTGACTAAGATTCGAGGGGCGCACCTAAGGGAGCCAGGACAGATATTTCTAGATATTTCTAGATATTTCTAGATACATAATAGAAACATACATGTGCGTGTATTTTAAAGATGACTTTCAAAATAACACATTTAGTGAACATGCAGCTTAACATTCGTTACTATTTTGTGACATAGTTTGTAAAACAGGCAGTTGGGGGGCATGAATTACACCCTCCCCCTCCCACCCCCGGCTTCATATCTTTAAAATATTAAATGAATCTGAGGCTGAAATACATCTGTTTTCTATATGAACATTCATATTTGCATATAATTTTATTTAAATGGCATGTAATCTACTTGACTCTGTGGGTAGCAGAGAAGACTCTGTAAGCTATTTTTTTTAATATTCAAAGTTTTTGAATTACTTACAAAAAAAGAGTGGCCTTCTCTATTTAAGTGTATATCCATTCGATAACACAATTTTTTAAACTATAAAGTCTAAACAGCGAAAATAGTTTATATTAATGAAACACAATGCATTTTACTGCACAAACAAGAAAAAATGTCAGTCGGTCCCGGAATTTTTTTTTTATATTAATTTTTATGTAATATTGAAAGGGTAGGGAGGGTATCCATAGTTTGTGGACTAAACTCATTTGTCTACGTTTTCTTTAGTGCGGCATTTAGTACAAAGGATAGAGGAAGTTTTAATTTTCTAATTCGTTACTTAGCAGGTTTAAAAACGCACCTTACACACTATTCTTTGTCTTTTCATTTCATATATCTTTCGGCAAAATTCACAATCATTATTATGCAACATCAGCTATCTGAATTTTATCGGTGGCACCTTACAATAGGTGATTATATATATTTGATCTACTGTAACCAAGCGCGAGATTTCACTGCACAAAAACGATGTTAGCCTTGTGTATGATTGTTTTGAACGAACTTCATATAGAATTGTTTTTATCACGTTTATTTTATGACTTTTCATAACTGATGAACGGATTAAGAGACGCGGGATGGCAGATCCTGTCCGATAAAAACATGTTGAAGTGATGGAGAACATGAGCAGATTTTATCACTTGTCAAGTATATAATACATGTATGAAAGCTAGATAACGAGTTATCACAGGGAAGTGAATTAATAAACATAATATGCAATCTACGTACATGTACATGTTTATAGGCAGGCACGTAGCATTATTGCTTGGGGGTGGGGGGGGGGGGGGTGCTCGGGGAAGGGCTTGCTCCTCACTTATTCTCATAACAGACATTTTTCTTAAAATTACATATAGATATTTGAAAGAATTGTCCCCCACACTATTAGGGAGTATGTAAAATACTATAGGGAAAATTAACAAATTTGGTATTATGATAAAAGTTTAAGGTACAACACCCCCCCCCCCCTTTCCAAGGATTAGGATTTTTTTCTTGCTTGTCTAGATTTTGTGAAAGTGCACCTCCAAAAACAATGTTTTGTCCCTGAGAAAAGAGAAATTCATTCATACCGTACATCCCTGGTTAGCTTCAATCAATGAATGCTATGAAAATACTTCTTTTTTAGACGAGAAATGAAAATTTATAAGATTTATTTACTTGAATTCTAAAGGGACTGAATCCTCAATGTCAATTTCTTTAGACTATCTAAACTTCTAGCAAATTGGAAAAGCAGAGCTTTGTGAGGAAGAAAATCAATATAGGTACTAATTATTTGAAGGTTGTAGAGTTGTTTTTTTTTACTTACGTGTGTGAAAAAAGTACTGGAAATTTATTTCCATCTCGACCAACATTGTACAAAGGCCAATTAAGCAATCATTAAGGGTCCTCGACACCCCGTGAGTTTTACTTTATATGACAGTACTTTATGATAGTAGTACTTCTTATCATGGCGATTTTAACCCATTTTGAGGCTGTTTATATCATCAAATCTGGGTATCTATCTCTGGAGCGCAATGGGTATAACGATCTACAGACCCGCTGGTCCCAAGTTCGAATACAGAATGGACTTCAGGTTTTTTTTGTGTTTTTTTAACAGCGATGAAGTTTTAAAAGTTGATTTTTAAACAACAATTGCTTATTTTCAAGCTTATACATCAATGTTAAAGTGTTGAGTCAGGATTTTCGAATTGGTCTTTTACCTAAACAAAAGCCTGGTTAAACTTCCCTTACAATAAAAAGAAATGGATTGAGTTTGTTTGTTTTATATTCGATATTCGAGCTGAGCTTTGCAATCGATTGAAAATAAACACAAAGTAAACAAGGAAGCGTCGTTTATACGTATTTATATAAACGACAAAACTGGGGGGGGGGGGGGGGGGGGGGGTATATAAAAATGCGATTGTTTTCCACATGGCACATGTGTGGATATTAGGAGGGGGTGTCAAGACTAAATTCACATAGTAAAGTTGTCAACTTAGGCATTCATTAAATACTGAAATCTGATTGGTTTAGACGCAGTTTATTTAAAGAATGAATTCAATATTTATTTGTTTTTATACGATATAAAATGGTTTGGGGCAGTTTACGCGAAGCGGTTTATAAAAAAGAGTAAACTGTTTCTTGCTGTTACTAAATTACTCCTTCCGTGATCTGCAATTTATACCGATTTATTTTAATAAAGTAATACATTTCATCAATAAGGGAATGTAAATATAAGCATTAAATGGTTTATTTTTGACGTCGTGGTGTCAATAACTGCCGTCATTTGAGCTGACAAATTGTCATAACGCGCTAACGCGCGTTACTCAATTTGTCTGCTCACTTGCAATTGACGGCAGTTATTGTCACCACGACGTCAAAAATAAATCATTCAATGTTATAATATTTACATTCTACTGTGTTTTTCTGTTATATATGGTGATCTTTAGATTCCTCTAAATGCAAAAAAAAACCCAATCACTGCGTATGAATTTACATATATTTTACATAAGTAGTTTCTAGACATTGATTTCTATGTTATCGGTTTAAAAATATGATTCATACAGGTTGTTTTACACCATGTTATACAATTATTCAACAATAAAATTGATTCTATTGTTAAAAGCAAAATTTCAAGAGCTATTTTTCATGGATTATATTTTCAAGGCTCATTTCAATGGTCTATGTGAGAACCAGTGTAAACGGATTTTTAGAAACAACTGTTCTTGCTGTTACTAATTTACTCCTTCCGTGATCTGCAATTTATACCGATTTATTTAATAAAGTAATACATTTCATCAATAAGGCAATGTCTAAACCTCTTGCAAATTGGAAAAGCAGAGCTTTGTGAGGAAGAAAATCAATATAGTTACTAATTATTTGAAGGTTGGAGAGGGTTTTTTTTACTTACGTGTGTGAAAAAAGTACTGGAAATTTATTTCCATCTCGACCAACATTGTACAAAGGCCAATTAAGCAACCATTAAGGGTCCTCGACATCCCGTGAGTTTTACTTTGTATGACAGTACTTTATGATAGTAGTACTTCTTATCATGGCGATTTTAACCCATTTTGAGGCTGTTTATATCATCAAATCTGGGTATCTATCTCTGTAGCGCAATGGGTATAACGATCTACAGACCCGCTGGTCCCAAGTTCGAATACAGAATGGACTTCGGGTTTTTTTGTGTTTTTTAACAGCGATGAAGTTTTAAAAGTTGATTTTTAAACAACAACTGCTTATTTTCAAGCTTATACATCAATGTTAAAGTGTTGAGTCGGGATTTTCGAATTGGTCTTTTACCTAAACAAAAGCCTGGTTAAACTTCCCTTACAATAAAAAGAAATGGATTGAGCTTGTTTGTTTTATATTCGATATTCGAGCTGAGCTTTGCAATCGATTGAAAATAAACACAAAGTAAACAAGGAAGCGTCGTTTATACGTATTTATATAAACGACAAAACTGGGGGGGGGGGGGGGGGGGGGGGGGGGGGTATATAAAAATGCGATTGTTTTCCACATGGCAAGCCAACAGGGAAACAGAAGATAACGCGCAGTATTCAATTTGTCTGCACTGCTTGGTGTATTACAGGACCGACGACATCCAAAAATAAGCATTCAATGCTTAAGTTGATCAATTATAAACAAAAATTTAAAAGCAATAAAGTTTTCTTTCTTCAGTATAATGAAGAAAAAGCTATGGCTGAGTGGCCAACAATGAAATAGACAGGCCTACGTCACACTATATTAATAGTGCCTGTTTGAGAGGGTACAGTGGAAATTGACACCCCGAAAAAAACCATTGTCAACCGACGCATTGTTGGCCACTCAGCCATAGCTCTTTGAAATCAACAAGATTTGTCTAGCTTTTGAGTTAAGACTACGCAATATAAGCATATTTCACTCGAAATCAGTGTCCTTTTTAACTTGTTTTGATGAAAGAAATAGATAGTTACGTTCTACTGAAAGTCCAAGGTCTTGTTAAAATGGTTTTAAGTTTTCAAAAGGAAGTCCTTAAATAAGGTTTAGGAAATTGACTTTTGTATCAATGACAATTTCGACATAATTGTTCTGTCTGCTACACAACTGTATCACGGAAAAATTCTTTGAATGTAATTCGATATAAGACCAGTATTCAATGCGTTTCCGCTTTTTATTGTTACTTGACAAATAAGATAAGCATTGTTAGCTTGAATATGAGAGAGAGAGAGAGAGAGAGAGAGAGAGAGAGAGAGAGAGAGAGAGAGAGAGAGAATTTATACACACTAAATTACCTTTCATTGCACTAACCGTAAGGTGGCGCTCGTGTACTATTGGGTATAAACAATCAAAGTACTGAAAGTACTGAAAAGCGTTAACCTATCTTGGTTCTAACGGAAATTTACTTTGTGCAAGCTAAGTTAGAAATGAGACTTATGGAAATTTTGGCATATGTTTAAATAATTATCAACTGAAAGTATCCAAGGCAAGAAGGGTCAAAATGGCGTTAAAGTTGTACTTAGTCTATTTATTTATTTATGATTAAAAAAAAATTGGTCGAAATTACGTTCTCTTTAAATACATATTATTAATAATTAATCATATACACAAAAGTTAATGTAAATTAAAGCTGAACACGACTTGTAAATAGACACTTGCTTGAAACATGGTATATAAAAGCCTTTGATTTTGTTACACTTGATTTCACACCTAGACCTAGTGTGCGACGTGTTAAATAAATTTGTTTGTTTAATGTTTGCACTTTATTTTGTTGTTATACGTGCATTTTCTTTATAAATATATTGCACTGACCATTATGATTGATGTTCTGAATCTTCTTGTGCATACGTACTGCATTTAACTGGTAAGTTGTTGCGTCTAAGTAACAAATGTAAGCGAGGTAAGATATACGTCCACACAGGTGGGATTTACGATGTAAACTTGAAGTGTTTAGTCATTCCTTATATATATGCTGTGGGAAGGCGGTGAGCACCAAGAACTATGGCTATTTACAAGTCGTCTTCAGCCTTTTAAGGTGAAATAACACATCTTCACAAATTTGCTGACCTCTGATCGAAACGCCATTTAGTTTTGTTAAAAGGATTTTATCGACAGTAACATGTAATTAACTCCGAAGCCGAGTGGTTAGAGTGTCGGACTAATGATCCGTACATCCTGAGTTCGAATCCCGCTGGTGCATTTGTTGTTACGTACTGAATTGAATGATTAAATATTCATTTATTAACCCAAATTGCATTTTTTTTTTTGCTTTTTTGACATATGTACAGTTTATTTATCATGTTATCTTTCATATTCAATTAATTTACTGCCAATTTGATTGACTTTTTCCAGGTGTGTTATTCCACCTTAAATAACACTACTCTATTTTTTTTTGTTATGCAGCTACTGGTGCTGTGAAAGGTTATTTTGCAGCATCGCTAAATGGCTACTAGCATAGCTAAACCTTCAACAAGAACATTTTGTTAAAATAAACCAGTTCTTAAAAACATGTTATAAACATTAACGACGGTGGGTAAAAATTTGCAATTTATAATAAATGACACAAAGCGAGAAAAAATTACGTTTATTTGCTGATGACCATCTTGTTTTGAATAAGACCTTGTACAACTCATTTTAGATAGAAACCAGTTAAAAGTAATGTTTTAACAAATCAAATTTCTTTGAATAAACTTTATTCAAAGAAATATGATTTGTTAAAACATTCCTTTTATATGGTTTCTATCTAAAATGAGTTGTACAAGTTGTGTTAAGAATTATTTGTTTACAACATATTACAACATACAAGGTAAAACTTCCGTACGTGAAAGATAGAAGAGAT
This sequence comes from Magallana nippona, assembly GCA_033439105.1. NCBI lineage: Eukaryota > Metazoa > Mollusca > Bivalvia > Ostreida > Ostreidae > Magallana > Magallana nippona. The sequence goes on from CM065921.1 coordinate 26,821,495, forward strand.
ATGTAGTTTTCATGTAATTTGGAAATCAGAAATTGAATTTTAAATGAAAATTTTAAGAGAATACACCTCTTTACAAGATGATTTATCATCATTCAGTGACAAGGAGAACTACGTGTTGGTAAATCATTTAAGAAAACAGAGTATTATTTGAATTTGGAATTATTAAAAAATTAAAGAAAAGTGAATTTTTGGCAGCAATGGGCGAAGAGAACATAGATTTGGATGTTACATTATGAAACTGAGAAGTATTGTCCATATCTTTTTTTTTAAGTTAAAGTAAACGGAAGTTGGCATGTTTATATTTATGACATTTATAAGCCGGTTTTTAATCATGCCTCTTTTAAAAACAAACTTGAACTGTTTCTTCGTTGTGTGTAATTTTAACACATTGGAAATGCAGCAAAAACTGCGTAGTAGCCCTTGCAATGATGTACGTAAGCCCTGCACATTAGATTCACAATAGCCCGTACATTGATTCACAATAGCCCGTGCAATTATGTGCGTAAACCCCTGAAACTGGTTCCCTAACCAGTTTAAATGATGTACATTTCTGCTCATAGGGGCGGTTATTCGATGCACTGGAAATAGAAGTCTAACGACAATAAAGCGCTGAGCAATGCATAGCGCTTTAAAAACGGCGTCGAATACAATGTGGACGTTTCAGAAGTTAAAACGCGAGCTCTTTAGAAGAGGCGCATCGACATTAGGCCGTAAGCAAAATTTCGTGGAAAGGTAAATAATCAAATGTTTTATCATTATCATTCATATTATTCACTTAAAAGTTATTGAAAAGAATTTAATCCTTGACAGTCTAACGTTATGTCAATGGTTACTGTATTCAGTACACATTTTTGATACGAAACTTCTGTCTTCGCAGACTAGAAGCCTACGATAGGAATTTTGATTTCAAACCAGACCCTATTATTTTACCTCAAATGGCCGCGTGCTTGGTATCAGCAACTCTTGGAGACTAACCACAAGGCAATTCTTCCGAAGATGTCAGTAGAGCAGATTGAAGCATATTTTATTTATAGATTGGCAGGCAATACAGTAATTTATTATCATCACCAAATAAAAAGAAATCCAATCCAGACCTTATTGTTTTCGAATATCTCTTTAATATAAATTTATAGGAGACAAAAAGGCTTCCTCTGACATCAAGGCACTTTTGAAAGGGAAGAATTTAAAAGAATCTGGCTTGTTCATTCCTAGAGTAAGGATGCTTTTTATTTTTTAGTAGGTTTGTTGCGGCTGCTATGAAAAAAATGTAAGTACAGTATGTGATAAACTTTGTTTACAAATGTATATAACAGGTACATTTGCTGGCACAAATTCAAGATTTCCTCAAGGGGCGTAGCCCTTACCTTAATCTCTCTCCTCAGCAACAGAAGATTGATTTGCTATTTAAATTTTTGTACGGAATAATACATGTATAGAATTGCTTGCATATTGTGTTCTCGACTATGATATATTTTGTTTCCTTTTTTCAATATATTAGGTTACATACAACTGCAAAGTAAAGCTAGAAAAAGAAAGCGGTGATCCCATTAATCCGGAATGTGAATGTCCAGCTGGAAAGGGACCACACAGCACCTGTAAACATGTGACTGCTGTTCTTCTTGTTTTTACAAAAGTTTAGCCTTTCTGGTAATCTAAAATTTAAAAAAAAAATCATGCACAGAGCAGCTGCAGATATTTAATAAACCTCGCAATCCATTTAAAGGTATTCATTTTGTTCCCATCCATTTTAAAGCACCATTTTTTAATGAAGTGTATGTATAACGTATCAATTTAAATTTAAAAAAAAAATGGAAGCTGTAACAATGTTGTTGAATAAATCATAGGTTCCCCAATAGAGGCAGAGAATCATAAGACTACAAGAGCACCAGAATCCTTACATGATATCTTTTATTTTCATTATAAGGTAGTTTACAATGAATATTTGTAACATGAATTTTTTTTAATATGATTTAAAGACAAACTAAAATCAACATTCTGCTTTTCCCGTATCTCATGAAGAGTAAGTTTTTATTATTAAATGATTTTCACTCCTTGGATGTAGCACACTTGATCCAATCCACCCGATGAGGAACCTGAGAGGGGTTAAAGGTCACATTTTCCTGGGGGTCGAAGCACTCGGTGTCCCCCAAGTTGTGACCTAGCTGAGTGGAAATCCCTCCTACTAGGTATATTTTGTCATCTATAAATAAACATTGATATATATTCAATCAGTAATATTTTCATTTAATGAAAATAAAAGCATGATTGGCACACATGATATACAGTTGAAATCATTTTCAAATAATTGGAGATAGAAGTCTAAATAAAATAATCTGATCGTATAGTGTACACGCACTAAAGGATCAATGATTAACGAATATTTCTAATTTCTTATCATTTTGTGTTTAAACACTAGCTATTCTTTGCATCTACGCCAATTAAACTTTACAATAAATCAGTTAAGAGTTAAGAATAGTGATTGGAACTTAATATTCGTTAATTTGCAATATCCGTATTTAAACTAACCATATTTTACTGCAACATCTCTTGATAATAATGATAATGATATACATGTAATAAGGGGGATAGTTTCGCAAGACTTATGAATAGTTTTACATTCCTTTGTTTAAACATACATACCGGATTTCACACAACAAGCGTCATGCCTCTCCTTCAGCAAGCAAGTTTTAAGAACCCATGTATCGGTTGTGACGTCATACTCATCGACGTCAGCCACGCTTGTAAGTTCGGGGTCAGGCGATGACCTATCAATCGAGACGCCCCCGCAAAGGAACAGTGAATGTCCAACAGCCATAAGATTGGCATGGCAACGACCGTACCGAAGATTCCGTTTTGGTGTCCATCTGATAAACAAAATAAAAGCATTATGATTTTTTTCTTCAATTTCAAAAACAGTGCTGGTAATAAACTGTTTTCAGTCTAGTAATTTTTACGCGTACTATAGAGTCATCAAAATCGGTTATGTATCAATCTTCGAGGATTTCATGGGTACATCTTAACCACGAGTTAACATCCCCAGCAAATTTATATCATTATGCTGAGTACGCGAGTAAATTCATGAAATTAAATAAACACGAACCTAATTCAACTGAATCTTTAACCAAAAAAATATCTATACTTTAACTAGGTTTAAAGGACCACAATTCATCATCTAATTACTTATTGGAATGCGGGTTGAAACACTCAAAGCTGTCCAAAATCGTGATGTTCAGTTCTACATCCATCTTGCTGCTTCCATATCCACCAGCGATGTATATCTGTCCGCCATACTCTGTCGCACATGCGCCCATGCGAGCTTCCGCCATCGACTTTACGAAGTACCAGCAGTTAGAGGATGGGTCATAACATTCTACGGTTTTCAGAATGCTTGATAACGAATAAACATAGAATTACACAAAATAATTAAAACAAGCACCAGTTGATTTGAAGAGGGTGCTGTATGGTCATGGCCATGTTTAAAATTGATATATTAATTATAATTCGATATTCAACTTTGAAAGCTATAATATTAGGAATTTTTCTTTACAAATAGCAAACAGTTTATGCCAAAAATAATAATGTGTAAAATTCCAAGATATATACAATCATGGTCATATTGTTGACCATTCGGCCTCCTTGAAATAAGATACGCAATATGATAGATCATTTAGTGAGTCCGCGTAGGAAAAACGGTTCTAAATGAAATAACATTTTATTGTTAATTGCATTCAAATGAGGCTGACCTGTTATCTTCATCAAGTCCTCCAATGGCGTAGATCTGGCCCTTGACCACACATAGAGAGTGGTACATTCTAGCGGTAAGCAGGGGCGCTAGAGGCTTCCAAGTCCCGCAAATCTTGTCGTAAACCAAGACCTCTTTACGAGGAATCATTTCCCCCTGCTTAGTATGACAACCACCTTAAACACAAAAAAAAGACGATCATATTTTATGATTAATCAATGTTCTCTGTGGATTTTAATGTTCGATATCTTAATTCAGGTCCTCTAGCATTTAAAAATATTTTAAATCGTTTATATCATTATTCAAAATTATCGTTAAAACGCTATATTGTACCATACCTATCATGTACATGCGTTTGTTAAGAAAAACAATGGTGTGGTTTCGACTTGGATCCATCTTTTCAGTTTGGTCAGAATCTAAATAAAGAGAACTACCTTTTTTGGTATTTGGTATCATCTTATCGTCAATTATTGAAGAAAACCATCGTATTATATCAAGTTTTGAAATATTTTTGGCTGATTCAAACCTCTGATTAAATCCGCGTTTTCCCACTGAATTTGATTGGCTGGCCTGGCTTCATCGTCACAGGTGCTCTCTCCATCTACGTCATCAGCGTTGTTGTTCTGGGTACCGCCACGAGAGGCAGATGGGGACTGCTTCACCTTGGCATTAGCTGGTTCACTATGGTAGGTTTTTACAGGCGATCCCTCCCTGGCAACCTCCACTGTGACGTCAGATTTCCCTCTGCCACAGGTACGCTGTAAATTGATAACCTTATTTTTATATACAAAGAGAAAGATATTAAACCGTAAGAACCAAGGATAAAAGTATTTTGTCGAAATTTCACATGTGACAGATAGTTCGCGTTATGTTTTTGTTTTTTAAATTTAACTTTTATTTACAAGGAACAGTACAACTGTATGCAGAGTGATAAATTTTGAGGTATCTTAGTCATCATTAAAATTCTCAACTGATTTCCCAACGCAAACATTTTCACAATTACAGAGTACTTGTCATCCAATTGGTTTATCGGCAACGTTAAACTTACCGTGATGTAATTGCTGACGCTTTTAAACTAACTGCTAATGAACTCACCATGATGACACTGACGCTAATGAATTCACCGTGATGACACCGACGCTAATGAACTCTTCGTGATGACACTGACGCTAATGAACTCACCGTGATGACACTGACGCTATTGCACTCACGGTGATGACACTGATGCTAATGAACTCACCGTGATGACACTGACGCTAATGCACTTACCGTGATGACACTGACGCTAATGCACTTACCGTGATGTAATCGCTGACGCTGGCGCTACAGTTGACGTTGTTTCTGTGTGAGGGGACAGACAGACGGAGTGGATCCTGCTTATTCAGCATTGACATCGTCATCAGCCTGGGTAAATAAATCATAACCAAAGTATGTAAAACTATGCCTCGCATTATATATGAAATGCTTCGGCGCAATCATTAGCTATTTTTCGCAAAAAACATTACATTTTTTTTCTAACTTTACACATCGTTATCGTTATCAAGTAAAAAAAATTTCCCTACTTATATTTACTTATATAGATTTCAGTCATTGTAATGAATAATACGTAATGACATTTGATATCATTGTGCTTAATAATGAACGTTATTTTGTGTCGTCAATTATTACATAGATAGGAGGTGACGTTCTCAGTTTTCAGCTCATCTGAAAGCTCAAATGAGCTTTTCTGATCACATTTTGTCTGTCGTCCGTCCGTCTGTCCGTAAACTTTTCACATTTTCAACATCTTCTCAAGAACCACTGGGCCAATTTTAACCAAATTTGGCACAAAGCATTCTTAGGCAAAAGGAATTCAAAGTTCTGAAAATTAAGGACCACGCCCTTTTACAAGGGGAGATAATTAGAAAATATTGAACATTTTTGTGAATTTTAGGAATATATAGAGTAAATCTTTAAAAATTTTCTTCTCAGAAACCAATCAGCTAGAAAAGCTGAAACTTATGTGGAAATTCACAGTTGTGAAAATCATGACCCCTGGGGGTCGGGTAGGGCCACAATGGGGGTCAATTTTTTGCATAGGAATATACAGAGTAAATGTTTAAAAATCTTCTTCTCAGAAACTAATCATCCAGGAAAGCTGAAACTTGTGTGGAAGCATCCTCAGGTAGGGTAAATTCAAATGTGTAAACATTATGATCCCCGGGGGTAGTATGGGGTCACAAGAGGGGGGGGAGGACACATTTTTACAGGAATATATAGAGAAAAATCTTTTAAAATCTTCTTCTAAAAAACCATTTGCTTAGAAAAGCTGTAACTTTAGTTGAGGAGTAGGGTGGGGCCACATTGGGGATCCAATTGTACAAAGGAAAACATTTTAATTATTCACAAAAACTGTAATGTTATCACATATTGTTTACTTATTTGCAAGCATTTTGACATATTGCTGATCCTTTAAAATTACGTAGACCTGGCCCCTGGACGATTCTTGGGCCTCACAAGGGGTTCAGATTTTGATGTAGGTTTATATCATATATCAACAATTGTTTAGGATCTTTTTTATGACTGCTCAACATGAGATATGACTATAAAATCATCCTGTTAGAAAAAGAACTTGGTTATAAACATAAGAATACCCAGGGGGAAAATTGATTTTTATTTATATAGGATCGACAAGTCTTATACCACATTGTCCATATATTTTGTATTATGACTCCATTAAGCTGATTTTATCATGCCTATTGTTGCTAAGGTGAGCGATGTGGCCCATGGGCCTCTTGTTATGTTCTTTTGTTAACAACTTAACGTCAAAATATGTTCAAACCTTTCCTTCAATTGAATGTTACATAGCTAAAATGAATAAAACATTTTTAAAAACCTGCTATATTTTACATTGGGGAAAAAAATTACATACCAGTTAGCTTCGTGGATTTTCTGTATACAAGACGCACTCGATTTTAAGAGACTGCATTTCTCCACGCATTCGTAGAGCATAGCGTGATTCATGAGTGGAAATCGAACGCAGTCCATCACGCGGTCGAGGTATTTGTTGCGTTCCTTGGTATCGCCATTCTGAAGCCAGTTCAGACACGAGTAAAAAATGTCCATCTCACTGCGCAGAATCAGTGCATCGTAGGACAAAATCAAACACAGCGTATCGACGTCGAGATGAAGGAACGTTTTGCTCTCTCTCACGCGCATGAATTTCGAGGCAATATTTTTCATTATGCAATCACAATACTCAACATCGAGTGTATCTTTCATGACAGAGAGAAGGGCCACGAGCTCATCATCTGTCATATCGAACACGTGATCAAAACATTTCTGTCTGACTGCCGAGACATCGAACTTTTCGGCCAATTTGATGAAATCCGGAATTTGAACAGTATCTATTTGGAGCTCCCCCGTGTAAATGTAATTTAGAAGATCCTTGACGGATTGTTCGGAAACCCCTGATATTCGGATATCCTTGGGCTTTTTGTGCTCCAATGAATTCTCGTGTTCTAGCACGGAGGCAAGGTAAGGGCTAAAGCAGGCCAGAACGATTCGATGGGCGGGGATAGTGTCCTTTCCAACGTGGACCCGGATGTCGCAGATGTTACTGTTTATGTAGCTCTCCCTCAAATAAGAGCCCGTCTCGGCGAAATGCATCAGCTTGTTTAGCGGAACATCTTGAAACTTTTCGATGTAGTTCTGCAGTTCGCGAGGCATCTCTGGCATCTGGTCGCCAATGGTGTCTCGAAGAATATCCTTAAGTTCATGTTTATGTATCACCGTTCTTATCGTGTTGTCCTCATTTACCATCAAAAGCGGCCGGGCGTGATACATTTCCTGGAAGACCTCCCTGGAATGTATAGACTCTCGGGAGGGGATCTTAAGGGAGGAAATAATGGTTTCCGGTTCCTGTATCTCAACGCCTCGCGCGCTCTCTCTGGACATTGCCTCCCTTACGGCCTCGATCGGATGTTCTATCGTCTGCTGACTAAACCTCACCAAACTTGGTCTGACTAAGCTCACACTGTTATCCACGCCAGTGCTGGCACTGATCCGAGTGCTCGATTGTCTTTCTGGTTGCGCTGCACTCAGCAAGCTGGTCAGGCTAGGAGGTCTTCTTGTCTGCGTCTGACTATTTCTCGCCAGTTTAGGCTTGGTTGGTACTTTCTTCGGCGGTGTATGTTCTTTTGAACTTTGACCAGGTGTCGTGAACTCTTTGGTACTCTGGTTATTCATTATTCTTACGCTTCTGGAGGACAGAAAGTTTTCGTCGTATTGTGGAGCACTCCGTTTTTTCATTGGTGATGCCTTTTCCATTACAACTACTGATTCGTACTCCGGCTCAGTTACAGCCTCTTCTTCCTCGTATGCCTCAACCTCATTTTCTTCCTCAACTGGACCTTTATACGACAAATTCGGAACACTCATGGTGGGGTCGAACTTTTCCTCCACGAAGTCCGTTTCCGGTTTTTTCTGGTGGATTGCGCCGAGGAGATTTTTCATCGGATCCACATCCCCACCCACAGATGACGCCTTTTTAGGGGGTGGTGCTACCTGGCTTATTGAGGGTTCGGGTTCCTCTTTAGGCCCCTCGTACCTAAGATTTCCTACGCTTTTTGTCGGATCAAATTTTTCCTCGGGTTGGGAACTCGCTGTGCGTTTAAGCTGAATGGCGCCGAAAAGGTTTTTCATTGGGTCTGCATTTCCGCTCGCGGCAGACGCTTGTTTTGGGGGTGCCGCAGGGGGTGGGGCTGCCTGGCTAGTGGAAGGCTCAGGGTCGTCCTTCGGTCCTTCGTATCTCAGATTCCCGACGCTTTTTGTTGGATCAAACTTTTCCTCGGGTTGGGAACTTGTCGTGCGTTTGAGCTGAATGGCGCCGAGAAGATTGTTTCTCATTGCACTTCCAGAAAGCGGCCCGCCTCCCCCGGGAAAATGATTCTGATTTGTGTCATCTTTAAAAATAAAGAACGTAAATAAAACAAATATAGTGCTAAATCAAGTAATTTTACAAATTATAATTTTTTATCAATTTCATTAAAAAAATTGAATTTTTAAGTTTCGTCAGAAATTAGACTTTTTACATAATTTAAATCTTAAAAATAGGTCTTGCTTTAATACTAGACTAAGTGTTCTTTAATTTTGAAGATTAACACAACTTAAGTTTTTCTTTTAATTGAAAGAGTAAACCCCAAAAATGCATGCATAAACAGAAACTGTTGTAAAATATCATGTTTCCGATAATATCTACACTCGCGATGGCTCATCATCTTCAAGTAGCTCCAAGACCATAAACTGAAAGAAGACTTTGAAAAATATTTTTCCCTTTTTTTTTAAATTATTTAAGTCATAAACTTCAAACAGTTTATTCCACTTCGTTTGACAATAAGGTGTCCTCTTCGTAGGGATGAAAACCGTGTTTTGAATTAATTAAGGTTGCTCGATTAACCAAATGAATATATTATTTGATGGATATATATAAAGTATGTTGTTTAAAGTATGATTTCAATCCAAAAGAAGGATATTAGCTTGAATTATATATATAATTTTTGTTTTTAATTGCATCACGAAACCTGCATGGAAAATGTGATTTGGCTGCAAACATTTCATCTTAGAGCCTAAGAATTTGTCTTGATCAATGCGTAATAAAATAATATACTAATACATATCAAGAATAGTGGTATAAACTTTTTAAATTGTGTTTTAACAACACAGATATAAATAAAAATCGTTATTTATTGATACTATTTAAATCGAGGGATAATGTATCAGTGTACATACTCTTTTAGATAAAGTTGAGAATACATGAACTATATTATAAGGTGCAGTATTGCGTCTACGATTTAAAACCCTTCCTAAAAAAGGTTGGTTATCTCTGTGCATGAATTAAGGAACTAGCTGATATAGTATTAAATAATTAAAATCTGCAAATTTTTTCCAAACATAGTTTAGTGCACGAACACTTACCATCGGGACACGGTCCTGTTCTTCTGCGGGGGATCTTTTCTGGCAGACGTTTCAGTTTTTGTATTTCCTCCTCGTAATACATTTGCTTCCATGCGAAAAACTCCTTCATTTCTTCGGGAATTTCATCGGTATCAAAATGTACATGCTTGTTTCCAGAGCCAGCTAACTGTGCCTTCTCTAGAAAAGTATACGTTTTCTGAAAACGGCCTTCTAGTGCGAGATCCTGATTTCCATTGGGATCATCCCGGGAATAAACAAGACTTGCAATGCTGTTATGAGCGGATTGTGCAGGGCAATCGTCCCATTTAATACCGGCTACTCTTTCACTAGAATGATCCATTTTCCCATCATGAACCCGTTGCCAATTTAAACTCTGTTCCTTGGAACATTCTGCGGAAACTGGTATTCGCCTCCGCAATGACATTATTTAAAGGATCTTTTTACATTATGTTTACACCGTGTATCTTATTCCTGAAGAATCTGTGTGACGTCACAGAGACACGCGTAAACTAGTTTGTATAATGTGACGTCACACTACACAAACGAGTTTACGCGTGTTATTGTGACGTCACAAAAATAACCCAATCATCTACGTTGTGCTTGGGTGACGTCACAATAAATGTTTATTTTTTAAAATTGCTCGACTATTGAGAAAATTCTAAGCTATATTCCGATTATTTAACCATACCATTTTCCCAGCAATGTTCATGGTTTGTTCTAATATCGTTATAAGTATGCATCTACATCTGACCTCATAAAACGCATGCTTTTTTCTGATAAATACTTTGTATTCCTGTTGTGTCGAAGATTTGTATTTTTTATATCTAGATTTGTATTTAACTTTTGATATTATCTTTCTGTTTTCAAAAATGTATTAATTGATATTTGATCCACTGAGTATTTCTTAAGATCCGATTGTGTTCAAACATTAAATGACAAAGTTAAACTGCGTGTATGTGCATATCCCTCAAACTTCCTTCAAACGCATCAATATCATTGCTCAGTCATACAAATTTTAATGTTTTAAACATTGCTAAATGAGAGATGCTGGCATTAATAAGTGGATTATTTCGTAATCGGTCAAAACTCCAGCTACTAATCGCAACTTCTCGGGCCTTTCCTGCAGACCTTGGTCGAGAAGTTGCGAATGCTTTAGCTACATGCACTGAATGGCTTCAGACTTCATATGGAAAGAAATGGTCGTTCCTTCTTTGCACACATTGATCGACCTTAATGATACTTTATGCACTTGCATTTGCTTTATAATAACAATATGGAGAGAGAGAGAGAGAGAGAGAGAGAGAGAGAGAGAGAGAGAGAGAGAGATCATTATTAAACACTGAACACAATAATATTCATATTTATATCATCATTTATTTGTAGACCTTTATAAAAAGAGAAAAGCCTCACATTCTTTCTACAAAAATTGACAAAAAATCTATATCAAATAAAACGGCAAAAAATAAATACAAAATTTGCAGGTGACAATATAAACAATATACATGTACAATTTGCACTTTGTTCTTTCATACATTTAAAAAATCACAGACATTCATCTCATCAAGACACTTATACTTTTGTGTAGATCTATATAATTAAATATTTTCTATCCCTCGGAGAACTAGGAATGATAAAGCTTTCAATTTGTAGCAAATTCAAAGGAACAGAAAAAAATCTTTTCATCCAATGGGATGCATAAAAAGATCATCACACAATATTAAATTTTTAACAATGGGGGAAATGTAGTATATGTGATTGACATGTATTGAATATTGCAAATACATACTGATGATAGAACATGAAAATACACTTGATTTTGAGGGGCATTCATTTAGAATATGACGTCTCAAAAATGCTTTTGGATGGATAATTTATTTATCAATTGACTTACAAAAGATAAACTTCCCATCCCCCTTTTCTCAATACATTTGCACCCCACCTCCTTCTTTGCAATTTTTGTTCACAATATTAAATACTGGCTTAATTTCTTGGAATTCAGTGATCAGATACGTGAGATTAAAAGCTGATACATGTATATGTTAAACAATATGTTCTTCTCCTTAGGTTTTCCATTAATTGACAAGTTATACAAATCAATACACAACCTTATAGAATACAACTACATTTAAAATGCACATTATCATTTTTATTAAAAAAAAAAAAAAAGACCGAGCAAACGGATGTACACCATTTGAATTAGGCAACAGACGAAATTATACATATCACAAAAAGCACAAACTTGGATCCTACTAGGTAGAATCTCGTTCTATTAGCAAACCATTGAGATCAATACAAGAAAACTCAGATCTTAACGCAATCTCAAGATAATCAGTTGGAGAGGATACTTGAATTGTAGTATTTGGACCAAAGATAGGGAAAAATATATACCGTGTTAAACCATTCAGAAATTAAAGGCGACAAATATCGGAATATGGTTTGGAAGAGTAATATGTCTGATAATTTGATATTTACAAAATTCATATCATTAATAATAATATAAGATGATGTACAAGTTATGGCACAACCGCTGGATTTGCAATTCCAATATATAGCTGCTGTAGAGATAATTCACAACGCTTTTACATTCTGTATTTTCTGCTGGAAGATTTTCACTCATTTCAATTAACCTTTCCCAATTTTTTGCAAACAAACCACAGAAAAAAAAAACGTGGAATAACACAAATACATCATGTTATGTGTACATGGTATCGTTTACGGTATATTTGGTTATCAACCATTAACATAGAAACATAAAATTAAAACACGTTCTCAATGCTGCTGATATTAAAGCTATTCATGGCCTGCATAATTGGAATTCTTCTGGAATGTTTCATTGATGAATGATATATTGATAATGTAAATAAAAAAATATAATAGCACATTGACCTGAGACCAAACGAAAATGTGAAGAAAAAAAATTTGCTCTGATATATAGCTAACATGAAAGTTCTTAAAGAATGGGAGTAAAAACATAATCACCCAGTATTTCACTAGTCTTATAAACTCTAATATTTGGTAAAAAATGTATTGAAGAATGCTTTAAAAAGTATAAAAAGACAAAGTATGGAATGTTAGATGGAATGCAATAACATAATTGATGTTAAAATAAAAAAAAAAATAAGTCAACTAAGAGTTTGTCAACATGCTTCATCAATATTATGCTTAGGTTATAATCGAGTGAAGTTGATTAGATGATGTGATGATTAATGGATGGAATGAGGAGAGGATCCAAAAGGGGTGTCAGACGGTCGTCTCGTCGCTGCATCTGAAAGACAGAAAAAATATATCTCTAAACTCATGCAAAAAATCATGCAAATTTAAAGAGCGTTCAAATAACTTCATGCAAACAACAATATACCAAGTTAACAAAACCACAACAGAACGAAACGGAAAAACAATAGAAATATAGAGGCTATCTATTGGTATTGCCTGGAATTTTGTTTAAATGATACTAAGATCAAATGGTGTACTCTTCTCTTATTAGCATCATTCTAGACTAAAATGAAGTCTCAATATTTGACAGAATTAACGGTTAACTGGGCATTTTGTATTGCTTTTAGGAGAGAGCATTGTAATGGTCCTTTTAAGGATCCATAATTTTGTTTCAAAATACATACAAAGAAAAAAAAGGACTTTTTTCTTCAAAATCTGTGTGGTGTTCACCCAGCTAAATGAATTAACTTACTCTGTGTCAGAAGAAATACTGCCATTGTGAGTTAACACCTGAACTTTCATCCGCGTTTCAGGTGGGGGAGGGGGTAAAATGTAAGGGCTCCGGGGGGAGGTGGTTGGATCAGCTACGAGGCTGTCCTTACGCACGGGGGGTATAATGTAATCTCTGTGTCCTACAACATAAAGTACCAGTAAGCACATGCAGCATTCAACAACATCAACCACAATATCAACAGCTCCCACGCATCATTTAACAACCCCCACCATTGGGTAGTGATTGTCAACAACAACAAAATGGCACTATAATTTATAAAGCACTTAAAGATTTGGGTATGCACTCAACATGGTAACTCTTCAGCAGCATTTTAAGTTTTACACAACAATATTAATAGCACATAAATCTTACATGTATATTCACAACAAATATTTACAACACACAGTGTCACACATAATAAATTATCTAAAGTATTCAACAAAATTAATAATAAATACAACTGTATATATATGTAATTATGTCCAATGAATGTAAAATGAAAGATGATTCATCTTATTCATGAAAATGATGGCTATTACCAATGAAATTCATTCATTGATAGATAATGATTGTCAAAATTAAATGCCATTTATCTTATCTTTTTTCTCCAAGAATAACTTATCAACTTATATACATACATGTGCAATATGTACACATCCATGTTGCAATTTTGCTGCAACATGATATTTTTCAAACTCTTAATCAGATAAGTTTTTTCTGAATTCAATCTGGTTTCTTCCTACGATCTCTATCATAAACACATAGACCTTAATGGTGCACGTTTATCGTGTTATTCCATAAGTGCCAAGCAGAATGTTTCTATGGCGACGGATACCTTGCAGGTCCTGCTGAGCAGGAAGCGTGACATCCGGCGGATTGCTGGACACGGTCTGTTGATAATCCGACTCGCTCATGTGAAACCCTGACAAATTGGGGTCACCTGGCCAGTGTCCATAGTTGGGAACCGAGGTGTAGAGTGGAAGACCTGAAATAAAAAAACAAGTCTTTAGAGAGGAACTTGAATCCACAATGTATAATTATTCATTCATTGGCCAGAAACAAAAAAAAAATACAAAGTCTATTACAGTCTGATTAAAGTCAGATCCTTTGATCTGCTGACGTAGAATAATAGGTCACGACCGACTGACCTTTTATTTAAATCATATACATGTATTTACTGGCAAGTTTTTGTGAACCCGATCTCTCTGTATATTTGTGCTACCTTTAAGCAGTCCCGGGATTTACAAAAAAATCCAGTTTGTTCATATTATTGACCCGAGTCCTCATCCTTCAGTCTGTATGTATATGAACTCACCTGGGTGGCCGGGCTGCAGGTGTTTGAGATTCTGTTGGTTCTGTATCGCCTCCGAGTCCTGGGGTGGATGCTGACCCTGCTCCAGTTGCTGCTTCTTCTTCTTCATCTGTTCTTTGGCCTCCTCTGAAACAATGATGGCAAAATAAGGCATGAAATCATCAAAAAATTTTTTGCAAAGGTTACAGCTGCATAAATTACATTTTTATTAAACCAGTTTTTACAAGAGATTACAAAGATATTTTCAAAAGCTCACCAATTTTCTTGTTTTTTGGCAATTGTTTCTCCCACGACGGTCCAATGTCAAAATCATCCTCTTCATCGGATGAGTGACTGGACGCCAGCTCTATACTGGCCTGACCAATGGAGACATCACTCTCCGAGTCCGAGTCATGGTTCCTGTGTTTACGGCGACTCCTTCTCCCTGGTACATGTACCTCTCCCTCTGTAAATTGAAAAACCCAATGCTGAAATATGGAACCTTAAAGTCTTGTTTATAGACTAGTATGCCCCTCATAAAAGTCAAATTTGTTCAAAAGAGGAAGTGGGCTTCATATTATACTTAGGAATTTTTTTTTAACAATTTTTATTACAAGCATGACTGAAAATATTTTAACGAAGACTTTAAGCATACAGTGACAAAATCAAAGCACCCGTCTCATCATGGAAGATCTGTACCCTCAAAAACAAACAAAACTGAGTTTAATTTTTAAAAAAATTCAAAACACTGACCCTCCCCAGATTTCTGATGGTATGCGTTGTCGTAAGCGTAGGAGGGGACGTGGCCAGAGGTGGAGGTGTCGGTACTGCGTAAGTAGTCGTCTCCCTTGTACAGCCCACCGCTGCTCTTACTGGTGGATCTAGAGGTGGTGGAGGTGGTGGATATCCCCACGTTGGTCCTGTTGATGTAGCCGTCGATGGAGGAGTCCCTTCTATAGGCCAGGGCTGACCGCTATGGAAATCATAGAATATGCTTTGAAGACGACATCCATAGGAAACGATACAGCAAAATAACGTTAATCTATACAGTTTTTCAGGAACTTGTGGCATCTTAAGGGTACTGTTACAGTAGCATTTAATATCATTAACATAATCATTGAATAGGGGACTCAATTTTCTATTTCAACTATACTACAAAATCAAACGAAAGGTAATTCTATCAAGTTAATCCAGAAACATTTCTTGTCAATACTATATTTAACATGCACCACTTTCTATGACATCTTTCATTCTTGAATAATAAAGAGAGAAATGAAATGTGCACAAAGAAATATCTTTGGTCTAAGGAACAATGAAACTCACTAAATTGATCATATTAATTAAATTTTATTATTTTCCTGACTTACTGATATAGAGGGTCGGCTCCCGACCATTGAGTCGTCAGGGTCCATTTTCTTCCCCTGCATCTTATACCACTGCTTCTTCAGGTTGTATCGTACCTACAATGATATCGTAAATTGGTAGATCAAACATTTTATCGTTAATTTAAGTATCTCTTGAAAAATTTTTTTAGTACCAAGATGTAGCTTACTGTAAAGAAAAAACATGTGCACAGCTTGGGCAAATTGATAATTCACAGTATGAAATAATTACAGACTGAATTTTATAATTTTTCCACTGCCCCAGTAACATGAGTGTTTTCAGAGTGGATCCTAGACCTACCTTTTTATCTCCAACGATGTACGCCAGGAAGATAAAGAGTCCTTGAAGAAATGCGAATCCGGCATAGACATAATGCAAAGGCTGGAGGTCATAGTTCACAGAAAGTAGTCCCAAAATCCAAGTGATTCCCAGCAGGAGCAGTAATACCACCCCAGAGAAAATCCTAGCCCTAAAAGAAGTGGTGACAAAAATTATGCACATGCCTGCACCTCTGAGACACTTGAACAATTTTACATTAAAATCTAGTTATTAATAATAAGACCTCGGAATCTTAAAATAAATCTGGTGATGAACTAAATGAAATTTGGCTGTTAACAAATTTTGGTTTTAAATAATGACCAACTTTGAAAATAAATCGATCTTGATGGTCATGTACATATATTAAGTAATTTTTCTATAAATAAGAGATTTTCCTGCTTTTGATTGTATTCACTATATAAAAGAATTTCAATAGTCACTTTCAAGAAATATTTCAAAGATTTCCAAGTTAATTTACCTGAAAGTGGTTATATCAGACACATTGACTTTCTCCTGACAGCTAGAGTGTAAGGCTAAAACAAACATCATTATGGTGGCCTGAAACGAAATGATTCATCAATCAAAGTACTGACAAGATTTTAGTGGAATTGACCTGGTCCATAATAATCAAAGGATGAATATTGTGATTACAGTATGTTGTGGTGGCTTTGCAATTTTTAAAAAAATCTAAAATTTCCAAGTTATTTATTTTGTCTGGATATGAAATTTCATTCTACTTACAGGAATGACAAAAGCCACAGGTCCAGCAAAACTCCAGATGAATGTCTCGGAGATATCCATCCAACAGCTGAAATTTCATGGAATGTTAAAAAACAATTGGGACTTTCTCATAACATTGGATTCATTTGAAAAAAAAACCTACTCTACAATATCATGTATAAATGATAGCTAGCATTTAAAAAAGGAGTTCCTTATCAATAAATTGAAGAATTATTGAATTCATCATTGCTACAGATTTGTTTTTTATTAGTCTTTGACTGACCAATTCAAAATGTCTTCCTCATAAACATTATTTATTAAAACCTATATATTTTTCACAAAACGAATTAATCTTGTTTATTTTCGAATTTCGTATTTTCATATTTTTAGGGGGGTATGACACTTACAATGAGCTGTTTCCATAGCCGTCAGTGTACAGACCCACAGACAAACCGACGATGATTCCCGGGATCACTGCAACAGACAGAGGACAAGGTTATAGTCCAGAGTACTATACCATACACACAACAAAACAACAGTATTATACCTCCTACATCTTGTAACTCATTGAATCATAAGAATTCATGTACGTTAATTTTTTGTGAAGTGCACTTAAAATTTTCTTTACACATCCAAAGATGCTCATGGTTTCCACCTAAAAATTCTTAAATAAAATGCATATCAAATTTTCTTGGGGAAAAAAATCAACAAAAAAAGCTTTCTGGAATTTTAATTATTCCTTATTGCCATATGTTGAAATAGTTCAAATCTAATTGCCCACCCAAAGGATGGCTCTAGGGCAATGAAGCAAAATTAAAATTGTTGCAGAAATAATCCAGTATTATTTGTCTTTCACAAAAACAACTACTGCCTCTTTTTGAAAAATTTAAGAATAAAGATGGCAGACAACTGACCGTATCCAAGGAGATAGTAGAACTTCATGGTGCCATAGTTGATGTCGCGGATCTCGATCAAACGTCGATACAGGTGTAACATCTCCACAAACAGCCAGCTGAAGGCGGCCAGGTAGAAGTAGTGGAGACATATTGCCACCAGTCGACACATCAGCTGTCAATATACAGATATATATAATCTAGCTTAGTACATACTATTAAAACAGCAGTGTGATGTTGACCAATTTTTTTTTATTTCAACCCCAGTGTGCATTTTTGTTTCGTCTATCCCAAATAAAACTTCTGTGATGTTGACCTGATCTTAAGATTTTTCAGTTACAGTTTCATTTCACTTGCACCAATCTTATTTCCCTCACCTTACTGGACACCCTGTACACTCCTGTGATGAAGGCCAGCTCAGCCACAAACATTGTAAAGACCAAGTTCACCAGGATGCTGTTGGCATTACACTGGAGGCGCTTGAAAGAACAGAAGATGACAAAGGACACAAACAGACAGAACAACGAGATCCCAATCCCCACAAAGCTGAAGATGACCAGCGAAATCACCGCTTTTGATACGTACTGGATTAAAAAAAGAAAAAATACCAATTAATGTATGAGCATATTCAAACTTATTTTAAAATTATCTTCATGGAGGATTCAAAAAATTCAAGAAAGAGAGACATTGATCATGATTGATATTTAAAATGTCGTGTTTTCCAGTTACAAATTTGCAGATATTACAACTTACTTCTGAATCAGCCACTTCCATGAGCACGGAGAAAGAGGTCATGTGACTACATGAACACACCACGTACATATCCTTCTTGACCTCTGATCCTTGACCCGAGATTTCTACCTCATAACGCTTGTCCACAGTGCAACCCTCACTCGACCATTGCCCTTGATAACTGAGAAAACAAAAAAAAATTCAGTTGAATTGCAATTCTGAAAAAATTCAGCATAAAAACTAACACTAAAATTATATTTCAATAACATATACAGTTCTTGCAACTCCTTATATGGGTATTACAGAATTATATAACATTTTTTTTCATGTAAACTGTTCTGAAAATTGCTTTTTATCCATTTCACTATGCCTATAGTTAATTTATAAAAAAAAATTAGACAATAATTTCACTCTTGAATATATATGTACTTCAAGCAAGTATTTCAAACTCTGATAGAAAAAAAACTTGACATTTGCTGTTAGAACCAAACCGATTAAG
The DNA here is from genome assembly GCA_033439105.1 of Magallana nippona. Classification (NCBI taxonomy): domain Eukaryota; kingdom Metazoa; phylum Mollusca; class Bivalvia; order Ostreida; family Ostreidae; genus Magallana; species Magallana nippona. Next base: position 26,840,734 of record CM065921.1, read on the forward strand.
AAAATTTCCCTTGGAATGACAAGAAACAAACCTGTGGTCACTGCCCGAGTCTGTGTGGTTACAGACATTGTTGGTGCTTGTTTTCCAGTAAACACACTGCGGACTGGTGCGGTTGTCCTTGACCTTCTGTTTGAAGTGGAACTTGAGAGGTTCGGAGAATCCTGTCTTAATGGCACACCCCCTGTCCCTGATTAGTAGGGTGAACACTGGGGCATTCACAGCCAGCTCTCGCCCAGGGTTCTGACTGAAATACAAAAATTAAATTTTTCACGTGATTTTTCTTTTCTTGTATTATTATAGAATAGATGTACAATGCTAATTATGTATGCTAAAGAGAACTTTATTTTTTAATCTAAAAGAAAAATTGTTTATCCATTCGTGTTTCATTGCAAAGTTTTTAGGCATAGGAATTATGCATACAATGTAAGATATGGCAATAGGAAACTTAATCTTTTACTTGCAAAAGCATAATCATTATATCAATCTCACCATATGCAGCAAAATTCAACTATAGAGAAGCTCTGAATTCTTATAAAAGAGAAAATTAAAGTCATATGTAACAGATTCAATACTTTAGACTAAATATCCATATACAAGGAGCTAAAATGTGAAGGATGAAGAAAACATGTAACTTCCTTACATAATCCTAGGTTTCCTCAACAGTACATCAAGATCTTACACACTCTACTGTACTGTTTTATTCTAAAATTTGGCATAAACTACCAGTCACCATAGATGCATGAACCAAAACCTAAACACAACACTCCACCATAGTTACTCACACAACACTAGAGTGTAGGCTCCCGGCCCCGCGGGGCAGTAATTCCCCAAGGGTGTCAAACATGAGGTAGGAGACGTAGAACTTGTCTGACCCTGGGGCCATGACCTGCTGGATGTACTCAGCCACGGAGGGGCTGATGGAGGGGGGCAGCAGAACGTGGGTCAGGTCGTCGAAGGTTGGGGGAGAGGCCACGATGTTGTCAAACTTTGGAATCTTCAGTCCGCTGGTGTTACTGGAGGTCAGGGTGTCCACACTCAGAACTAAACAGCACAAGAAGATAGTTGCAATTTGTTTTTTGTAAATGATTTATCATATTCAAAAAAGCTCAACGCAAATGTCATCTTTTTTTTCTTTTAAAAATCACTGCTGGCCTAGGACCAATTCTTGTCAAGTTCCTTTCTTGTTCTTGAACATGCAAAATAAAGTCAGGTTGGTGAGAAGATATTCTTGACAAGAAATGGTATTGGGCCAGTATTGATACGATTGAAACAAGCATATTCCTATTTTCTAATGTCAATAAACTTACTTATAACTTAGAAAATTCAGAAAAAAATTTGCAATTGTACATGGACATTTACCAATATGCTTCGACACGATGCGGTATGGATTTTTCTGCATACTGTCCAGGTTCCTGGTCAGTAGATCCAGGTAGTTCTCCAGACGGTAGAAGATTTCCGCTATTCCACCTGACTCCTGATTAATTCTACTCCACTCGTATGCATACTGGGGGTCCAATGCCATGCTCAAGGCATCCAACAGGTGCTGAAAAAACGTAACCAAAAAATTGTGAGTAAGCCATAGTGATACTCCAATCTCCCTTTTCTATCACAATTATCACATTGATAACAGAAAGGATATAGAGTAATTAGTGCACCAGCCAAAAACAGTCTCATTGGGCCAAAATAACATTATTGTTTGTTTGGAATTGCCTCCCGCCTCATTGAAATAACCCCCGCTGATAAAATTTTATTAGCAAAAAATAAAGAACTTTTTTTTCATATTGAGATTTTTAGTTTTTACCCATTTTTAATTAGTTAAATTTCAAGTTTGAAAAAAAAAAAAATTCCCTCCCTCCCTCCTGGGTCTAGAAACCTCCAGGCGGCAATTCCATTCAAACATTTTTTTAAGGATGGCCTTGTCATGAGACCTGCATGAGAAAGGTGTAATTACCTGTACTCTGGAGCACCTGTGAAATATTTCGGGGGGAATATGTTGACGATCACACAGAGTAAAATGGTGAAATGAGATAGAGTTTTAAAAGTTTTCCTAAAGATAAAGGCACCATAAAACTGCTTCTGATGAGTGAGATATTTACCCTTATGTTAACCATCTAAAGTTTATCTCATGTATTTTCTTTCTTAAAAACACCCCAAAACTTATTTCTAAAAGTGTTTCGAGTAAGCACAAAATGTCCATCAGACATTTGGTTACCTGTAGATAGTTGCTGTCCTGTTCTGCCGTCAGACTCAGTCCGTACTGCTTGTTTTCGTACTTCAGCAGTTGGTTGACCACCCTGTATGTGATGTTGATGTCGTTGCCAAACAGTACCTTGACATTAGAGGTTGCACTGGCCAGCTTAGCAGCCAGAGTCTTGGCAACAAGGGTGGTGATGTTGAGTACCTTACGCTCTATTTGGTCAACCTGCAAGTATTAACACAGACAGCAATAAAAATCAATTAATGGTTGGATAATAAGAATAATGCCTTCTACTGATCATGCTAGAAGACTTGTCTTCCCAAAGGAGTTGCTTCAATACAAAACTTTCTCTCTTGTGCATATATTTATAGTATGAATTATTGTGTTTACCTTCACTTTTCGCTCTTAAACATTGAATTAAAAAGAGCATCAATTTTTAGTAATTTCAACCAAGCTACATGGTAAAATTTTCAGTCTTTTTTCTTTCAATTGAAGAGTCAGCTGGGTTTTTTTTTTTAACTTTCAGCAAACAAAAGTCAGTGAGTTCCCTTAAAACATGTTCTCTATTTCATACCTGAGATTCCAAAGTCACAAAGTCCTTGTTGGTACAGTTAAACAGATCGGGCTCTGACCATAGTTCCGTTTTGGAGCAGTTTCTTTTGGCATCACCTAAAAGCAATAACAATTATTTGAACATTGTCAACAATAGGAACAGACTGCCATGCAGGCAAAACCGATAGGGGAGTCAAATGGATTTTTATCAATTTTGATACAGATTTTTAAACAAGTTGCGGTTCTTACCCACAGCCCCGTACGGACAGTCTTGGACCGCTGTCACGTGGCCACTCTCAGTGAATGTGATGGCCTCCCACCACATGATCTTGTGAAACTGACGGGGACACATACTGTTGGTGACTGGAAGAGGAAACCATTTCAAGAATGAATGGGTGTGTATCTTAAGAGATTCATTAAATTCTCTCATTCTGTTCTCAACTCCAAATTTTTACGTGTCTTCTAGTGACAAAAATACTTTGTAAACTAGTATGCACATTTTAAAAAACTTACTTTAAACTTATCAATTTTGAAAATACTAAAATGAAAAGTCAACCAGAAAGACTTTGTGGAATTGCTCGCCAAATAAAGAAAAAAATTTGCCTAAATTACACTGTACTTTCAAATAAAAATAAGCAAAACATGTCCATTTTTCTTCATAAATACCTAAACATCCTATATCGTCATTGGGGTTCCACGAGATGTGTGCATATTTATTATCGCATTGGTCACACTTCCTACCGACCACGTTCTTCTTACAGGGACACTGCCCTGTGACCTTGTCACAGTAAATGGACGTTGACCCGTACTTATAGCAGTCACACGGGTAGCAGCGGTCACTTCCGATTGGTCGATAGTAGTTCTCCTGGCAGTAGCATGTCCCATCCGTCTTGTTGCACTTGGTGTCAAACCCGAGCTCGTAGGAACAGTTACAGGGGCCACAGACGGGGAATCCGTACCAGCCGTCCTGACAGGGTTGAGTGGACACCTCCTCACAGTACCTTCCCCCTTGGAGCTGACCGCACTGACAGGTGTAGCCCGAGGGTGAGGTCGGGTTGAAGGTGGGGCCGTGACAGATGGCAGCATTCTGACAGGGGTTGTAGTTCCTGCATATGTCCTTACATTCTGGGCCAAGGGTTCCTGCAATTTAATTCAAATACCGTAACTTCAAAGCAATTTAATCAATTGTGTAGAATTAAATGGGCTTTACAATCTGATCCAATGCTGTAAAGCCTGTGCCTTATCTAATCAATTGTGTAATATCATACTTAAATCCATAAAAATAACACCCTCACTGCATAAAAAAAAATTATTAAGAATTTAACAAATAAGTAATCTTCTTAAATATCATTCAACAAGTTTTGCAATGAACTTTTCTATAAAAAAAAAAAAAAAAAAAAAAAAAAAAAAGTCTGAGCAAGTTGACAAAGATTTTTGAAAAAATTTAGTACATCTTTCTAAAGCCCATATACTTGGTTTTGCCTTCACCCAGTTTGAGATACTGTACATTGAACAGAGATATAACATCAGGACTGACCTTTAGGACAGACACACTCGTGCTTGCCCCAGTGGTCCACACAGGAGGCTCCCTGGGTACACGGGTTGTCCTTACAGGCGCTCGGAATGGTGCACCCTGGGAAGGTATTGCCGTGGGAGGGGCGTGACAGCAGTGCGGTGTTGGTGTTTCCCACAATCATGTTCTGTAACAAGAAAAAACATCAGAATGAGTGACCAAATCTAGTGATTAACTCACATAGTGTTCTGTAAGAAAACAGATATTGAGTGACTGAATCTAGCAATTTATGCATATACGAGAGAAAGAAGTGAAAAGCTAGAAACTCCGACTTACAGTGAATCATAACTATCAAATATTAAGCAGTTTTTCTTTTACAACAAAAGAATAATAAGTTACTTGTAAAGGATATTTTTCTATTCATCTGCATGCTACTAGTAACTTTTTCATTCCTAAATCTAAAACCACTATTCTTTTAAAATGTTCATTAAGGAAAAAAATTAAGTACGTCATGTATATGTAACAATATAAAAACATGTCTTTGAAACCCATGATATATACCCAGTATATTAATCAATACACTAAGTATATATAACAGGTTGAAAAGTAAGACCTTTCCTAATATAAACCTTAAAGTCAATTCAATTACTTCCATTTGAAGAAAACCAAATCTATACCCTGGAAACATCCAATGTGCATGACAAATGATTTTAACCTCATGAAGACTATTGAGATTTAATTTTGTCTAACCTCCAGACAGCCTACGAATCCTTTGGTTATTGGTCCATCGTTCTCCCTCTCTGCTCCCACATACACTCTCTCTATCAGCTTATTGTTAAGGCTCACAGATATAGCCTCTTTTTTCTGATATAATTAGAAAAAAAAAATAATTAAAAATTGTGCTTGGACATGGCAATGTACATGGTAAAATTTTCAATCTTCATTCTTTAAGTTGAAGAGTCAGGTTTTTTTTAACAATTTAAACAGTTACCTGCTCAGACAAAAAAAAAAAAATTTAGTTTAGTGGGCCAGAAAATTCAAAATATTATAATGCAGCAGTGCTTGAAAAACTAAATATCATGAATTTTCTTTGGTATTATTTGTAAAAATTGTTGTAAATCTGCAGTAGACATACCTGCCAGTGTCCATAGTCCATCACAAGAATTATCTCCCCTAACTTGGGCCACCTGACCTCCAGATAGTGCCACTTGCCATCGTTGACAGGGAGGTAATCAAACTTGAACGTGTTGTTGACCCCTCCGACTCTGTAGTGGGCGTAGCCATCTATCAGCTGCAAGGAAAGGGGCACAACTCTAAATGTCTTATTGTACCAGCATATTATAAAGAGCTTTGTATTTTCAATCAGTCTTATTTCTGTATTTTAAAGAGCAATTATTCAGGATATTCTTTTGAAAACTATCATAGCAAAGCGTAACTTGGGATTTATTTAAATTCTAGACTGTTCACTTAAAGAGAATTAAGAGAAAAATTGGGGTTAATTTTTTTTTTTTAGCTTTAGACAGGTAGAACATTTAGAAAAATGTCACATAGACCAATCACCACCTTCAAAATCTAACTATCCTTAAAAGTAGGTGATTCTAAGTGTATTTTACTTTATAGAACAAAACCCACCATATCCCCATCTCTCCGCTCTAACCTCTTTCAATAGCAAACTGACCTCCAGAGTGACCGAGTGTCCCTCGCTGATGATGATGTACATCAATACTCCCGCCGTGGCACGGGTCCTAAAGGAGATGCCATTGTACCAGGTGTACAGGATCATCTTACTGGTCAGTGAGTTATCTGTGTACAGCAGGAACCCGTTACCCTCCAGACGCGTGGGCTGGTCAATCACCTGGCTGCAGTCCTTACCCCCGGCACGGTCCGGGCACTCGCAGAAGTAGGTCCCCCATCGGTCATGGCAGGTGCCTGTTGGAATTATTTTAGTAGAATTGAGACATTGATGAAATGTTGGGCGGTTTCAAAATATATGTATTAGATAATTCAGGAGGCTTTGTGTGACACTTTACTGAAATTCCCCAAAATAGGGCCTTGAGATGAAAATAAACTACTGAAAAACAATTGTACCGTAATCATGTCATTTAAACATAGTTCATGATGCCTTAGAAATAAACAGTGAATTTAGGGCATCAATTCCAAAATGGATCACAACCCCCCAACACATACAATTTACTACATGCAAAAGCAAGCTTAATGTAGAGACCTCTGCAAATCTTGCAGCATTTGCTTTATTTACAGCACATTAAGAAACAATTAACTGTTGTACTGTGTCTCCTACCTCCGTGTTTACAGGGAGCAGATATACATTGGTCCGTCTTCTCGGCACATCCAGCCACCGTCCCATTGTTGAAGACAAACTTGTTCAGATCCAGGAGCTGGTGGTCGATGTAGAAGTCCTTGATGCAGCCCTTGTAGTTCCGGTTGTTGATCTGGAACTGAGACTGGAAGTTGGGGAGGCCCCCAATCTGCATCGGACCATTTAGGTCCAGGAACTTTGGGCACTGAACCTTGGGAACTGCACTGGTGTAGCATCTACAGAATGAATAAAAAGGATTTAGGGAAACAATCAAAGTTCAGCAAAAATTATTGCTTTTCACAAGTGCATTTGATTTCTATGGCTGCACAATTTGAGATTATAAACTTACCCTTAACCTCTCAAATGACTGTTGATGAGCTGTTTTAAACATGCCAAATTTACTGTCTAATTAACAGTGATTTTTTGGGGCATTATAAAATGTACATAAAGTACTTATAATCTAAAACTGACATATCTAAAAGTACACATAATATCTTTTAATATAAATAATGACTGATCTAGTCAATACACAGCCTACTACTCAGACCACTTTTACCTTTATCATATTACGGTAAATTTTACCATTCTATAAGACTGCCAATGGGTGTGGGGCATTTAATTCCATATTACAGCATCAATACAATATTCTCCATGCAATGCGTGCATGCATATTTTCACAAATGAAGTCAATATTTACTTGCACCAATTAGTTGCTTCCATTTAAAAAAAATCATTTACAACCTTTCTCTGTATGAGAACTTTCAAACTGAAATAATTGTTAACGCACAGTTTTCGATGATTTCTCAACATTCAAGATTGTAAAGTAGCATCCAATGGTTTCATGTTGTACTAACCCATGTGATAAAAAGTATTCAAAATCTCTCATGTTTAGTCAATTCAAAGTTTACTGAAAGGTAGTCTTGATGTCTATGTAAAAGTAATTGAATGATTTACTAGCCATACAGTTCAGTAAATTTTCAATAAACATTCTGTAACTTTTTAAATAGTCACATTCAGTAACTTTTCAGTCAACATTCAGTAACTCTTCAGTCAACATTCAGGATCTTTTCAGTCACGTCATTCAGTAACTTTTCAGGCAGTATTCAGGATCTTTTTAGTCAACATTGTTTATCACTTTTCAGTCAACATTCAGTCATCTGACTAATGTGTTTAAAACTGGTTTTGGATCTAGTTGGCTTATAACATTCAGTCACTTTTCAGTTAAAAATTCAGTCACTTTTCAGTAAACATTCAGTCACTTTTCAGTAAACATTCACTGACAGTCACTTTTCAGTCAATATTCAGTCACCTGACCAATGTTCTTTTAACTGGTGTTGGATCTTGTTGACTTAAAACATTCAGTCACTTTTTAGAAAAGATTCACTTTTCAATTTAAAAAAATCAGTCACCTTTCAATAAATTATCAGTTGCTATTCAATAAACATTCATGATGTGCTTAACACTGTTTTTGGATCTAGCCCCACTTACATGTCTGGAATTTGGAAGGTGGCCTGTACAGCACAAGGGTGGTCAGTGATCAGGTGTCCATACTTGACAGCAATCTGTGTATCACACTCCTCCCCCACGGATAGGGTGGCAGTCTGTGAAAAACAAACAGTGGAAAGTCAATATACCATATAATACTAACAGGGAACAGTCTTAAAAATCAGAGAGGAACCATAAACTATCACGTGGGAAACAGTCTGTTAAACATAGAGGCGAGTATATGCACTGTATACAGGAAAATATTCGCCCCCGTTTTATTTTCGTCCCTTTTGCCCTCGTTTTCAGCGGGCAAATTTAAGACTGGGCAAATTCCAATGTTTTAAATCATCTCTCTTTAAACAAAACTGTGTCTGGGCGAATTCAAGACGGGGCGAAACTGTTTGCCCGTGTAGAAGGGCGAAAATTACACAGGGCGAAAATAACCCTGTATACAGTAATAATAAATTATAACAATAAATACTAAGTGTGACAATCTAAAACACATAGAGTGCAGAATGAATTCCCACAGTAAAAACATAAAATGCAAAGAGGCAGCCTGTTTAAATATTGGAGAAAATTTCCCATGAACTCGTAATATAAAATTCAGACTAGGTGACAGCTAGGAATATAGTGTTAGGAGAGAATTGTGTTTTGAATGCGTGTCAACCAGTCATAACAGTCTAGAAACAAATCACAGATCTGTCCTTAACAAACATCTGTCTCATATATATCTCCCGGATCCCCCTTACAACCAACACAATCATATAAATGATAATATGGAGTTTGTAGTCTGCATGGACATAAATCCACAAAGTTTTGCTTACTACAGTATATTCCTCATTAAACGTGAGGAATTAATATCCACGTAAAATTGCGAGAAGCACTTCTTGCACATTTTAAAATCTCGCTTTTGATTTTTGGAGAGGCGTAAATTTAATGAAACTATATATGATATTAAAAATTAGTTGTTCATGATTTTATATTGTCTCGTGTTTTGATGCAAAAACGATTGAATCGCAGAATAAAGTACTTAAGTGTAAAATGAGGAATCTACAGTAATGCATTAAGTTTCAACAATTTATCTAAAAGATATGGTGCATGTATTTTATTATTTTATTTGTCAACTTCAGATAAACAGTATTGCATGAACTAGAAATCACTAAAAGCCAAAACATTAAAGCATGCATGCATTATAAAAAGAACTCAGCTAAAGCAGTCTGAACAAAATATCTAGACATTTGTTCCAGCAAATATTGAGTAACTGGTGCACAACAAACTTAGAGTGTCTAGTAACATTAAATGCCACCTTTTTTTGAACAGGTATTTCACACATTTGTTGTGTATGAAAAGCCCTGAAAGTAATCAATTATATAACACAGCCACCTGTGTACCTACCCTACAACTCCAAAGTGATATATATTCCTAACAGTCAGGGGTCTCTCTGAAACCAATACCTTTATGACCCCCCAACCCCCCCCCCCCCTCCCCCCCCCCCCTTCTTTCCAACTGCAGGTACCAACTGATTCCATAAAAGACTGCTAGAGATACAGAAAAGTTATGCAACATTTACGGCTAAATAAAACACTGCAGTCAGTTTGGATCGTGAAATATTGGCTCATTGGATTCTGGTCACACAACAGACAGCGATCATGTTTCTTATAAATCAGTAATACAATATTGGAACAAGATTTATACATGGCTTAGAGTCTGTCTTGAAAAAATATCATCACTCAAAATGAATTTAATGGAATTTTTTAAATGTGTTTACTATTTTGAAATAAAATTAAGATGTGAAATTAAAAGATTCATTAAATACATATATATGTATATATCCCATGTTACGATGTATGTTTTTTGTGATCATGCAGCAGTATATTAGCAATTAAACTATCTGTATGTAGGCCTAGTTCAGACTGACTGTGTACTATTATACATAAAATTAAAATTATTTTCTTTTAAATTCATATGAAGTTCTTAAAAATATTCAAAATTTTGATATTTTCACACATCAATGGCTTTGTACCACACAGACCCATTGCAAATTATATGATTTTGAATGATATACATAACATGTATTAATATTCAAGTTCATAAATCATTTTCTTTTTTGATTTTCCTTACCTCCAATGAAAGAAGATCTGAATTAATTTACACCTTAAAGTTTCTGTGCGTATATAGCAATGTGTTTTCCCCTCTAATTTATTTCAAAATAAGAAATTGGTAAAGAATTGCATACACCATGCTACTACACTACAATAGATGGCTTCAAATGACAGAATTTTCTCTTTGTGGAAAACGACACTAGCTCGACTCTCTTTACTGCTACCAGAGGACAAACTCCATTCATCACTTTGACAAAAAAAAAAATCTTGTTAACTAATGCACCCAGCAATTCGTTTTTCAGATTTTTCAGATTAGGGAATGTGCAGGAAAAAATTTGTCGCAAAAATCAATGAAATACCTCGTCTATGCCAGCAACTGTATCATTACTGTTTTGTTATTATTAATTACCATACAAATCGTTAGGATGTAATCGATTGTCCCAATAGCTAGATGACAGATGACGATTAGGGTAGCTCTATTATTGTCTGACTATGTAATGGAATCCTGTGAAGTAATGATTTATATCCTCCGTGCCCAAAAACCAAATATTTATCTTTCAATGAATAAACAATAACTTTTTTACACTATGTCACCTGGAAATGTGTATTACAAACTCTAATTAACACATTATACACTAATAAACATACCATAGTATATTCTACATAAGTGACAATTAATTTATTCCCCCAATAGAAAATTAACTTTTTTGATAATTAAACTATGCAAAAGGTTTCTCTTAATTAAGCATAAGTTATAATATGGTGACAAATCACATTTTGGATCAAATTTAACTTGGGTCACGCAATAAAATTACACACTATCACAGTGTATGACTTTGATGCCCCTGTGACAATTCTAATGGTCATAATATCATATCTCTGTTCATCTATGAGCCCTTTCCGTTTTCCCATTGATTTCCCAGATCCTCCATACACAGACAGTCACTGCCTGAAGTCCTCAGAAAATGAACACAGACCCTACACTGTCAATTCAACTTCTAGCTGCTTTGATCACACAATAGAACAAATTAATGAAAAACCATTTCTACCGTGGAACAATGACTTCCCACATTTCATGCAAATTCAACACTAATGTTACATTAACCCTTTCTTTCTTTTTTTCTTTCTTTTTGGAGCAGGTGATTTAACTTAATATTTTTCTTTGAATCTTCATATAAGCACATTCAAAGTAGTCCAGAAACTTTCTGCCATTTTTGGGGGGTTGACAAAATGGTTTTCTTAATTGAATTAAAATTAAATTTAAACACCATTGTGTCAGTTTTTGATGTGCAAAAGTAAATAAATAAGCAAATACTGAAGCCCATTTAAATGGTAAATGTGTATATCAAAACAGATAAAGAATCCTCTGTATTTTTTATAAACAAAACTGGATTTTGTATTCCTTTATACTGATTTGAAGACATGCTTAAATTGCAATGCATTACGATAGATTCCTATTTAAATATGAGGAATTATTGATAATAGGCAGAAGCTCCCCTTGCGCAAACTAAAAAATCTAGCTTTTTAAATTGTATTGCAGTAGATTCCTTATAAAACATGAGGAATTAAGGACAATAGCCGGAAGCTCCCCTTACGCATACTCAAAAATCTAGCTTTTACTTTCATCATTAAAGTTTTATATAAAAATGGAACTATAAAAGTTCAGTGCATGAGGTTTATGATCGAGCACTTTGATACAAAACGGCGGGATTACATGGAATAAGGAATCTACAGTACATGTATAAGTATTTCTTATACAGTTGACCTTCTGACCCTGCATTCAGATTCTTACCCTGTTGATATAGTCCACTTGTGCAAACTGCCATTCTCCGTTTGCCACACCTCCCTTGACCTTTGACCTGACTGATGTCTTGTTGGTCCCGGTGCTGAAGGAGAACTGAAGCTGTCCGTCCACAATCTCCAGGGCCATGAAATCGTTTCTATCATTGAATCGGCCATTGTAGAAAAGCAGGCCATTTTTCATCTGAGTTGCAAACCTTTAAATGAAATTAATCAAAAATTGTCAATAAAATGGTGTTAAATATTCATTGTAAGCATTTTTTTGGCATATATGGAACTTTTCAAAATACCTTTTATTGATTATTAAGCAATGCACGTGAAATTGAAAAGAGTGTTACAGACTGCATAATTCTTCTAGCCAGATACTTTAAATAAATTCTTTATCACTGTCATTGATTAGGGTATTCAAATTAAGAAAATAAGAATAGCCATCCATTACATTGTTAAGAAGGTTAACTTTGTGTTTACAATACAGTCATGCAGACTTATATATAACCTGCTAACACAATAGCTAGTACAATCATGTAAAGTATGTTCAATTTGTAAATGACTTCTAGAAATTCATGCATAATATAATGATAGTGAATTCCCTCAATAACAGCCTCCATGTTAATTCTATACCTCAAAGTATTGTTATGTAAAGTTTATATCCAGTTGTTTTCTATCAAAATAAACAGAATTGAAGTTTTTAAAAACATCTACCACTTTATCAAAATAAACTGAAGCTAGAGGACATGATTTTATCACAATAAACCACATCAAATAATAACATCCAGTTGGAGACTTTTTCTTAAGCCTTCTCTTCCTAATACAACTAACTATTTTTCCAGTCCCCTTAACATGAAATCTTTGGACTGACATATACAGCTAAATTTGACATTTCTGGGTTTTGCTCCATCAAAGCATACAGTGATGTTTAATCAACTGTGCTTGATGTTTTCATAAACCCACTCACCTACCGTAAGATATTTATTCACCTACTCTAAGATATATGTGAAATCAGTGGTAACATTTGGATTACAGTGTAAAGAGAAAAATCAAGGCTTTTGAGCGGACTGAATGATATCATGGCTTGGCTATCTAATCAGGGATTATCAAATTAATCCCTTAGAATAATCCTGTTAGTAAACTTTTCCTTACGAAGTCAATTTGTTAATTCTTGCCCTGATTTAAAAGTCTGTCTTTAAATACAGAGGAATTTCAAGCCTCTATGTGACATTGTACTTTAAAGACCTACCTAACTATATGATAGTAAACATTTTTTATCATCAATTTGTTAAAATGTTTAACTTTCATCATGTATACCCTTTGTAGCCACCTATGATCTAACATGCTATAATGACCAATGACAGTGCCATACATGTATGTATCAATACATATCAATATTCACTAAGTCATTCAATTTTTCCTGGAGCAACTGCAAAATGATGTATTTGTTATTTCATTACCTTTTTTTTCATTCTGACACTTTTATATTGAATTTTTATTTTTGAAAGGAGAGGAGGGGAAAAAGGGGGAGTGTGCGTGAAATAAAAAAAATCTCACTTAAGCTGAATGTTGAATCTGAATCTTCTCTTGAATGCTGGGAAGGTGAGATAGGAACCAATAGAAAACTTCCTTGAGGTCAGCTGACAGTACTTGTTGTAATGAGGCTCAGCAGGGCAGCCCTTGCACCGGAATCCCCCTGAGTTCTTGTTGGGCTCGCACTCAGAAGGAGGCTCACACAAGTTCTGGGGACATGTCAAAAGGTCAAACTGTTGATTGTTGTTAATCTCACAAGTCTCTCCTACAACAACAAATTAAAAAGAATAATATATCGGTAATAGTGTGTTTATTATTAATATCAATATTTTACATCATTTATCAATATTGTCATTTACCTTTCCTCATTCAACTATTATGCCAGATAACTTCAATAATGCAATAATAAATTGTTCCCTATATTATATAATAATTCAGATTTCTAATCCCTTCCGCCAACTCATTTTCTTTTTAAATCTTCATTTATCTCTCTCTCTCTCTCTCTCTCTCTCTCTCTCTCTCCCATTTTCCTCTCTTTCCTCTCTTTTGTATTGTTGTTATTCCCTTTACACTCATTAAGTAAACCCCATATTCTATAGATATGGTAAGTGCTTAGCTCTAGAAATACATATTCCTAAGATCAATACAAGTTCTCATAAATCCTGCCATTACAAGATGGCCTTTCCATCGCAAACAAAACTAAACATTTATTTTTTAAACCCATAAATGACAGTTTAATTGCGCACTTCTACCAAATGTAGGCCCATCAGTTAAGGCTTCATGTACAGCAAATTTCCTACATGTCTACTTCAAGGTATTTAAACATGAAGAAGTCTTTAATAAAAGAATTCGGTAAAAGCTAGTGACTTTTAAACGGTCATAATTACGCTAAATTCCCTTACACCGTAAATATTGATATCGCAGATCTGGATCAGATTTTCTCTTAACAAAGCGTAGAAGTTTCACCGTCGGTTCGTTCGGAGGCACTAATGGGGCTCGAGCGAGTCCAAGAGCTATCAGGTTTTAAGTGATATCCATGTCCTTTCACCCCAAGTACATGTTACGCAGTCTGTTGAACTTTTTTCTGCCTGGCTGGGCAGACCGTTCCGGTATATCAGATAACAGATAGTCAATCGATGCGACTATGATCTTTCAGTCTCGATAAACTCGTGGAATAACACTACATAATCGCTGTTATTATTGGCAAGGATTGTGTGAAAACAATCATAGAAAACTTTATGCCTAGCTGAATATCTTTTTTGTCTGCCTGTAAATGATTCATGCAGGAAAGACAAAGGAGCCTCTTCTTGCCTTCATCGTTAAATTTCAATTTACCTGAGGAAAAGCTAGAGCATTAAACATTTAAGAAAATGACTCAAAGACACTCACACATTACTCAGCCAATCAATTTTCTCTATCATTTGGATTTCCATAAAAATTCAAATGAAAATTTACTTGACTGTTAAAACATTGTCTTGCATATAAACTTAAATTTACAAGAAGGGGAAAGAAAGCTCTTGCAATTACAGAATCACCTGACAACTGAATTTCACATAAAGCCTATCATGATTGATAACAAAGGGTTTGTTTGTTTGTATACAGAGTCAGTATCTGTTACAGCCATTATACATTTCACAAGATATAATTACAATTAGCATCAGACGACTATAAGGACCATCTCCATAGCTGTGAATCTGATCCACCTCTATTGTAATACTGTGACAAATAACACTTACTATCATGAGATTTGATCTGAACATTCATTAAATCAAAGAAAGGCTAATCCAACACTTAGATGGGCTAAGGTGTACTAGTTTAGTATAAACTGATATTTTCCAAGGTCCAATGTCATCATATAAAACCTGTAGCCACACATACAAGTATAGCATGAGAGCATGCACAAAATGAACACTGGATCTATATAAATTTTTGTTGGCACATTCTACCAAATTTTTGAAAGAGCATCTAATGTCTACAAATTGAATCTAAAACTTGGTACATTACTGGGGATTATTTCATTTTACCTGCAAACTTGGGAGCACAGAGACAGGTGAATCCACCCTCCTTGCGTTTGCATGCCCCTCCATTCTTACAGGGACTACTGTAACAGGCGTCTATCTCCTTATTGCAGTAATTCCCGGAGGTCACTGAAAAATCATCACCATCATCATCAAAATGATCATCAGTTAATAAACCATCATTCATCATCAAATTCAAACATCATCACATGTGATGTCATAAGATGTTTTTAAAATCATACAATTCTTTTGAAATAAACTTATGGTAGAAATGAACAAGACTGTATTTTACAATGATATATTTGGTTTGCATTAATTTAGACAAAGATTTACAGCTTGCAGACAAAACTTTACAGTCTGCAGACTCCTGACAAATTTACAGCTGGACTCCTTAGTGACTTAAATCTATAGCAAGATCCCTTAGTGACTTAAATTTACAGCAAGATTCCATAGTGACTTAAATATACAGCAAGACCCCTTAGTGACTTAAATTTACAACTGTGACTCCTGTTGAGTGACAGGAGGAATTAAAGACTTACATGCGTAACCTGCGGGACATTCACATCGGAAGCTGTTGACTGGATGAATGGGTCGGAACAGCATGGTGGAAGAAGTGATGAAGGGCTTGGGACGACCAAACTTGACGTAGAAAATGCAGTGCTCAAAGTTGTCACAGAATTCACGGATACAGATGTTGTCCTCAAAGGGGAGCACCTAAAAATGTGGAAACAATCAGCTTTTAATATAACATTGACAAATAGAATTCATCAGTTCAATTCTTGTGTTCTATTATCAGCTGAACACCTCTTGATTTTATAACATTTTCCATCGTCTACAATATCCAAGCAGCAAAGTGTTCAAATGATAAAACAATAAGGTCTATATTCATAGTAAGAATATGATTAATTTGAGGAATTTTACACAAGAAGGGCTTTTATTCTAGTACAATTAACAAATATTACTAATGTTATTTCATTTATTGGGTAAATGCACTCTATACTTAAAGGAATACATGTCATGTTCATTTAGAATATCTCAGTGATGGGGAAATGTTCTATTGTTATGCTTAAAACTTACTGTACATGCAACTTTATAGTTCAAAGACTTATCAGAAATGTTTTATATTTTGTTTCAAATCGGAACTTGTTCCCCTTTTAATATACTTGGAAGATGAAGCATTGTCATATAACTTGATCATAATCTGAAGCACATTTACTATATATACATGTTTTGCAAATTTTGATAACAACCTAGCTACACTTTACATGCATTTTGTTCAGAATAGGCTTACTCATAAGCAGTGAAGCACTTTGACCTGAATGTTGAATATTTCAATTCTTATCTGCCGTAAAAGTGTATGAAATAAAACTTATATTTAGGTTCACATTTCGAATGATGGCTTTTAAATTTCATGAATTATCCATTTTCCTGTCTAATGCCATACCTCATGTGTGCTCATGTTTTCACCTCTGATTTTTATCAAATTTATGGAAAGCATTGAATCGCCTGCTAACTTGCACACGTATAGGGTTTTAAATCCCATAAAACATTAAATATCGGGTCATTAAATTCAACAACTTTCCGCCTTTACTAGGCAAATAAAGGTTGACTGCAAAAACGGAGTTAGCATATCAGAAATTTTACCCCAGTGTTGCAGTGTTCAGAGTGCATTGCATTCAATAAATGTCTACCGATTTAATTAACTCTCTTTCAAAAATATTCAAGATGTTTTCTCAAAAATATCTTTTTTTCTATTTCATGGTCAAAGGATATAGAGCCTGTAAACAGTCAGTACATATTTCTTGATAAGTACAATGTCCTATGAAGGTTGAGGGTTCAAATCATATAAGCTTTACACTTCATATCCTGACAAATGTTCTCAGATATTCTTTGTAACATCATATTGGTTCAATGTGTAATATTTACTAAGGATACACCTATAAACTTTCTAATTCTAGAAGCTATGCAAATTCCATATCTTTTTTCTGTTCCACAGTGCCATTTCATATGACTTATGATTAGAGTTTATTTAATAGCGATCACCAGCTAGGTAGAAGTGTATTACATGTCAGGAGAGAGGACCAGTAAAGTATGCTAACACACCAACCTGTAGCGTGGACAGATCAGCCAATCGGATTCTCTGTAAGTAAATCTGTTCTTGAAGGACCTCCGCATCAATGAATGACCCATCCGACTTCCTCACGGCGACGCTGACATTCAAAACTGTAGTTGACACGTCAGTGTCTTTCTCCACATTGATGACGTAAATGTTCTTCTCCTCAGTGTTGAGAACAGAAGCCAGGGCGTCAACGAAGAACTTGTAGACGGGGGAGAGGAATGTGTCCTGAGTGATGTTATTGAGGCGAATTGTGACGCTCTTCTCCAACATCTCCTTGGTAACCAAGCGGACGTAAAGGCGACAGGAAGCAGTCTTAGGATGCAGTCCATCTAAAGAGAGAAAAAATTATAGCAATCATATTTATTATCCAATCTTATAGAAGCAAATATTGAAATTCCTGTAATCATTTTTTCATTAAAATTACAGTCATAATTGATTATGCAGAAATCATGCATAGTGTCATCATAATAATTGTTTTCATCGTGCAATTGCTGATCTAAAAATTGTCTTGACCATGTAGTTGAGGTTATCAGAATTACTTTGATCATGAAATTGTTGCCTTCTTTATTATACTGCTGTCAGTAAGATTTTTAAACATGCCAAAAGTCTTTTAACATACTAATTATTCGATCAAGGTTTTATTTTATTTACTGACTGCGTCATTCAATTTAGTTTAGTTAACGATAATTAGTGCCAATCAGTCTGTTCTACAAGCCTTTGTTTGTGTACTCAATAACAGACTCTAACCTATTGTTTCATTTTGTCACCTTTGAGTGCTATATAATGTTTCTAAATGTAACCAATGTATGCATTCAATAGATTTAAAAACTTTCAACAAAAAACTTCATTACGCTTAATTATAAGACATATATACATAACCAGGGGAAAAAAATCATTACATGTACCCTTGTATACACACTTTCTTCTATATAAATGAAAGTTTAACAAAAAATCAAACATTAGAATAACCTTTCATAATTGATTTAACCAAATAATTACACAGAGCGGTATATACGGGTACATCGACTTCATTGTTGAAAAGAAAAATTGATTTTTAATAAGACTGAAAAGCTGGAAACAGTGAGTGTTATCTATCAGAACTGCATAGTGCATGTATACCAGTAGCTTTTTTCTGGATTTGAGTAACCTCTAACCATGACATGAATTTTTATCATGTACATTTATCACAAAAATGAAATATTTCAAAAACATCTTCACAGCACAAATCATATTAACCTTGATTTAACTGAATACATGTGCAAGAAGACTGCAGACACTGAACTTTGCACAAGGCCAGTATTTTAAGACTAGCTACAATTGGTGCAATTAAAATTTCAGGTATCTGTATCGGGGATCATTGTGCATTGAATACATGGGCACAACGAGATTAGAAAAATATTTGTCTTTCTTACGGAAAATTGAACAAAGATCTGGCCAAAGCAAATTTATTCAGTCTGTTGGTAAATGGGTTCACAATGTGTACACATGGTCACACAGTATAGAGCATCATTGAAATCTATCAATCCCTGACGGAGTTGTCCAAAAGAAAAAAAGAAACACACAATTCTGCACAAATGATCGAGAGACAATCAGTACTGAATGTAGCAAGAACTGACCAATATGGATTAGACTTTTAAATAATTTCAAAGCCTAAAGGACTGAGCTATAAGCAGACAATTTTTTTTTCTTTGGTCTTCAGATAATTTATAGAATTAAGATATAGAAAACTGGAACATACATGTACAGTGTACATGATCAAAGTACATTTTTAGTTTGTACATGCAGTAATCAACCTTCTAGTACTAATACTCAGCACCATAACTCTGCGTCTGCAACTCCATCAGTTACAAAGTAAAATTTTCAAAGCTCGAATAAGCTCGTGCATTTGAAAGACCTGCAACTGTTTCATTTGGATGATCAATAATTGTGCCTGAAAACTTAATTAAATAATGCTGGAATTGTTCAACCACAATATGCAAGCCTGGTGTAACACACAAATACAAAAGATGATGGCCAAGAGCATAGAGGTGTGTCCTGGCACCTCTTGGACTTGTTACTACATGCACCAAACTTTTCAATGACAGTGCTATAAGTGCTATCTGTTACTAACATGCAGACTCTCTCCCCCACAGTGTCTAAACAACCAGTCCAATGTTGACGAGTTTGACACCTCTGACTGGATTGTTTGACATACAGAGACATTGTGTACACAAGATAGGTAGGAAACCAAGGTTAATATCATTCACTGACCGATACCTACACTGGGTATTTAAAACCAGAAATCGAGCATTAATATACAGCAGACAATGCCGATTCTTCTGTTGTGCTGCTACAGCTTTCATGATTTGTTGTGCTTAGCTTTTTAGTGATACTGCTATGCTAGCCTAGCTTTTGTTGTGCTAGCTTTTGTTGTGAAAGCTTTAAATGGTTCATATTTTCCCCTTAAGTGAAGCCATAATTTGTTCTTGCTTTTTTACACCATGATCTTAAATTCTGGCTCAATCTTTAAGCTGGCATTAGCTTGCCGTCTATATAAGCTCTCATTATTCAGGTAGTTATTTTTTGGTAAAATAACTCGTTTTTTTGGTCCATGTGTTCCAGATTACAATTTTAAAACTTTTGGTCCAATCATGAATGTATTTTTATTTTAACCATCATGCTTATAGGAGAGCTACAAAGTGGCATACAATTGATAGATATTTGCTTCGAGACGTCATTAATAATTTCACTAATGCCTTCTTTCATACAAGGTTTTTCTGATCCCACTGGGTACCGACAACAGATTACAAGTAGGTACCTTAAGTTAAGAAGGAAAGGTCCGAAATGTAACCTTTTTTCTGCACTTTCATATGATATATAACAATCGCCACGGATTCTCCATTCCACTCTTCACTTACTGTAAAGTTCTACCCTACTTTGTATTCATTTCTAGAACAAGAATGTGACATCCGGGCAGCAATAAAACTACACAGATCAAATTAAAACAGAGGATTATAAATCAAGCAGAGCGCAAGTGAAACAATGGAATCAATACCTATAGAGAAAGAGAGATAAGAAACCTTTAGAACTCTGGCCAGCCTTCAATGTATATGCCCTACCCCAGTCTAGTTACTGTTTCCCCAGACTGATAGCAAGGGGTCTGGAAACCTTTGAACATGGGGCTTTACCTACACATCATAAATCAAACTTTACTGTTGATCTTGGAATTGACTCACCCTGTTCTCTGTTGGGATTAGGGACTTTGTCATTTTAAGTCTGTAGGAGAATCGGTATACCACATACTGGGAGGGTTCTGTGGTATTTTAATGGAGATATTTTGGGGGGAGGTCGTAGTGGGGACTTTAATGCCTGGGATATCTGGTATTATAGGCAGGGCGGTAACAAAAAATCCCTGGGGGTAAAGGAAGGATTATGTGTAGTCACAGGGCAAATGCAAGGGGATATAACTGGATTGAGGGACCAATTTACAAAATAGTGTAGCTAGTCCACCACCTTGGCATCCCTTTCACACTTTGCAATCTAGCTTCATTTCTGTGCCAAATGATTAAAAGTTTTTATCTCCATATGCATGGATTATGAAATTGAATTGCAGGAACTATTTGAATTAAGAGTTATTCATCCCTCAGATCGTTAGTACACTGTATTTAAATGGTTTGCAAACCGTAGATTTATTTGCATAATTATATGAGTAAAGAAATACATGTACATTGGTGCACTAAAGTGAAAGCAAGGTCAATGTAACCCTTTTAACGGCATTCAATAACACCTTTACTTTATTTACCCCCCTCTGTGCATTAATAATCTACAGGCAAGATCGTTTCTTTTTCAACATGTGAATTAAATGCTAATTTGAGCAAGAAGAAACCATGTTTTTGCAAGAGAGCTTTAGCACTTTAACCATTATATCTCCAAAATCCAAGGAATGTGTCAACAAACAACACCACTTCATTGTCCTGTCAATATCTATCCAAATTCACAGCAGGATCGCCCTTCTTTATTAGCTTAATCCTACATTCAATTTATGACAGATATATATTGAGACTCTAACCCCCCCCCCCCCTCCCCCAAATCATTTTTAAAAATTTGAAAAAAAAGTCAGGATTCGGGTCTGTTACATAAATACCCACTGTGTATTATAGGGGCTCTGGGTGCTTGGGCATTTTTCCTCCTTAATCCTGATCCCCAAGCACCTGTTGCTTGCAATACATGTCCTAAGTCTGAAGTAGTACTGGTCAGTTTTAAAAGAATAACAAACATGGACTTAGTCATGGATTATCCCAGCTATTAGAAGGGTTCCTATCCCCAAATCACACCTAATCCTGGTATTCAAGGGCCATAATGTGTTATATTGTTACATGAATCTATTACTTGACACATTGCAACTTATCCGATGTTATCTCTTGAAAAGATTTTTCTTCTTACTAAACTGAAATTGTCATTATGAATTATTGTTTGTGTAAAACAGAGATTTTTTTTCAAAGAGAGTATTCAATACAAGATAACATTCTGTCAGTTAAAGCCATCAACTGTTAAAGTCGTGGAGTCTTATTTACCACTTGATCAATCCTGGCAGTATTTAACCAAAGTACCTAGCTGTGAACTTAGACACACCATTCAAACTGTTTAAAACGCCTAAACTTTTATGACATTCAATAAAATGCATTCGGAACAACTTTCCGACAAAAAGGCCTCAACAAAAAGGATAAAACCTAACTGCCTTTTCATGTCCACTGAGGAATAAAGGACAGTCTGAATGTCCTAAAGTCATACGCTGGGGAGTTTATGTTCTTCAAGTGTGTAAAAACAGGAGGAAATTCACCAAATTCATTCCCCAAAGTTTTTTTTTAATGTTGAACCACTGCCGTTTACAACTTAAATAATTGCTGCAAATTGATTGACAATTCCATTTAAAAAAAAATCTCTTACAGAATTTAAGGTGCCTCAAAAAGAAGAGTAATTTGATCAGGTACAGAAGATATTCCGATTAGTTGACTAGCCGTTAATAGACACAGGTATTCAGGGGCACATAAATGCCGTTTGCTAATCAAAAAGACGATGACTGATCTCCAAACGTATAACGGATGTTTGAAAATTATGCACATACATGAACATTAAAATATGAGAATGTGTCGGATAGATCTCAATTGATACAGAAACACAATCTGGATGGATCTGATGAAATGTCTCGTTATTTTAATCAGATGTGTTTCAGATAACCTAAATATCTACATGTCAATGCATGGAGCTTTTGGCAGATGAGTGCCAAGGTTTTGAAACATCTATATCATCAGGAAAATAATAATGTTGATCTGCACAGTTACTAAACATTCATGTAAAAATCTAAACAAGGTAGATTACAACTGGCTAAAAATTGTAAATATGATCTCCTGCTGCAACATCTGTGCAACCACCATAGAGCAACCTCTAGCTATGAAAATAGCTGCAAAATTTTGTGACACAACAAAAATGAGAATTGAACCGAGGACCATAGCTTTATTTTAGCTGGGTATTCTACCACTGAGCTACTTGAGCTGATGGATGGTCAATATTCTCTCTAACTGACCACTATTTCACACAGCATTACACAAGCTGTATAATTATATCAACCTTCACTCAGTGACAGACTCTTATTGATCTGCTTGATCTGACCCTGATAATTAGGATGATAACAAGCTTAAGAAGAGTGTTGCACCTTGCCATCCACTGCTTATGCAACAGTACTAATCAATATTCAATAAGTTACACTGACCACTGTGGTGACTTAATGGAAAACTCAATTAATCAGAGACATCAAATCACCAAATCTAGCTACTCAGTATATACAAGTATAAGCCTCCATGAATTGATGTGTATAAGTAATGTCCAGTATTGCACTAAATTATTCAATACTGCTGTCTGATTCAAAGAAAAGAGAGAATATTGGGCCAGGGGAGCATAGAAGACCAGAGATGGGCAGTCAGAGAGAGAGAGAGAGAGAGAGAGAGAGAGAGAGAGAGAGAGAGAGAGAGAGAGAGAGAAAGAGAAAATTAAAACATAAACTTATATTGTTGCTTTTAGTCCATCTTATAAAGTTTTGTAAAATATCTAACTCTATACATAAACCATAAGGTAAACAGATGTTTAGATATGCATAAAATATACTGACAGAGGTCAATTTTGGGTTTGACAATTGTGCTATTAGTATATTTAGCCAATGAACTCCATTTTATCATCTAGTTGTCATCAAAATTAATTGTCCTTTTATTTGCACTTTAATTCTTAATGAACCACATGGTAATTAATTCTGACATTCTAAATTTGGTTGCTTTTATGTAAAATATGTAATTATACTTAACAACCACTTAATGATAAATTGTTTAATTACCAGTCCACAAAGAAAACACAAAAACCATCTTTAAAATTCTCTCTTTGGACAGATGGGAAAAAAAAACTACCTAAGGGCAAACAAACACCTTCAAAATGTAATTAAGTTTAATCTGTTCTCTGAACTTCTCCTTTTGTTTCCTATTGCATACAAAAATCTTTGTGTGGGAATGGAATAGCGGAGAGAAAGAGAGAAAAATAATGGGGTTACTCTATGCACAAATATTTACTGATCATTCCAATACATAGCTTTACACATTGTATTGATTTTATTTCAGGGCTTTTAAAAAAGAGCTTGGGTTGTGCAGGATATTCTTGTCTGAGTGTGTGTGTGTATGTACACATTGATCTGGGTGAATCATATGTTTGAAGTACGCAAACCCCACTATTTTCTGTGAAGAATGTTGTTTTTACATCAGATATCCTACTGTGTTGTTCATTCATTATAAATATAGTAAACAAATGAATTCATACATATATGGTAGTAAAATACGGACTTATTAACTATTTTCTTCTAAAAAGGAAATTTTATACTATATTACAGAAGTTCATATAAAAAAAAAAATAACACCGTATAACGTTCATATAAGCAAAATAAAAATTTTTGATAGTTAAAAAATTGTCATCTATTGTTATTTCAATTTGTTCTTCATGAAATATATATAATACACACATTATAGATCAAGAGTTCCCCACAAAGTTTGAAGACTGAAACTTTTAGGCTTTAAATTTTTCTTTTAAATATATATAGAATTTGTTCCACTTTTTGTGTTTTCACAGCTCCTAAAATTGAAAGGAAATTTTCTATTACATGCTTAAATAAGATGGTCGCTTAAATAAGATGGTGGCAGACGTCTGAATTAACAGGATTTTATGAGCAGGAGAACATGATACACAATAGATTACCCAACACCAAGAATGTGAATTTTCTAGACTGAAATTAAATTCCCTCTTCTCCGCTATCTTATACCGTACCCCACACTAAAGACTTCTTAACGTGATTCAGCACCTACTCAAATGTCATATGCAAATTGGAAAAAAATATTTATAAATGTATTCACACAAATTGCACTTGTAATCTTTTTTTTAAGTTTGCCAGTTAATATTTGGGGTATTTACCATCTATATCAAACAAATGAAAATTTCATGATTACCTCTATTGGCAATACAATTGTACTTTATAAAATGATTTTTGTACCAATATATGCTGATAAAATTTACAAATGAATATAATTATGGAAGATGCAGTCTCAAATAAGTCCTCTTTACATATAAACTCAGAAACTCCAATGATTTATTAACAATAATGAGACACTGATCTTATCCAACTGTTGGGTCTCACCTCATCATTCACAACTATTTTTTTGCATCAAGATTAAAGAATCATTACCTGTTACTTGCACTTGAATAGTTCCATTCCGCGGGACATCTGTATTGAGGCGATAATCCAAGGTCAGTTCTCCTGTCGAGGCATCAAGGTCCAGAAAATGCGCCTCATTGCCACCTAGAATCTTGTACCTCAGCTTGTTACGATCGATTTCGTCTTTGTCGAATGCAGGGATTCGACCGATGGGTCCGGTTATAAAATTCTCCTCAAAATTATTGAAAATGATCGAAAAGTCCTCAAGCTCTGGTGGATTGTCGTTGATATCTTGTATGGAGATGATCAGAGTAGCATCTTCAAAGAGAGGCCTTGATTTGGCGGAAATTTTGACATGAAATATTCGTTGACCTTCCTCATAATCGAATTCGACCCGATTCTTAAGGATTGCCGGTTCACCAGTCGTGTAACTGAGATCAAACTTGTCGGAATCCAGGCCATCAATTTTTTCATACTCCACTTCAGCATTTACCCCTTCATCTGGATCGGAAGCTGATATCTTCATCAAAATGGAACCAACTGGCGTTTTCTCTGGCACCCTGATTTCAATCTCTTTTGACGGAAATTTTGGCGGGTTATCGTTTATATCTCCAATGGTTATCCTGACTCCGACTGTAGATGATTTTGCAGGTATACCTCCATCAGTGGCAACTGCTTTCAAGTTGTACATGGCCACGGTCTCCCGATCAAGCTTCTTGGAAACCCTGATCACACCCGACACAGGATCGACGGAGAAGTCGTCACTTGGCGGATTTGCAGAGTAGAGAAGGCTGTAGGAGATCTTGGCATTGTTGCCTTTGTCTTCATCAATCGCAAAGATTTGCATCACACTCTTGCCAACATTAGCATCCTCCATTACAAACCCAGTAAAGGTGTCATTGGTAAAGTGAGGGACATTGTCATTTTCATCCTTTATAATGACCTGAAAAAAACCAGTTAAACTCATTTATCTAAACTTTCAATTCATTAATAAAAGTGCATTGTCAACTTTTTTTCTGAGAAAATTTTTGGAGTAAAAAAATTGATTAATGATCATGATGATTATGCATTTTTTTCAAAGCCATCAATGTTTATACTTATCAACATATTATAAAAAGTCAAAATTAAACAATCTCCTTTTATACTTACAGACACCATCACAACAGTGGACTGTGGAGGTTGGCCGTGGTCGTGGGCCTCCACTGCAAAAGACATGCTCTCTGTCGTCTCTCTGTCCAACTTCACACGAGTCTTGATGTCGCCCGAATTTTCGTCAATTTCAAAATTGCTGGTTCCCTGTCCGAGCCTGTAACTGACCCTTCCGTTCTCGCCTACATCTTGATCTATGGCCAGAACCTGGAAAATGGACGACCCGACCGCCACATTTTCGCTGACCTCGATCTTGTATGGGGTGTGCTGGAACTGGGGTCTGTATTTGTTGGTGTCAAGGACATAAATGCGAACTTGGGCTGAGTCGTAGAGACCACCGAGGTCGGTGGCCCTGACCTCAAGCTGATACTGTGAATGCTCTTTGAAGTTGAGTTGTCTCTGTAGAGAGATCATGCCTTCACCATTAATGGTGCTGATCTGGAATGCATTGTTTGCATTACCACTTGCGATGCTGTAGGTGATGTACGCATTGTCACTGTTGTCTGCATCTGTGGCAGATACGCTGAGAATTCGAGTGGTGACCGCTGTCGATTCGGAAACGGACTTGTTGTACATCCTCTGGGCGAACACAGGGGCATTGTCGTTGACATCTCTGATGGTCAGAAACACACTAGCAGTGTCCGATAGTACAGGGGAGCCTTGGTCTTTTGCCTTCACCACAAAACTATAACTATCATGCTTCTCTCTGTCCAGCTCAGATTTCACCTTGATATCTCCGGTTGTAGAATCGATCCAGAATGGCAATTTATCATCAGGATTCACAATGGAGTACACAAGCTTAGAATTCAAGCCACCATCTCTGTCTTGTGCCTGCACGGTAACTACTGTATTATTTATTGGCTCGTTTTCGGGTACTGTGTCTCTGTATGGTGCTGCATGGAATACAGGCGGATTGTCGTTGACATCGTCAACTACAACTATGACATCAGTGCTGTTGGTTCTAGGCGGAGCACCCTGATCCTGCGCTTGAATGGACAGCCTGTACTCTTTGATAGTCTCATAGTCCAGCTGTTTTTGAATGGAGATCTCACCAGTGGCAGCTTCAATCCTGAATGTATCATATGTGTTGCCTCCGAAGATGTTGTACGTAATCTGTCCGTTTTTGCCCAGGTCTTTATCAGTTGCTGTTACCTTGGCAATAACAGCCTGCCCAGTATTGAAGTTTAAGTCTTCAGATACATTCACCCGATAGGTTTTCTGAGAGAACTGTGGGTAGTTGTCATTTTCATCCAACACTGCGATATTAACAGTGGCAGTTGCCGATCGTCTGGTTTCCACGTCCCCTTGGTCCGTGGCCTGTACGATTATTTGATACGAGGCCACTGTTTCACGATCCAACTCCATTCTAGTTGTGATCGTCCCTGTTACCGGCTCAATCATAAACGTGGAGGACTGTTGATTTTCAATGATGCGATATCGTATTTCGGCATTTTTACCATCGTCCGAATCCGTTGCTTTGATTGTCATAACAGTGGAGGAAATTGGCAGGTCCTCAGAAATTTCTTGATAGTAAACAGTCCTCTCAAACTTTGGGTCATTATCGTTGACATCCAGTACATCTATTGTCAGCATACACACACCAGAGAGCTGGGGAAAGCCGTTGTCTTTGGCATATATAGCAAACTTGTGGCTTTGAATCTGTTCTCTATCTAGCATCTTTGTGGTATTTATAAGCCCAGTCGCAGGATTGATGGCAAACATATCCTGACTTCTCTGGTCACTTTGAGCCGTCATACTGTATGTTAACACACCGTTCTCACCACTGTCTGTATCTATGGCCGACATTGTGATCACATGGTACCCAGGATTCTTCTTTTCTTGCACTGATGCCTTATAACTTACTTGTGGAAATGTTGGGGAATTGTTGATTGCTTGTCTTCTGACCCGGACATGATTTTGATTTGGGGAAATTGAAACAGGATAAGCTTGAAAATCAAACATATTTTTGAATGTTATTTTCACAGGGATTTCTAGGTGTTGAAGAAAATTGTGGCACTTTCTTAAAGATAAACGACCATTTATTGCAAATTTTGAGGATGACATACAGAAGTTCTGAAGTGCAAGAAATGACCTGGATTTCTTGTTAAAACCAATGAGTGAGGCATTATCTTTAACATGAAAATCGACTTTTCTACATTTGTCAAAGTTAACTGGAAATAATGCCCCGAAATTGAGCACAGTATCATGTTTTTGAAAGCACCAATTGGAATGGTAATCCTTGCTTTTGACACTTATTCGAAATTTTTCATCTCTCACCCTCCTTCTATGAGCTTTCCTGTGTTTGGGAACGAGACAGTTTTCCCCCTGAATGTTGATTTTTAATGGCAACAAAGCCACAACTATTGTTTCCTTATTACCTTTTGTTGATAAAACACCAATTTCAAATGGGTTTTCAATTTGGTCACACGGAACACTTGATTTGAGATAAACAGCACCATTTCTAATTTCTACTGAAGAATTTCCATTTCTTCGGCTATGTGCGAATTTCAATGCTTTGTAATTCCAGTCTCCATTTACACTCACATTATAAATTTCCTTCCCTGAAGAAATATCACTCCAATCCACATGAACACTTATACTTGTCACCTCCATGAAATGCACCAAAATCACAGAAACACCCCACAACCATATACCGCTACATCGGGTCGGCGACGCATGCACACCCATTTTTTCTTTCTCTTGAATTCTATTCAAGAAACGCGACACAGGTGAATCCAAATATTCTTAAGACATTTTCGAGACATTACAATTTATAAATTAACAAACATGATGCCTGTTTACCGCATTTTGACGTTTCAGTTAGGTAACCATTTTCTTACACATGTTGAAAATAGATAATCCGATGTCTCAATGCTAGCTTATCCTTCGACAGAATGTGGCTTTGATTTCAATGAGGGTGACATGCGCTTCCCCATTACTCCCTCGTAACAAATACAACAAAGAATCGCATACCTGTATTCATCATTTTCTAACCTATTGATATCAAAAACAAATCAAGACATTATCTTAGAAAAACAAACGCTAAACTTTTACTTGAAAAAAAATAGCAAAAAGTGGAGATATATTTATTTTTTGGAAATTTGGCAGGAGGAAAACGTAACAGCCATCGCAAATCGATAGATATTTTGTATCTTGTGTAATGTGCTACCTGCATGTGAACAGGTAAAATTCGGATACAGGACATGGACACTTGTCTGCTTTAGAAAAAAAATAATATTATGTTAATAAAGAGAAAATGACATTATTTTAATTAATCTTGATACAAAGAATGATAGACAAAGACGATCAGTTGATCGCATTTTGTCTGTGGAAAGGGGGACAACTCTCTCTCTCTCTCTCTCTCTCTCTCTCTCTCTCTCTGAGAAAATTGTTTTTGCCACAGTACAGTACAAATAGAATACTACGTGTATAGGTTTATACCGAGAGCACTGCAAACTATTGAAATTATCAAAATGCTTTCATTCTCATGAGGAATATATTAAATAGAATATGCTGTACATAGTACGGAAATTGGCGGAATAAATGGAACACTGTTATTGCATGCTAAGTGCTGCACAAGAATTATAACTAGTTTCCCTATTTTATTATCAAGAGATTCGTTGTTACGAAAGCACGTTGAGTTCATTTTCGTAGGTAATAATAAAAATATTTTTTTCGCGAATAAACGCAAAACCCTTGCGATATAACGCGAAAATTTCGCGAATTAATGCGTTTCTTTCGCGAATAAACGCGACACATAAATATAAATATTGTTATTTCAAACAAGAGCCATCAAAAACTTAATGAATTAGATGTAGCACTCTCTATTTGTAGTTTACTTATCATATTATTCAAGCATGGGAAATCTTCAAACCGTTGTTACTTATTTTTTAAAAATATATTCCACTTATATTTGATACATTTAGAGGACAAAACTACGTTCTCTAAATATTATCAATACCTAGACAAATATGTGGATTGTAACTTTTTAAAACTCTTAATTTGTCATATTTCTCTAAAATAAAAACGTCACACTATTAGTTATCCAGGTCTGCGACCTTAGGGTGTATGGAATACAACCCGGGGTAAATCCCCGTAAACCCTTGTTGGACCTGGATAACGAACTTATTTTCTGTTATACAAATTTTTGAAATTATATAGTTTTGCCAGTGCTTTGCAACTTGAAAATCTGGTCTAAGATCACTCAGAACAAAGATAGATAAATCATGTAACGGGTTGGGAACCTCTATACAAAAAGGAGAGAACAAGAAAGACAATGTACATTAATAATTGAATTAATACGAACGCGGGTATGATAAGGCAACTCTCAGCGATCGATTGAGTAAAAATTCCTCTGATCGATATGACGTCACAATAAACAGCATGATGTCATATTTTAATCAGAAACATGTCAATTTTAACTTTATCTCTGGTTTAAATTATAAAAACTTTAGGCGTAAAATGTCACTAGAAACTCTTCTAACTGAATATATCTTCGGTTTCTCAGTATTACGTATAGTTATCACTGATGACGTCACAGACATGTTTAATAGAGAAGCTCAATGTCGGGAGACAAATCATCGGAATGCAGTGTAAACAATGCCGAAATAAGACTTATTTGATACAGATATCCAAGATTAAGATGAATGTCAGTTAGGATATAATCAGGATAATACAGGCATGGATATTTTGTTTTATCAGCGAGTGTTATAAGGTAAGCAGATAGACATTTATATGGCTTGACCGGCCTTTCCTCTGTCAGTGTGTACATAAAAGGCAAAAGTGTAACACTACCCCGAATATTATGAAAGTTGAAATTGGCAAATATCAAAAGCATATGACCTAAACTACTTGAAAAGTGCTGCTAGAATCCTGTGCTTCGTTGTTGTAAATAAAAAATACGTAGTATTTTCGATGAAATTGTAGAAGTTGAGGAGGTTTCCGATAAATAATGACAATATTTATTTTATGCGATTAACAATGGGATTCTAGCAGTAATACTAATAAACATGAACTAATTGCCGATCGAATTATTGTATCATACATACAAATGAACTTCGGGGTAGTGTTACACTTTTTGGTTTTTTGTTAAGGTAAAAAAGTGATCTATTTTTAACTGTCACGTGATACCATGGCTCGGCAGCTTCAAGGATCGACTTGATTCCGAAGTATAAAGATAATATATTGGCGAACACATTCACTTGATACTAATATTCAGCACTGTTTTCATAAAAATAAACAATTTTTAAATTGATCATAATATCGACGGTCATTAAACTCGGAGTTGCCTTAACCTACCCGCGAATGCTGTACCTCGGTATTTAAGTGATAATACTGTTAATTAAAAAAACCCAAACAGATAGCTAGGAGATGAAGATAATAGTACTTGTATTTATACAAAATATAGACTCTATTCCTATCATCGGTTTCGAAGACATAGATCGTGTATTGGATACAATTTTTTCTTGAGCAGTATTCTAGAACAATAACTCAACTTTTTTAACATTCATGGACATACAGAAAGCGTTTGACACTGTAGATAGAAAATTACTCCAGTATTGTCTTCTAACAATGAATTGACGGCAACTTTTACCACAATATTAAATCGCTTTATTCAAACACAGAATCGTGCGTTCGGTTCAAGTTTCAGTATACTGACTGGTTTCGATGCAATGTTGCAGTTCGGCAAGGAGACAATTTATCCCCAACATCATTCGCCCTATTCATAAACGATCTAGCCGTGAAATTAAAGAAAAATTAATATAGTAGCCCTCATCGACAACTACAACCTATGTCTGCTTCTATACGCTGATGATATTGCTTTAATTTTCCACTCAGAAAACGACAAGCAACACATGTTGGATACTGTCGACGCCTGGTACAGAAATTGGCGATTACGAAATTATTCGCAAAAATTCAAGGTTGTTCACTTCAGGAAAAATAGATCGAAAAGAAGCAACTTTAAATTTCATTTAGGAGAAAATAATCAGGGCTACGAAGATTACGAGGTGTCTTACAAATAGCTAGGAGTGATTTTCGACGGAAAACGTGATTTTAAAGTGAAAGCTGAAAACCTAGCCAAGTCCGGAGGACTTTCCCTGGGACGTTCCCTGAGACGTTACCTGGAATCCGTCATCTCAAATATCAACGCAATGAAATCGGTTGAATTCCGAACTACGAAAAATTATTGAATAATTGTGTCCCCCCAGAGAAGCAAGAAGCATCACTTCAAGGGGCATGGTCACGATTTTGGTCAAAATTAATTTATTTTCCATTTTTAATGTTTGCAATGCTCCAGTAAGGCATTTCAAATAGTCAACCAAAATTTGAGCGTCACTGGTCGTCGAGTTATAAGTGAGATACAGAGCTTTGCTATGAAAGCAAAGCCTTTGTCTACATTTTGAATGTTAAAGTGAAAATTCCAGTTTTAGACATAAAATTAATGTGTTAAACGTTAGAAACTGTTTATTTAAAATGAATAAGAAGATAGACAAATCAGCTTGAAAAAGATTTTTTATCGGTATATTGAACCTATGTAAACAAACACAGGGCACGAGCCTTGTTTACATGACAAAGAATTGTGAGCCTTGTATCTTAATTATAACACTACTACGGCTGAATCTCAAATTTCATTTGATCATTAGAAATGCATTCCTAAAGTATTGTAAATAATAAAAACAGAAAAATAGAGTTTGACCAAAATCGTGACCATGCCCCTTTAAAATCCAACTCAACAAATTATCAAAATGTATTTATTCTCATGAGGCAAATATTATATTATGCTGTAGTACAGGACTTTGGGGGAAATGAAATGGGATACATGTAGTTATTCAAAAATTTTAACTATTCTCCCTATTTTTGGCATCAAGAGATTTATTATACATTTAAGAGTGTTCGATGGTCGCAGCCATTTTTGGACTATTTTAATCTCCTTAATAAGAAGAGCTACGTATAAAGAAATAGGAAAACGATCAAATTTTAAAGCTAATATATTTTGATTTTTTCTTTAGTAAATGATAGTTTATAGCTAAACAAATCATATCTTAACATTTAAAGAAGAACTGATGGTTAATTTGTTTACCAGCCTCCTTAAATAGGTTGGGAAATTCTAGATACAAAAAATGAGAGAAAAGGCAAAAATTAAGACAATGTACATAATTAATACACATCCTGTATCTCGGTATTTAAGTGATATTACTCTTAACTTAACAAAAACAGATAGGATATATAGAACTCGAAATAAGGATAATAACATGTATATCCAAACGTGTAGACTATATCTCTATTGTAATGAGTCATATTGATGTATGGACTTCAGTATTTCTTTTCCAAAACCGAGTTCCCCGGCTTAATGCTTTTTTGATATGTCACATCAAATGTTGTACTTCACAAGAGCGGTGACCCGTAGTGGGATTTGAAATCAACTAGTATGAACTTTTAAAGAATTGTATTCAGTTTGAATTATGAATACTTCGAAGAATAATTATGTAAACCAAACCAAGGTTTTAGTCGTCTATTGTGTATACAGAGATCCCGATGAATATGTGCAAAACATAGAATATTTACATTTTTCAGTGTCTTTGTCTGTGATAACACTACAAATCGATTTTGTATTGTACAGTCCAATAAATTCAGATGACGTATTGTTGGGGCGCAAGCGGGGTTTGCATAATTGATATTCTTATATTTATAATCGTACAATTGCTGAAAATTACGAGGGTTGGTCCAAAAGTAATGTCACAGATGCGATAAAATCGTGAAAAATCCGCGTTAAGTGACAAAAACGTGTGCTTTGAGATATCTACCTATTTCAATTCAGATCTGAAAATTTTAATGCATTGTGATAAATATTTCTGAAGATAATATATTTTGTATATAGCGTGAGGTAAGAATAGTCGCCGCACGCTAGCGACTTCATTTCTAGATCTTTGACGTTCTGGAAGAATTTCGTAATTTAGTACTCTATAAGAATTGGCCACGATGCTCAATATCACATTTTTTTTTCATTTTTTTTTTACACTAACTAACTAATTACTCTTTTTGTAATCGATGGGGTAGTATATTGGATATTATTTAATGTGCGATCAGTTTGTCGAGGTCTCTTCAAGAAGTCATGACGTAAGAACCTAGTTTAACTTTCCTTCAGAGCGTATATCTTCAGTCTATCTAATTTATTTATTAACACGACAAATGCTTTTATTAGATATTGGAACCACGTTAAGGGTACCCTGTTCACTCACTCTCAATTTTAGGTTGATATATCAATTCCAGTACATTCTAGTACATTTCTATCCATCGAAGCAAAAAATGCCTCGTATCACTATTCGCATGTCCAGTCTTTTTATTCCTTGATCTAGAGACAAAATGCATCGCGTAGATATCCGAAATGGACGGTAACGTTTCCTATTTTTTTTAACAGTTAGAAAAAGTCTATGATATATATGTTTCAAAATATTGTGTTGTTTGGGGCTTTTTCAAATTTTGTAGCATGTAATATATTCATAAATACAAACCTTAAAAAAGACGTAAATTCATGACGCGGCGATGTCAGGTATATATCATGCTATAAACATCAATATCTTGTTAAGTGTTCAACGAAATTTAATCAAAATTTTACTTCAAATGAGAATTTTAATAAGGAAAATTTTGATGTATAATTTTATACAATACAGCGCTAGTGTGAAACGCGGTGCATTGTGTGAAATTACTTTTGGTCAACCCTTGTATATAGATATATAGGATCTCTCATGATTTGCGATGGTATATGATTTTTATCCAACTAGTTGTGCGTTTTCTATCCCCTCACAAATCATGATTCTTTTTATCACATGTTTTACCACGTATTTTGTTAAACCTAATTTTTTTCTCTAAAAGCTATACTTGTGAACCGCACAACACATATACAACAAGACGTCAACAACTTTAGGCACGGAAAAAAAGTTCCCTATAGATTAACAAACAAACATTTCATTTTCGAGCATATTTTCATCGATTCATGGAAGAAAAAATTACAACGGCAGTAAATGCTTCACATTTACATCTCTACACTTTTCAACTGAATTGTTTTGTTACTTTTTCATTCTACGTCAGTCATCCGCCTGAAGCTACGTAATGT
The DNA here is from genome assembly GCA_033439105.1 of Magallana nippona. Taxonomy (NCBI): domain Eukaryota; kingdom Metazoa; phylum Mollusca; class Bivalvia; order Ostreida; family Ostreidae; genus Magallana; species Magallana nippona. The sequence continues at coordinate 26,876,345 of CM065921.1, forward strand.
TTAATTATGACGTCATGTGGCGTAAGAACACAGAGTGGAATATCAAAAATTTATTACATGAGTGATATCCACCGCATATTGAGATAAACATGTGATAAATAAGTAATAAGGAATCATTCTTTGAATATTATGAGGTGATAATTTCGGTCGGAGTGTGATCAAATCTATCATAAAGCCCTTCGGCCATTGGTCATGTTCTAAATTTTGAATTTACTAGGTGGGTGTAAATATAAAATGTACAACATGAAAACCGTTGACATGTTGTAAATTCTGTATTTACACCCACCCAGTAAATTCAAAATTTACAACAAGACACTTTATTGGATTTGATTAAGCCCTGACCAAAATTATCTCCTCATAATACTCAAAGAATTATTCCCTACTCTTTAAATAGTACAAGTAATAGCTATCCAAAAAACTTGCCTGACTAAACAAAATTATTCCATTGGAAGCATGAATAAATTTTGATTTTCGCTGCTGTTCATAAATTCATAAACGGAACGATTCGAGTAGTGATAGGTCTTTTTTCTTTGATTTTAGTGTATATACATTATTTGCAATTAACTTACTTCGTTACTTCCAATTATTTCAGGAAAGTATCAAATAATTGTAAGCTTGAAGAAAACAATCATGTGTTATATTAAGATGGCAATACAATATCAAAGGCCTTTCTGTCAGTTTTCAGCAAAGGATTATCGTAACAGGATAGTATTCTTTTTTCCTTTTTTTTCAAAAAATAAAGCTGCATAAACGACAAGTTCCAGGTTATTGTGACTGATCTCATTTTGGACTCGTCCACCATATTTGGCGCGTTAAAATTATGAATGTGCCATTATAGCACTCTTAGTCCTGCTTAACCTTTCACCCTCCGATGCTCTGATGAACTCATTGATTGATTGATGGGAGGGGGGGGGGGGAGGGTCAGGGTCAAATAAGATCTTAATGACATTTGTATTGTTAAGAACGATTTATATACCCGAGATCGAATTTTGTTGAAAGGGTCTATCGAATAAACATATACCATATGTACACTAATTGATAAATAAATTTTGACACCCTATTCAAGATGAATGAAAATTAACTTATTAATGTTATGAAGGGATAGAATTTATAAATTCAAGAGTATAAGGAAAGTTTAAATCTATTTTATAGAAAATGTTAACCAGGAAATTCAATATACACAGCAAAGGTAACTTTTATTTGATTTACATGTCATCACATTTTCACAATTAATGGATAGTGTCTACTTTAGGTGTTTGATTTTCTTTACATTGCCTTTGTAAAACTCACACACAAACAGATTGTCATTGTTGTCCACACATACACCAGAAGGATACTCCAGATCACAGTTATCAATGTAACGGAGAAACTGTCCAATCTGATCCAGAATGTGGATACAATGGTTGCCTCTATCTGTTGTCAGGATATGACTCTGACTGTCTGTTGTGATACCCCAGGGTTCAAATGGTTTGTTCTTAGTAACTGAGGGATGACCAGTGTATCTCCATCTGAGTTTCCCGTCCTGATTAACCACCACTACTGCACCAGCCGCCCTGTCAGCTACACAGATGTCATGGTTTCTGTTCTCAGTGATGTATTTGATATTATAATACCCTGAGTACAGAGGTTTACCTTCATCATTAAATTGAATTGTTTGTTTCTCTTTAGATCCCGAGTAACGGACAACTTTGGACTGAGTTACTTCACCACTGTACATGGTAACCAGGAGATCACCAGCAGATGTGACACACAGATTGACAGGCTTCCAGTCCTGTAATCTGATCAACTCTTCTGTCTGTCCATTCTTTACTTTACACACTGTCCTCGTTTTTCCACAACTGTACAGTAGATTGCCATCACTGTCTACAGCTATATCATATGGGAAATTACCTGATTTTTTCTTAATTGTCTGGAGGAGTAAACCCATAATATTGAAGCATTTGATATCATTGGTCTTTCCACTTGCCCATATCCTGTCCTCATTAAGACAGGTAACACTGCGTAGATTTTCATGCCCAGTCTGTATTGTGGCAACAATCTCTGGTTCATTCAGTAGGTCTCTGACCGAAGTGTTGGGCTGGTATAGTGAAAAAAAATGTTCATCTGTATCAATAGATAATGGGGTGATCTGTCCAAACAAACTATACAGCTTCTCACGGTCTATTGATTTTGGAATGAATGTTGGCAGTGATACCTGAACCTTGGGTGGAAGCTTGCTGAACTCTCTGATCTTAGAGCTGTATTCAATGGTTGGAGATACTTCAGTGGATTTCTCAATTTTCCGCAAGGCCAGAAACGTTTGTTTTATGAGAGACTGTATCTGTTTGATTTCATCCAAATGATTCTGTAAAAGTTCTCTGTGTTTCGCTTTTATCTCGCTGATTTCAGTTTTCATTTTGTTGATGACAATGTCGATTTCTCTGTGCCATTCCTCTCCTTGTTTGGACATTGTTGTTGTAAGTTTCTCATATCCTCCATCCAGGTTGGCAAGCTGATTTTCCAAGTCCAATGCTATTTCTTCATATGTAGGGCAAATATGATTTTCTAGCTCCTTTGTGTCTTTTTTAATAACTTCTTTCTTTGCATTGTAAACTTCTGTAACTTCTACAAAGTTATGTCCCTTGTGCTGTTTTGAGGCAGTACAGGAAGAACAAACTAAAATGTTGTTGCAGTCCTGGCACTGTAATTCACAATTTTTGTGTTGATGTGTTCTACATTTTGGATAAATGAGGGTTGATCTTCGTTCCTTAAAAGGAACTATTTTATGTTTGTCATATCCATCTGAGATGTGATCTACTACACAGGGTTTACAGAGGTTGACATGACAAAAGTCACAGTAGCTGTGTACTATGGCGGTCTCACAAAGGTCACATCGGTGCACATCCTGGGCACTGGAGTGAGGATCCATGGTTGTTCTAAAAAAGAAAAAAGATTTATGATTGTTTAATGATAAAGATAAGAGATTTCGTACACATAGTTAGATTTAAGAATTGACTTTGTTTGAAAAACGATTTTTATTAATATTCACCTAAACCTCCAAGCTTATTTTTCTTTTTAAGCCGGACGTTGATACAAATCATGAGACACTTTTCAAAAGTGCTACATTACTTCATAACTTTTATAAGAAAAAAAATATATTGTTGCGGTTGATTAACTAGTTTATTGAATTGAATATATAGAACATTATGTTCAAAACGAAAGTAGCTTTTCTAATGTAATTAGAATTATACGTTTCAATCACCATAGCTATAGCAACTTATGAGTTGGTTAACTGAATATGCAATAATAGTTTGATTACAAACCTTGTTAATAAGAAATGACACAATCTCTAACTGTCTGGTATGCCTGCCAAAAACATGACTGATCCTGTTCTGGTGACCACCTATATTTAAATGTAATCAAAAATGAACAAAAAATATTAGAGTTACTTCCCATTCATCGCTATCGCATTGTCTCGTAGTTTTTCATCCCCACCACGTCAGAGACCCTATGTCCGTCCACTTGTGGCCGCAGGACACAGGACCCCTAACGTTGTGAGGATGGTAGTTTGTTTGAACCTTATTTTAGCAGTCTGGTTGCATATTGCAAAATTTTTATCGCTACATATTCAACCTGAGGATATTAATTCAAATACATGAATAATTCAATATTCTTTCGAATTTAAAAATCATACTTAGACAATTCAGTAAATAGCTAGAGAAAAAAACATGATTAAATTCATTGTTTTGAATTGCCGTCAGGAATATCTCATACATGACATGTGGTGATAACGAACAGTGTTCAAATTCAAAAGTCCAAAGGAAAATTACAAAACAGGAGCAGAGCAAACACGGACCTCTTAAAAAAATAAAGGTAGAATCAGGTGCCATGGAGGAGTGAGCATCCTCTACTGACCGGTCACACCCGCCGTGTTCTCTGTGTCGTAATCGGGAAAACGGAAAATTCCGTAGACAATAAGGTGATTAATTATGGTCTAACAATTAGAATGAAAAACGTCAGTCAGCAGTGGATGATTGTATTTACTGACAAGGTGGTTGTATCGACCATAGAACTTACGAAAATATGACTTCAAACGAGACTGTTGATAGTCCTGTGTTATCAACTTGTTTGTCAGTAGCTTACATATGAGGAAATTGCACTTGGAAAATCAGCTTGCCAAATTGGATGGAGGATATGAGAAACTTACGACAACAATGTCCAAACAAGGAGAGCAATGGCACAGAGAAATCGACATCGTTATCAACAAAATGAAAACTGAAATCAGCGAGATAAAAGTGAAACACAGAGAACTTTTACAGAAACATTTGGATGAAATCAAACAGATACAGTCTCTCATAAAGCAAACTTAACTAGCCTTATGGGAACTCGAGAAATACACTGAAGTATCTCCTACCATTGAATACAGCTCTAAGATCAGAGAGTTCAGCAAGCTTCCACCCAAGGTTCAGGTGTCACTGCCAACATTCATTCCAAAACCAATAGACCGTGAGAAGCTATGGAAAGCCAAAGTGTTCAAATGAATATTCTATCTATGTAATTATGTATTTGTGTTTTCTAAATGCGTTATTCGTTAAATATAAATAAACTATAAACTGCATCGAACGGATCATGAATAAACAATTTACCAACACCCAAGAAATCTTACAAATGGTTACTGAGTATATACAATGTTCGAAGACTCAATAACACAGTTAAAAATTAGCATTTATAAAACACAAATACATAATTACATAGATGGAACATTGGGCCCTTTCGCGTTCCATAAGAAGCTGTATAATTTGTTTGGACAGATCACCCCATTATCTACTGCTAAAAAGAAAATACCTTGTCACTTAATCAACCAAACACTACTGGGTGAACCGGAGCTTGTTCAGACTGGACATGAGATAATGCGTAGTGTTATTTTTCTGAATGAAGACAGGATTTGGACGAGTGGAAAGACCAACGAAATCCAATGCTTCAACATCAAAGGTTCACTTGTCCAGAAAACCTCGACAAAATCAGGGAAATTACACAATGATATAGCTGTAGACAGTGATGAACATCTACTGTACACTGACCGGAAAAATAGGACAGTGAATAAAGTAAAGAATGGACAGACAGAAGAGTTGATCAGATTACAGGGATTGGGGCCTAGTAATCTCCTGGTTACCATGTTCAGTAATGATGAAACTCAGTCCAACGTTGTCCGTTACTCGGGATCTACAGAGAAACAAACAATTCAAATTGATGATGATGGCAAACCTCTGTACTCAGAAAATAAAGGAATGAAATACAACACTCAGAGCAGAAACAATGACATAATTATGTGTAGCTGACCTGAAGGTTGGTGCAATCAAATATTTGAAATAGACATCAACATCTGTGAGAAAATGTTGTAAATGGAATAAAATTGACTTCTTCTTTTGTATATATTTATTGAGGTTGAAATATTCTGCAAAATGCATTAACAAGGAATTACAATACATGCGCGGCTCTAGAGGGGGCCCGATGGGTCTTGATCCCAAACCCCTCTGAAAAATTCAATTTTCTCATATTTATATAGTAAAATTACCGATAATAGGCCTCAGACCCCATTCCCCCCAGCAAACATACTAGAAATCCATTTGAACCTCATCCTCCTGGAAAAATGTTTTCGATTTTGTGGTTATGAAAAAAATATGAAGTACAGAGAAATATTTGAAATCTGAAACAAAATGAGTCGTTATAACTTCCCTCAGTACGTAATTTAGTCTCCTCTATACGTGATTTAGCAGTATTTCATTGTGCGTGCACGACATGTGTCAAGTGGGGTTTTAATTCTTAAATAGCCAGATATAATTAATAAAAGATCTATTAATGCAGGTAAATATGTACTTAATTGTTGTTGATGAGTGTTATTCAAACTCGATCGAATTATATCACTATTAATCAAGTTTATTAATAACTACTACTATTAGGTAATCTACAAATGGATCATGTAGTTAATTTGATTATATATTAGTAAAGAAATATATTCTTCAAAAGTCGAGAAAAGACATAAAATTATGTTTTCCAATGTTAATGTCCTATTTACAAACTTACTATACTATTTAAATGAAAATGACTACTAATCAAGACTTTAAAAAGAGACTGTCGTAATTGAATTGACTCTTTTTGTCTGTAATGTTTAATTTGTGTAATACTTAGATAACCTGTAATACTAATACTATAATCTTCATTTTCCTGAGAATATTTGTTGGCGTGTAATGTGTGTATCTATACACAATGTATGTAGGTGTATATTTATACATGTTTACAAACTATATATTATATGAAGTATCAACTTAAAAAATGATACTAACTTACTATGTGTGAGAGTGTGTGAGAAAGTAGTTGTCTGTCTGTCTGTCTATTATAAAAATGTGGAAATAAATTATTAATGACACTTACTTGACAGATTAAAAAATCTCTATAAAGCGTTTCCAAATACAAGTGACTTATGTATATACATTATTTATACCACGTACATGTATATGATTAATAAACCATTGCGCTTTCTATTTTAGAGAAGTTTTATAAAATGCATAACTTTTAATGGAATATATTTTTGGTAAGTGCAAAATTGACATCTGTTTGAATTATAATAATTTTAGCCTAAAGAAAATAGTTTCAAAGCATCAACGATCGATATCTTTAAAAATCCAACACCTTTCAGTTGATAAACTAAAATTGATTTTGTTTTATGGTTCTACCGGGTTTCCGTACATATATATACACCCGGGTTGTTCTAGAGAATGGCACCAGTCATGATCAAACTCCGTTGTCAGATATAGCGGTTCATCCTATGCTACACGTAGTTACAAAACATGATATTGATATTGTGTAATTCTCATGGATTTCCAAACAAACTTTGAGGGTGGCTAATATTAGAACGAGAATCTCTCGAGGAATTGTATTCATTACAAGGTCGAAGTCAATACTGCCTTTTCCCAAATCATTAGAAGCCTGTAGACTCCAAAAGGTAAGCTGCTGCATGCGTGGATTCAGAAAATTTTCCGGGGGGGGGGGGGGGGTCCAAAATATAATTGTGTTTGCCAGAGGGCGTCCGAGGTATATTTGCGATAATTTTACTATGTAAATTTAATAAAGTTTAATTTTCCGGGGGGGGGGGGGGGGGTCTGGACCCCCGGGACTCTCCCCCTCTAGATCCGCGCATGTGCTACTCTAACTATCTTCCAACTTAGAATTTTAAAATAATTTAGGCCCTATTGAATTTATATTGATCAGCATTGATTAAAATCATCATTGTTACACATTAACTGAATTAAAACTTATCCACTTTATTAGATATGCAAATATTAGATATAGGCGAACTTACTCTTCTTCTTAAAAGATTAAATCAGTTTGAAAGCATATAATTGTCACATCCGTGTTTTGTGTACAGTGGAATGAGTGGATACACATTGTACGTTGGGTTGAAGGACCGTATGATGCGCAATAAGGGCAATAAATACATTGATAACAACTTCAGCATTGGAATTTTTTTCCTTTTTATTTATTTAGTTGCATGTATATTTGAACTACAAAAAATAGTACGATAGTAGCAATGTTCATCTGTAATATTATCATATAAATTGACACAGCAGAATTACATGTAAGTGTATCTGACATTGTGCTGTTATTTATATATAAATTTGTGATCAAAATCAATACTTAAAGATTATGTTTTGCAATAAGAAATGGACAGTACAGAGGAAGACTTGATCCGCCCCATATTCAAGAACGGCAGGTACCAGAACCCGTTTGACACCTGGGAAGACACCCCAGGGATAGGAACATTTCTGAAACTCATGAGAAGCGAAGATCACAGCAACATTCCGAGTCAAAGGGTTCGCTCAATTAAAAAGATTTATTATATGACTTCAAATCTACTTGAGCAAAGCAAAGAACTTTCCATGCTTTATGTTACACGTCAATAAAGTATCTTCACTGAATTTAACAGTGTTAAAAAAATGATTATTACCGGTATTTAGATATAAACTTTTAAAAACTTAAAAAATCATTTTTATTGAAGTTTTCTCAAATTATCTTTACAAAAGGCATCACATAATTTCTACATTTTCCAAATCATAGCTTTTGATTTTTTTATTCTTTATTTGTATATAACAGGAATTGGACAAGACTCTCCCCATAGAGATCCCTGATTTCCAGAAACTGAAAAACCCTCCGGAGTCGGACATCCAGATCATGTGGATAGGGCACGCCAGCGTTCTAATACAGATGGACGGACTCACAATACTCGCGGACCCCATATTTAGTGACAGGTGTTCCCCCGTTCAGTTTCTGGGACCCAAACGATATCGACCCCCGCCATGCAAAGTTGAAGACTTGCCCCACATAGACGCAATAATTATTAGCCACAACCACTATGATCACCTTGATCACGGAAGCGTGAAGAGCCTAAATTCCAAATATGACGACAAGATCACGTGGTTCGTTGCCTCGGGAACGAAGGAGTGGATGATCAACGCAGGTTGTAAGAATGTGGTGGAACTGTCGTGGTGGGAGGAGGCAGAATTCCCCGGCAGACCCGAATTTAAATTTGCTAGTGTGCCATGCCAACATCGTTGTGAACGAACCTTGTGGGATTCAATGAAGGTTCGTAATTCCATGTGGCAAGATATTCATGTATAGAAAGTACATGATAATGCAAGTTGCGTAACGGATTTGCCAGATATGTAAATGGAAAGTATAACGATAAACGTATTCAAGTGAAGCGTTTACATCATTAATTTGCATATTATACCATATACACGTGTATCATTAATATGATTGTATTGGTTACCTAGGCACTGTGGTGTAGTTGGATTGTTAAAGGACCTCGACACAGCTTCTACTTTGCGGGGGACACCGGTTACTGCAGTGGTTTTAAACAGATTGGAAGAAAGTATGGTCCTATCGATTTTGCTGCAATACCCATTGGCGCATATTATCCAAGGTTAAACTTCGTATTAAATATTCTCCGGTTTTTTTTTAAATAAAAAAGAGTTCTTTATAAAGATATAGGAATGAGATTTGGGTATTTTTCTTCACTAAAGAATTATAGTTTATTGATAAAAATATTATTTCTGAAATTTTAAAGTCAGATCTGGTATGTTATTTGTTGCCCATTGAGCCTCCTTAATTAAATCTTTTTTTAAACAATTTCAAATATAAAATATTAATAATTCCCCTTAATTATATATATCTGGTATAATCAACGATGTCATGTAAGTATGTGTTGTATGTGGTATTGAAATTTAGCTGTGGTGTCGCCTTAACACATACCTTACAATGAACACAGCTAGATGTATTATTATATAAAATTTAGTTCTCAACACTTTGATTTAGATGGTTTATGAGGCCTATGCACGTTGACCCAGAAGAAGCAGTGAAGGTATATGAGGATGTCAAAGCGAGGCACGCCCTAGGTATCCATTGGGGAACCTTCAAAATGACACGAGAGGTCAGTTAAACTTACCAATAATTTAGACATATATGGAAGGCGTTGATTATTAACATGGGAAAGAAATTGTATCTGATTTTTTTTATTGATCAGTTTTACTTGGAGCCCCCAGTTAAACTTGGGGAAGAGCTGGATAAAAAGAACATTGACAGAGAAAAATTCTTCACACTCCGTCACGGTCATGTGCACACGATCGGACAACCCATCCCATCTTGACAACGGTGACGTCACGCTGACGTAAACATAGAGTTTATAAGTGATAAAGTACTACCTCTTAGGATATTTACATTATAAAGTTTGTTTTAACACATAGACTAAGTAAAAAGCATTTTCAGATCTAAATATCCAGATTCGTTCAAGAAATCTAAGGATATTTAAAAAAAAAAACCAGGGTTTTAATGCATTTTGAACAGTCAGAGAAACTTCAACAATGCATATAAGATATTGTATTTTTTATATTTATTGTCTTTTATTTTTTTTTTACCGGGCTTTATTTTATAAAAATCTTTAGAAATCAAAGACATAGAGCCAATTAGTGTACCCATTTTACCCGGCATGGGTGCTTGTGGTAAACCATGCTTGACTGTCGCCTTCCGAGAAAAAAAATTATGTAACAAACGGAGGGGCAGACTATTTTGTGATGTAAAACATACAATTATTTATTGGAACACAACAAACTTACTGTGATAAATTTGTGTATAGATATTTTGTAGATTCCTTGCCTGATTGATTGATTAATACATGTAGATCGATCAATCGATTGTTTCTGTCGATTACATGATTGGATTGTTGATTGATCTATTTATTGAATAGTACATTTGTACATTTCATTGGTGCTCCGTTATAGCATTTAAACAGAATTACGTCCATTTAAATTCTGATCTAGCAATAATAAATAAATTAAAACAGAGCAGTGTGAATTGTATAGATTTGAATATTTCAATTGTATTTCTTTATTCGTAATGAAACAAGTTTTTGACATGTTGCTTTTAATTCTTATTTATTTCTTTGGTTTTCATTATTTATTTTTAGCTACAAGTTTAATTTCTTTCTATTTTATAATCGACATGATTTACTTTTACATATTTGTGAACTTTATTTTCTTTAATCCATTTGTAACATGTCGTATTTGTGGCCAATGTTCAAGTCACCAGAGATGATAGTCAGGTGAAAGATCTATGAAAATGATAAAAATAGTTTATTCCTCTTCATAATTAATTTTTTTATCTACCAATGATGATTATTATTATACTTTGTATATTTATATATTCGATCGGATTTGAAACATGACTGAAAATAGAACGAAATGCCCTTCTTCAATTGTTTGCTGTTTGCTAATTGTAATTGCGCAATATTTTCAAATGTTGACAGCATCCTTTACCAAGTTTTGAATTAGTTGTCACAAATTAGAAGGTGTGGTAGGATGTACAGTTTACGAAAATTCTAATCTTGCCTTTAGTTAGTTTGGTGATTATTCAAAAACTCTAATATAGTCCAGATCCCGATTTTCAAAAAAAAAATGAAAGAAAATAGAGTCTATAACTTGTAAAATCAATATAAAGCATGCTAGTTAACAACATTTTATGAAACAATAACCAATGAAGTATAGGAAATAAGCAATAAGATAAATAAATTCGTCTAAATAAGAGAGGTGGTTATGTAAGCTCGCTTAGAAAAGCAATCTACTAAAGCTAGTATACATACCGGTATTATATGTTAAATCATACAATGGTCAACGAGCGATGTCATTTTGGAGGGGTGATTTTCCAAAAAATGGTAATATGCTTTTATATATGGAATTTGTATTAAATGTAAATACAGACTGAAGTTAATAAAGAATGAAACAATGTATATGTGTAACATTCATCAATGTGTTATACAAGTATTTATGTTGTCTTTTTATATAATTATGCCTACACATGTAATTACATGTACATGTAGTTGGTGTTTCGAAAAAAAAAAACAAGACAACAAATTTCATGGTATACTTCGTTATTTTTTCTTTCCATAATTATGACGATGAGACAGTGACCTATATTTAAATGTTTTAAGTTGCTCTTCAACGTCTTAATTTCCTTCGTTTATTTTTTCTGCATTTGAAAATCCTAACTCCCTGATATATGATGGTTACAAATTACAAAATTGCTAAACGGTTACAAATTACAGAATTACAAAACGTTTACAAATTACAAAATTACAAAACGGTTACGAATTCAAATTTTGCCATGTTTTGTGTTTTACCTTAAAAACGCACGCCTACCTCTGAGTGACTGTACAATTTCGGTTGAATCTTTCCGGTGTTAAGGCAAGCTCTGTGGCAACGCACTTTGAAAAATAAATTAGCTCTTTGAAAAAAAAATACTTTGAATTTGACAGGAAATCGGCATAGGGCCTCCACTGGACGTGCAATCTTGACGAATGAGACTCCGGTGTTGAATCTAAAGATAAGAATTTTGCAATCAAAAAGATGAACATTTTGCAGAATTTATTACTATACAAGTTTCAATCCCATTTTCAAATGGTACTCACTCTTTTAACACTATCTTTAACGCAAGGTGTGCAGCAAATTTCATAAACATTTTATTACAATAGAAATGATATAAAAATGTAACAAATTTTTAGAGTATTTCCGTCTAGCCAATAAGATGTGTGTATAAAAGGTTTATATAGATTTGTATCAATACTATGTTCAAATCAAGCAAAAAAGGCGATCAAAAGGATAATTTCTAGCAGTAAGATAATTTCTACAAACTAAAAAAGGGGGGGGTCTGGACCCCCGGGACTCTCCCCCTCTAGATCCGCGCATGTGCTACTCTAACTATCTTCCAACTTAGAATTTTAAAATAATTTAGGCCCTATTGAATTTATATTGATCAGCATTGATTAAAATCATCATTGTTACACATTAACTGAATTAAAACTTATCCACTTTATTAGATATGCAAATATTAGATATAGGCGAACTTACTCTTCTTCTTAAAAGATTAAATCAGTTTGAAAGCATATAATTGTCACATCCGTGTTTTGTGTACAGTGGAATGAGTGGATACACATTGTACGTTGGGTTGAAGGACCGTATGATGCGCAATAAGGGCAATAAATACATTGATAACAACTTCAGCATTGGAATTTTTTTCCTTTTTATTTATTTAGTTGCATGTATATTTGAACTACAAAAAATAGTACGATAGTAGCAATGTTCATCTGTAATATTATCATATAAATTGACACAGCAGAATTACATGTAAGTGTATCTGACATTGTGCTGTTATTTATATATAAATTTGTGATCAAAATCAATACTTAAAGATTATGTTTTGCAATAAGAAATGGACAGTACAGAGGAAGACTTGATCCGCCCCATATTCAAGAACGGCAGGTACCAGAACCCGTTTGACACCTGGGAAGACACCCCAGGGATAGGAACATTTCTGAAACTCATGAGAAGCGAAGATCACAGCAACATTCCGAGTCAAAGGGTTCGCTCAATTAAAAAGATTTATTATATGACTTCAAATCTACTTGAGCAAAGCAAAGAACTTTCCATGCTTTATGTTACACGTCAATAAAGTATCTTCACTGAATTTAACAGTGTTAAAAAAATGATTATTACCGGTATTTAGATATAAACTTTTAAAAACTTAAAAAATCATTTTTATTGAAGTTTTCTCAAATTATCTTTACAAAAGGCATCACATAATTTCTACATTTTCCAAATCATAGCTTTTGATTTTTTTATTCTTTATTTGTATATAACAGGAATTGGACAAGACTCTCCCCATAGAGATCCCTGATTTCCAGAAACTGAAAAACCCTCCGGAGTCGGACATCCAGATCATGTGGATAGGGCACGCCAGCGTTCTAATACAGATGGACGGACTCACAATACTCGCGGACCCCATATTTAGTGACAGGTGTTCCCCCGTTCAGTTTCTGGGACCCAAACGATATCGACCCCCGCCATGCAAAGTTGAAGACTTGCCCCACATAGACGCAATAATTATTAGCCACAACCACTATGATCACCTTGATCACGGAAGCGTGAAGAGCCTAAATTCCAAATATGACGACAAGATCACGTGGTTCGTTGCCTCGGGAACGAAGGAGTGGATGATCAACGCAGGTTGTAAGAATGTGGTGGAACTGTCGTGGTGGGAGGAGGCAGAATTCCCCGGCAGACCCGAATTTAAATTTGCTAGTGTGCCATGCCAACATCGTTGTGAACGAACCTTGTGGGATTCAATGAAGGTTCGTAATTCCATGTGGCAAGATATTCATGTATAGAAAGTACATGATAATGCAAGTTGCGTAACGGATTTGCCAGATATGTAAATGGAAAGTATAACGATAAACGTATTCAAGTGAAGCGTTTACATCATTAATTTGCATATTATACCATATACACGTGTATCATTAATATGATTGTATTGGTTACCTAGGCACTGTGGTGTAGTTGGATTGTTAAAGGACCTCGACACAGCTTCTACTTTGCGGGGGACACCGGTTACTGCAGTGGTTTTAAACAGATTGGAAGAAAGTATGGTCCTATCGATTTTGCTGCAATACCCATTGGCGCATATTATCCAAGGTTAAACTTCGTATTAAATATTCTCCGGTTTTTTTTTAAATAAAAAAGAGTTCTTTATAAAGATATAGGAATGAGATTTGGGTATTTTTCTTCACTAAAGAATTATAGTTTATTGATAAAAATATTATTTCTGAAATTTTAAAGTCAGATCTGGTATGTTATTTGTTGCCCATTGAGCCTCCTTAATTAAATCTTTTTTTAAACAATTTCAAATATAAAATATTAATAATTCCCCTTAATTATATATATCTGGTATAATCAACGATGTCATGTAAGTATGTGTTGTATGTGGTATTGAAATTTAGCTGTGGTGTCGCCTTAACACATACCTTACAATGAACACAGCTAGATGTATTATTATATAAAATTTAGTTCTCAACACTTTGATTTAGATGGTTTATGAGGCCTATGCACGTTGACCCAGAAGAAGCAGTGAAGGTATATGAGGATGTCAAAGCGAGGCACGCCCTAGGTATCCATTGGGGAACCTTCAAAATGACACGAGAGGTCAGTTAAACTTACCAATAATTTAGACATATATGGAAGGCGTTGATTATTAACATGGGAAAGAAATTGTATCTGATTTTTTTTATTGATCAGTTTTACTTGGAGCCCCCAGTTAAACTTGGGGAAGAGCTGGATAAAAAGAACATTGACAGAGAAAAATTCTTCACACTCCGTCACGGTCATGTGCACACGATCGGACAACCCATCCCATCTTGACAACGGTGACGTCACGCTGACGTAAACATAGAGTTTATAAGTGATAAAGTACTACCTCTTAGGATATTTACATTATAAAGTTTGTTTTAACACATAGACTAAGTAAAAAGCATTTTCAGATCTAAATATCCAGATTCGTTCAAGAAATCTAAGGATATTTAAAAAAAAAAACCAGGGTTTTAATGCATTTTGAACAGTCAGAGAAACTTCAACAATGCATATAAGATATTGTATTTTTTATATTTATTGTCTTTTATTTTTTTTTTACCGGGCTTTATTTTATAAAAATCTTTAGAAATCAAAGACATAGAGCCAATTAGTGTACCCATTTTACCCGGCATGGGTGCTTGTGGTAAACCATGCTTGACTGTCGCCTTCCGAGAAAAAAAATTATGTAACAAACGGAGGGGCAGACTATTTTGTGATGTAAAACATACAATTATTTATTGGAACACAACAAACTTACTGTGATAAATTTGTGTATAGATATTTTGTAGATTCCTTGCCTGATTGATTGATTAATACATGTAGATCGATCAATCGATTGTTTCTGTCGATTACATGATTGGATTGTTGATTGATCTATTTATTGAATAGTACATTTGTACATTTCATTGGTGCTCCGTTATAGCATTTAAACAGAATTACGTCCATTTAAATTCTGATCTAGCAATAATAAATAAATTAAAACAGAGCAGTGTGAATTGTATAGATTTGAATATTTCAATTGTATTTCTTTATTCGTAATGAAACAAGTTTTTGACATGTTGCTTTTAATTCTTATTTATTTCTTTGGTTTTCATTATTTATTTTTAGCTACAAGTTTAATTTCTTTCTATTTTATAATCGACATGATTTACTTTTACATATTTGTGAACTTTATTTTCTTTAATCCATTTGTAACATGTCGTATTTGTGGCCAATGTTCAAGTCACCAGAGATGATAGTCAGGTGAAAGATCTATGAAAATGATAAAAATAGTTTATTCCTCTTCATAATTAATTTTTTTATCTACCAATGATGATTATTATTATACTTTGTATATTTATATATTCGATCGGATTTGAAACATGACTGAAAATAGAACGAAATGCCCTTCTTCAATTGTTTGCTGTTTGCTAATTGTAATTGCGCAATATTTTCAAATGTTGACAGCATCCTTTACCAAGTTTTGAATTAGTTGTCACAAATTAGAAGGTGTGGTAGGATGTACAGTTTACGAAAATTCTAATCTTGCCTTTAGTTAGTTTGGTGATTATTCAAAAACTCTAATATAGTCCAGATCCCGATTTTCAAAAAAAAAATGAAAGAAAATAGAGTCTATAACTTGTAAAATCAATATAAAGCATGCTAGTTAACAACATTTTATGAAACAATAACCAATGAAGTATAGGAAATAAGCAATAAGATAAATAAATTCGTCTAAATAAGAGAGGTGGTTATGTAAGCTCGCTTAGAAAAGCAATCTACTAAAGCTAGTATACATACCGGTATTATATGTTAAATCATACAATGGTCAACGAGCGATGTCATTTTGGAGGGGTGATTTTCCAAAAAATGGTAATATGCTTTTATATATGGAATTTGTATTAAATGTAAATACAGACTGAAGTTAATAAAGAATGAAACAATGTATATGTGTAACATTCATCAATGTGTTATACAAGTATTTATGTTGTCTTTTTATATAATTATGCCTACACATGTAATTACATGTACATGTAGTTGGTGTTTCGAAAAAAAAAAACAAGACAACAAATTTCATGGTATACTTCGTTATTTTTTCTTTCCATAATTATGACGATGAGACAGTGACCTATATTTAAATGTTTTAAGTTGCTCTTCAACGTCTTAATTTCCTTCGTTTATTTTTTCTGCATTTGAAAATCCTAACTCCCTGATATATGATGGTTACAAATTACAAAATTGCTAAACGGTTACAAATTACAGAATTACAAAACGTTTACAAATTACAAAATTACAAAACGGTTACGAATTCAAATTTTGCCATGTTTTGTGTTTTACCTTAAAAACGCACGCCTACCTCTGAGTGACTGTACAATTTCGGTTGAATCTTTCCGGTGTTAAGGCAAGCTCTGTGGCAACGCACTTTGAAAAATAAATTAGCTCTTTGAAAAAAAAATACTTTGAATTTGACAGGAAATCGGCATAGGGCCTCCACTGGACGTGCAATCTTGACGAATGAGACTCCGGTGTTGAATCTAAAGATAAGAATTTTGCAATCAAAAAGATGAACATTTTGCAGAATTTATTACTATACAAGTTTCAATCCCATTTTCAAATGGTACTCACTCTTTTAACACTATCTTTAACGCAAGGTGTGCAGCAAATTTCATAAACATTTTATTACAATAGAAATGATATAAAAATGTAACAAATTTTTAGAGTATTTCCGTCTAGCCAATAAGATGTGTGTATAAAAGGTTTATATAGATTTGTATCAATACTATGTTCAAATCAAGCAAAAAAGGCGATCAAAAGGATAATTTCTAGCAGTAAGATAATTTCTACAAACTAAAAAAGAAATGATACGCACCTTCATTTTCCTACATGAACACAACGGACTATTAATTAAATTGCGTTTATATAAATCTCAATAAATTAAGAACACATTTAAATGTCTTATCTAAGTAATTAAGGGTAATATGTTGGTATGGCGTTTTCCAAATGATAAATAATTTCGTGGATTTAAGAATGGTAATGTTGTGTGGGTTTTGTTTGTTTGTTTGGTTTTTTTTTTGTTTGTTTTTTTTGTTTGTTTGTTTGTTTGTTTTTTTTGGGGGGGGGGGGGGGTCGAAATAAATTGATCGATCATTCATTTTCTTTGAAAGTAGACACTATAATGTCTATTAGATCAAAGTCGACAATTGTAGGGGCCCGTGTCGTATATATGTCCCTTTTAATCTGCCACTAATTCTTCATTTTATACAAAAAGAATATTCAATAATTTTTCAGGAATAGATTTCTAACAGTATTATTGAATGAATCTGAATATTCATGATCATATAGTTCAATTTTTTTAAAAAAGGAGCTTGACAAGCAAAGCTATAATTAGAGGGTTTCCAGTCGAACACGCTCATTACGGGTTCAAATTTTTAAAATTTGATGAGGCTGAAGGGTCAACAAATTAACCATCAGACATACTTTAAGTTTTAAGATATGATTTGTTAAGCTGCAAACAATTGGCTGATAAGAAAAATCTATACATTTTACCGTTTAAATTTTGGTATTTTCTTATATCTTCATATTAAAGCTCTTTTTGTAAAGGAGACCAATATAGTCTAAAAATAACCACTTGGGTATGAAGGTGATCAATTTAAAATGTGAACCAATGTAAACAGATTTATATATTTGTAAATTTTGACATTCCTTTGTGTACCATACAAAAATAAAACAGATGACTCATGGGTCTTTAGAACAATGAGGAAATGTAAATGGGACAGAGAGACATGCAGAAAACTTTATATCATTAAAACCAAAGTGGACAGATTGAGATACATGTATATCAAAATATTTTATTTTTCCAAAAACAAACAAAGGTATTGAAATGAACAGGTATACAAGAAAAAGTGAAGTTACATAAAAAAAATTTAACAACCATGCCCCCATCCCCATCCCCCCCCCCCCCCCCCCAACCCAAATCTTGGAGTGGGTAGAGATAATGATAAATAAATATTGATTACTGTGAAGTCTGTTCTGAATAAATTTCAATCTCACAGCACACAACACACTTTCAATGACATGTATCATTTTTGCTGTTGCTGGATTGCATCTAAAATTCCTTATGTAAGGGGGGGGGGGGGGGGGGGGGGGGGGGGGTGGCTGATATATCTGTATATATACCAATAAAAGAATACACATACATTGTATATGCAGCATCATATTGTGGGTTTCATATCACAGAAAAACACCAGTAGCTTGATATGTTATTTTTCACAAGATCTAGAAAAAAAAATCATTACTATGTTACAATACATTCTGAGAATCTTTACAAACATGTGAAAATAATAAATGACTATATCTACATATTCACGAGAAAATGATGCACAGAATTCAACACTTACAACAGATTTTGCATTCAGCAGAGAATTCTTCTTAGTGGCTTCAGCATTACTTTATACATCTACATAGAAAATTTGACCCATTTCACCTACCTACGAGTCAATCTCATATTTTGCTAAATAAGTGGGGAACGATCAAGATATCAGCTGGTGTACTACTGGGTATATGTAAAACGAACCATGGAATGGCTACAGTGAAACTTAGTTATCCCAAGGATTCATTATAAGAACCAAAGAAAAAGGTTACTTTTAGTAAGAAATTACATCTTAAAAAATCTCTCAAGAAAAAATAAAATAAATGTACACATGTACAAATGTATATTGCACGATTCCATTCATTATGTCTATTTGAATGTTAGCTTCACAGCCCATGCCCATAAACAAGGCATTTCCTTGATATTGTGGTGTGGAATTGTGACCTTGATGCCAGAGCCACTAGTTTCCCAGGTCAAGGTCTTTTTACTTCCCACCAAGGCCACACCAGACAGGGAGTTCCCACTGACAGCCCCCAAAACTAATTCGTTGTTGTCAGGCCAGACTATGAAGAAGGCATAGGCTGCTTTCTTGTCTGCTTTTGGAGATGTGTACCTGAAAGAATTCCAATAGGGGTTTTTTTCTCATTAATTCTCTTGTAAAGGATGACTGCACTTAAGGACATTTAAAAATTGCGACAAAATAAACGTTAAAAATGGGCATATTTCTTTTAATTGTAGGAATTGCCAATGTCTTAACTGCAACTTTATGTAATTACATCAATATAAAGTTCATATTTACAAAGAACGAAGTCATTTTCATAGGTATGGGTCATTACATTTTCTTGAATCTCCATAGGATGATGAAGGCACCCACTTTTTTACTGACTTAATACATAGTCAGCGCATGTTTGTCTATTGTTCTCCTTTTAATGGTAGTTGTATATTTATAAATATAAACTTATGTTAAAATGAGATCAATAGACAAACATGCGCTCATGGTTAAACAGACAAAAAACTGTTCCTTCTTGCGATCGCGTTCTCTGTTGTAAACGGTTTACTTTGACCTGTTGAATATTATAATTCACTGTGTGATTTTTAACCCCAGGTAACTTTGTGAATACAAGACGCCCATCATGTGACGTATTAGGTAGCACGCATTCTGCTAGGCGACAATATTTGTCCATACCTATTTCAATTCATTCCAATCGAGTGATATTTACTTCATTTCTCTGAGATATCTTTAAGAGATTATTGGTTCTGTGCATTACTGATTAATCTACTTGTTAAATCTTTTCGAAAACGTAAATTGTTGACATCAGTGACTGGTTTACGATCATCAATGGCTACTTGTGCTGGCAGGTATTATATGTTATATTTTTTCAAAAATGGCAACATGATGCAGAGAGAGAGAGAGAGAGAGAGAGGGGATGTTCAATTATAGTATGCTATTCTAATCTTGGACAACTCATTACAATATTAGATCAACCCTCCATGCATATTTATAAGTCTTATCATCAATAAAGGGCAGATATGTCTAAATTCAAGATATTTCCAGAGCAGTGAGGGTAAAAAACAACGAATTATTTTATTGCAACGCAGTTTAAAACCATTATGAAAATAAATTCCGATTGGACATTGACCAAACTATTATAACATATGACTTGAAGTAAAGTTGAGCGAGAAATAAATGTAAAAATAGTGATCAAAAGAGGACCCAAAATACGGCGTTAATTGCAGTCATCCTATTTAACCTTAAAAAATCAAGACACACATGTAAATAAAAACTTAACCAAATTAGTAATGTTTTAAAACAGCTCATGTTTTTTATCATAATTTTTACAGAGGGGCAGCTAGTTCCAGAAGATATTGTCTTGTTTAAAAACTCACATAATAATCATTTTTTAAAATTCTGATTGATCTTTTTTAAATAAATCTAATTTTAAAGTTTGTGTGTGTAAACGTGTGTGTGGCCAAATTATCTCAACATTAATATATGTATGTGTCACATGTAGCCATAAATACTGGTACAGTTAGGAGAATTATATACGGTCAGATACAGGGGAGCAACGTACCAAATTTTGGGTGTGACTGTGTCGTTCTGATGAACCCAGGGCTGAGTGGCGTAGATACCCTCTCCGTTCACCTTCAACCAGGACCCCAGCTGACGGAATCTTTCTTCATAGATTGGGGAAATTGTTCCATAACCTGTTGGTCCAACATTTATGAGAATATTTCCCCCATAGCTGTAAAATCACAAATATTAGAAGTTTTTCCTTATTTCTATTAATTTTTTTCTTAAGACCAACCAATCATACTCTTCAATGTCTTAATCAAATGACTAAAAGAATTTTATTTAATAATATCTCGATCCAATCACCATTGAATGTAGCAATTGTGCATTCCTGCATTTTTCAAAATTATTTTAGAAAAAACATCCCAATACTTATCTTAAGCTTGTACATTAAAATGTATATCTAAACACTTGGTAAGTCCTGCAATTCTTATCACCTGATAGTGTTCAGCACTGTTTCCAGCAGTTCTTCCATTGAAAGAAAATCTGCAATGCTAGCATCGCGTCTGAACCCCCAGGAGTAGCGATCCAGGGTCATGGCATTCTCCCACTTCCTCTTTTGTAACTTGCCTGTCGAAAAAGAATTTAAAAATAAGATATAATTCAAACTAATGAATTCAGAATGAGTTGACAAGGAGTTCATATAATTTAAAGATATAATATAACATATATCCATTTTTCACCTTACCAGGATTAAATCGGTCGTCACAGGACAGAAATCCGCCGTGCTTACACCTGCTGTCATAACCCCAGCGGTCATTGACTACCACAGTGTCCTTCACAGGGCTAAAAATGACATGCATAAATTTTGAACAATCAATGACAAATCATAGACTAAAAAAGCAGCCAGAGAAGAATTTAAAAAAAAGATGTTTTCCGAATGATCTATTACAGTGTTTTGGAGTTGCTGAATTTGACTGTCTTTAAATTCTTGTTTTTTATGTTCTTTGTAAGTTTGTTACAAAAGTATTTAAATAAATGCACCTGTCGTTGTAGAGCCAGGCCAAGAACTGGGTGGCGTTCCAGTAGGAGCTGAGGGCTTCCCAGTCTCCGTCCGACCAGATTACGTCCGGTCGGTACATGTCCACGATCTCGTACAGCTCAGCCATACCCTTTTCCTGGACGACAAGAATTATATAAAACAAAGAGTGATAAGAAAACAGGTGGACGACAACACATTGAATGTAAAAAAAGCATCATACCACTAAAAAACCCAAACTATACTTGTATATGAAATGACCTCTCATATTTAAAAAATTTTAAGATATACATGTACTGATATTGTAAATTAATTTGTTGTTGATTACTGTAGCTATATTAGAAAACCACCAACTTCTTATGCATGTCAAATACATGAATTTAATTTTGTTAGCTTTAAATTCTTCAAAACCAAGGAACAACAAGCAAAGTTAGTTCTAATTGTTGAATGAAAGAGATTGAAGTCATGTACAGCATTTCAATCAATAAATCTGTATTTTCATCATATGATATTAAAACACGAAAGTCAAAAGAGTGACAATGCCCTACCTTGACAAAAGTCTGTGTGGTGTAATTGTTGGCTTTGTCCTGTAGATACAGAGGATTAAACCACTCAAACAGTGAGTGATAGATCCCAAAGTGAACATCACTACCGGCCAAGTAGGCAAATATGTACTCTGAAAGTTAAATAATTAAATCATTTACTATCATTTTTTATGACCTCGATACTGATATTTGATTATTAACAACTTACAATTAAGATACAGAAGATAGAAGTTAAATCACTACTTTATAAGAAAGAAATTTGAAATTTAATTCTCTTGCCACATGTATTTTGTATTAAAGATATATAGGAGAAATTACTATGGGTTTTGTAAGAAAGTAAAAGCTGGCAAACCACACACTGACAACTATAATTGTAAAAGCGTGAAACACTTAATGGCAAGTTAAAAAACACTGAAATCACTTCAAATCACATGTACTAAAATGTTGTGAAAGATTTTCACATGTTAGTTTGACGACAGAGAACGATAAATCACCTACTGATGAGATCTTTTAACATTTCACCACCTGTTACATAATCAAAACTTTTTATCAATTCTTAGTGGATAGCAAAACTGATTTACAACCTCAAAGCATGTCATGCAATTAAAATCGCACAATTTTCCCTTGAACAACAACTCTGAAAATAAAGCATTCCTATAATTCTCAAGTTATTTCTAAAATGGGTAAAATCGCTGAAGCATGTCGTAGTGAGTGTAATCAGGAACTGAACCAGGGACTTTGATGATATCGACCCGTCTTTTGAACTTACTTTGCACCCGAACTTTTGATGATATCGACCCATTTAATTGGATCGTAAAATTCAGCCTTGAACTCTGCTGCAAAATCGGCATAGGTGAAGGTCGGTGGATAAAATTGCTCCATCAACTTGACAACGCTTGGAATCGGCTTGGGACCTTTCCACCAATACCAAAACCATTCGTCATGATAACTGGGTACCGAGTAAACTCCCCAGTTGATGAACATGCCTATTTTAACGTCATCATACCAAGCCGGTAGAGGACGAGAGTCTATGGAGTCCCAGTTTGGTTCATATTTCACGCCAAGGCATGTTTGTGAAAATAATGCAGCAAAAATGAGTAAAACGACAGATTTCATGTTCTGTTGTTTACGAAACCATTGTCATATAAATCGGATCTCCGTGCCCGATGTAAATTAGGGTACCAATACGTTTCAAATCCGGGATATTTCTATCCAATTTTGGGTCGGAACGACCTACATCAACTATGTCAGGGACGTATATACAGGCTAGTATATTCGTCCCCGATTATGTTAATCCCGTTAAATTTATCATTATTGTTTTATTTGTATTTCATATGCAATGCCAATCGCTAGCCAAGTTGATCGAGACGAACTTCAATATTAATGTTCATATTAATAATTCACTGACCTCCATCCCTGTTCCCATAATTCGAACAACTTAAGGCATTTAAAAATATTAAAATATATGTATTTCGTGATATAATTTATGCATAATATTTTTTGCCATTACATTTAATGCATTTGATATTCAGATATCGTAGAAAAAAATCTTGAAGTCAAAAATACACAATTTATTAAAATATTTACGTAAACTACATGAAATGAGTCAGCATTTCCAACAACGTGGTACATCTTACAGATGCGTTTATTTTATGCACAATTATCATGAAATATTTATACATTTCCCTGTCTTTCTGAGAAGACACTAAGCATCAAATTTGTAACGTATACTAGTCCAAAACATTTCATCATTGACGCAAGTACGTAATGTTGGGGGGGGGGGGGGGGGGGCGTGTTTTGTATATTATGACACGATATGGAAATAACGTTGAAATGTTAATATTTTAATATTCATCATATAATTCCTGAACATTATATAAATATAAGTAATAAGGAATCGTTCTTTTAATATTATGAAGTCCATGTATATAATTATGTGTAAATAAAATATAGTGTTATTGAAGAGATCTGTTTATCATACTCAGAATTAAACCAGAGAATTTGAAAAAAAAAAAATCATAAAAGCAGATTAAATACATCTAATTTAAACTCTCTATCCTTAACATGATTTAAGTGAAAAGAAAAAGTATTTATGTCATGTACTTTATGGAATCGATCCAGCGACCGCAAAATCAAAAAGACCTACGCGTTACCACTAGGTCACGCATAAATAACAATTTTATAGGATGTATTTTCAATATATGTGATCATATACAAGATTGTATTAGAAAAGTCAGTAATTGAAATATGTTTCTAATTTTCAGTGCGAAGACCACGTTAAACCAAAATCAATTCTATGTAAACGTGTATTACTATACCTGTATAACACATTAAGCTTAATCTGATTTCTTTGGTTTAAAGTGGTTCAAATAGTCCAATATCCAGCTTTTTATCTCAAACTATTTGTTTTCCTATATACATCCCTAACAAAACCTGAAGATTTTAATGATGTTGTGTGAAATAATTAAGACATTCTTAAAATGGTAATTGTGTCACACTGGTTCGCGGCTACTAATTTTCGCGACCAAGATGTAGATTATCCTAAAATTAATACACCAGAGGCTTTGAGGACTGGTTCTCGGCGAGAAATATTCGCGACGATGATGTCCTCGCGAAAGTTTCTCGTGTGAGAATAAAAGTTGGTTTACAGTATTGAAAATGTCTGATGTTTACAAGAGCTCCATATTGTAGGCGAAATCGTTTATCAAGTGTGCTATTCCTCTTTCAATTTATAGGTAGTAAATAGTAAATTTCAATAATAAGAAATATTCGCGTTCGTGAATTAGTTTCCATGTACTTGCTATTGGGCAATACACCATTAAATTTGACGGAAGCTGAAGTTGGAGCGACTTAACGGCTTGTTGACCTCTGACCTTCTACTTTGACAACACAGTTAACTTTTATTCTGGTAAACAATATCATTGATTTGTAATTATTCATAATATTGTGAAGAAATCATACTTATCGATACCTCAATGCGTACAAAGTGGTGTACAGTTACTCAAACAATGAAAATGTTTTGCCTTTAGTGTTCCGAAAGTTAAATTTTATACGGATACTTGAAGAGTCCACAGCTTTAACATGTTATTGAGTAGTCGCAATTAATATAGCTATGTAGCTAAATTCAAGCTTTATAGCAAAAATAAAAATACTGTTCTGGGCTCTCTAAGTGCAATGTAGTTTGACCATTTTATGCTGGACTGAAACGAAAAATATATAGTTTCAATTCCTATCATTATACTTTTAGAAATGGGTATATCGGTAATTAAGGTACAATATGATAATAGCTAGTGCTCTTTTGTTAGTAGTACACGTGAATAATATATATCTCAGTTGGAGTTTATTTGTTACGTTATGTGTTTAACTAATGAATGGTGTAACAGTTGTATCACTAATCGATTGAGTATGACCAAAGAATTAGAATTCACTGATTGGGGTTACCCCTACCTAGTGAGTAGTATTCACCGATCGGGGTGTCCCCAGATGCACAATCGGAAGGCATCGGGAACCATGCTTAATCGGGTATCCCAAGCCTAGTGAGTAGAATTCATCGATCAAGCGTACCCTGGTCCCCGAGGTCTTCCGATGTGCTTGCACAATCGGAAGGCTTCGGATACTAGTCTAGATCAGGTGTCTCTAGCTTAGTGAGTAGTGTTCACCGATCAAGCGTACCCTGATTCCTGATGCCTTCCGATGTGCTTGCACAATCGGAAGGCATCGTGAACTAGTCTACCAGTAGATCAGGCGTCCCTAGCCTAGTGAGTAGTGTTTACCGATCGGGGTGTCCCTAGCCTAGTGAGTAATGTTCACCGATCAAGCGTACCCTGATTCCTGATGCCTTCCGATGTGCTTGCACAATCGGAAGGCATCGTGAACTAGTCTACCAGTAGATCAGGCGTCCCTAGCCTAGTGAGTAGTGTTCACCGATCGGGGTGTCCCTAGCCTAGTGAGTAGTGTTCACCGATCGGGGTGTCCCTAGCCTAGTGAGTAATGTTCACCGATCATTCGTACCCTGGTTCCTGATGGCTTCTGATGTGCTTGCACAATCGGAGGGCATCGAGAACCATGCTTAATCGGGTGTCCTCAGCTTAGTGAGTAGTGTTCACCGAATAAGCGTACACTGGTCCCCGAGGTAGGTTACAACGTATTACTGTATTGTATTTGGTTTATCTGCTTCATATCCATAGTATCAAACAGACAATAATAAACGATTGAAGTTTAGATTCGATAAGTTTATCAACTGTGAAACTAGAAAAAGCTCATTTTTGTGGTTTTAATGTGCCATAAAGACTGTGATAGGTTATAATTAAGTTAGATATGGATACAAGTACTATATATATATATATATATATATATATATATATATATATATATATATATATATATATTGATGATTAATGAAGGAATGGAAAAGCATTTTGACTGATTTTTAAAATGCCACTAAATTATGTTTAATGTTGTGAACGCTTAATATTTACATTTCCCAATGTCTTTATGATGACACTACAAATCAAATTTGTAACGTTCAGTTCAATAGATTTCGTCAGTGACGCAAATGACGTAGTATTGAGGTGCAAGAGGGGTGTGAATCATTATACGAATTTGATCATGCCTCGACCATATTGATCACCTCATAATACTCAAAGAACGATTCCTTGTTCCTTAATTATAATAGCTTCTGCAGATGTAGGTTTTTAAATGATAAAACAAGATAATGTGGTCGATCCTTTGCAGACATGTACACGCAATGAGACAAAGGACTGCGGGAGACGTTGTGTATTTTAGACGTAATTATATACAACAAATGTACTCATACATGTAATGCCCTTCTGCATTATGAATTGTTCACTTAAAATTTTTGAGAGCCCGCGTTTTATAAAAATTTTATATTATTTCATCAATCTTTAATGTACAAAATCGCCTTTTAAAGTTTCGAACTGTACTTGTTGTGGATGCTAGTCTCAAAGCAGACAAAATTGACTTTTGCAGAAAAAAAAAACCCAGACACTACAACATTCGACGGCTTACTATAAAACCAATGCTTTCTTTGGATATAAGTATTTCGGGACTTTATCAGTGATAACTTAAATTTCAGATATACTTATAATTTACTGATTGGAACTAGAGAAAATTTACATAGTTTTTATACACCGATTTCTACGACTATATAATTTGTAGTGATAGATCTACATCCATATGGGCTAAAGTGATATATAGCAATTTTGCATACTACACCGTGCAAATTCTTTAATTATGAAAGTTTACAAAAAGTGAAAAATGCTTGCTACTAATCTAGCATTGAATTGATTAGAAAGTGCAGGATACTATGGCAAACGAAATGAAGCATAACAACAGTTATCTTTTAAAAACCACGAGCAATTAATGAAATTTTCAAATTTGTGGTCTTTAATATAATGCTTGAAGTTCGTTCTTTGGGTTATTTTTTTTTTTTTTTATTTTGTTATACCTGTACATGTATATCCAAAGAAAGACAATTAGAAGCTAACCACTGAAAGAATTTCAATTTAAAAAAAAAAATTGAATTGAAATTCTAAAACTAAAATACCAAAAAAAAAAAAAAAACCCTATAAAGTTTAGCCATTTATTTTCCACAACATTACGATTTTTCCACGACCAGTCAGTGACAATCACTTAAGCATGCAATGATCATATTTATGCATATAGTTTCCGATAATTGTTTTTCTTGCTGATTTTTTTTTTATGGATATTACAATTTCGGATATTTTGTTCAAGTGTAAGCGATCATCTTAATATTTCCACTAATCCTTTCAGCAACAAAGAGGTTATTTCTGGTATCAACACATAACTGAAAAGAACCATCAGTTGTAATGAGGCGAAGAAACCGTCCACGCTGATCTATGATGTGGATTTTGTGGTTTTCACTGTCTGCAATCAAAATCCGGCATTGGCTGTCTGTACTGAGGCCGTCTGGTTTGAGTGGCGGCTTGGATGATGAGTGAGGGCCAGGATATATAAATTGTAGATCCCCGGTCTGATTGACCACCACTACTGCATTAGCATCCGTGTCTGCTACACAGACATCCAGGTTCCTGTTCTCACTGATGTAAAGCTTAAAGCTGCGTGTTGAATAAAGAGGCTCGCCCCTGTCGTCAAACTGAATTGTTTGCTTTTCTTCGCAGTTGTCTGTATAACGGACAACTTTTGACTGTTTCCTATCATCGCTGATCATGGTCACCAACAGTCCATCAAGAGATGTACTGCAGACACAGCAAGGGGTCCAACCCCTAAGTCTGATCAGTTCTCTTATATGTTTTTTCCTCATTCTGTTGATGGTTTTTGAGCCTTGATCTGAGTACACTAGGTACCCTTTCTTTGTCGTCGTTATGTCCCACAGGTCTTTCCTTGACCTGGTTTTGATCGACTTCAGAAGTTTCCCGTTGAGATTGTAAAGTTTCATGATTTTGCCCTGAACAGTTGTCCAGATGTTATCAACATTAAAACAGCTTACACTTCCAAGACTTCCATCATTCCCGGTTACTATGGTTTTGATAATTTCTGGATTAGGAAGTAAAGGGTTTGTCGCGATATGGCCATCTTCATCCTGCGTGACACTTGAGAACGTGATAAAACCAAATTTGTTGTACAGATCGTTTTCATCTATCCGATGTGCGACAAACTTGGGAAGTGGGAGTACCTTACTGGATGGCAGTTTTTTGAATTCAGCATTC
The DNA here is from genome assembly GCA_033439105.1 of Magallana nippona. Lineage (NCBI taxonomy): Eukaryota > Metazoa > Mollusca > Bivalvia > Ostreida > Ostreidae > Magallana > Magallana nippona. The sequence continues at coordinate 26,905,484 of CM065921.1, forward strand.
TTTGATTGGTATTCACCAGCGATGAAGTCTTTACTGGTTTCCAGCAAATTTTTCAGATACGAAATACGCTCTTCTATCTCAACCAGTTTGCTAGAAATTCTATTTTCCTGGTGTTCTATAATAGAAATGTGTTTTAATTTTAATTCAGTATTACGCGATTTCTTATTTCTAGCAATCTCATTGACTACTTTCAGCCAGTTTTCTTTATATCTGTTTATAGCTCTATCATTTCCATCGTAATGTTTCTCAACGCTGGTCTTTTCAGACTGCAAACCAAGCGCAATCTTCACGTATAAAGGTTGTATCTTGTTCTCCAATTCTTCCAAATGCTTTTTGATTTTTTTACTTTTTGCTTTCGATTCAACGGCATATTTTTCGACATACGACACGACTTTGTGGGATTTGGATAAATGAGAGAGGTGCTTCCCAACACATTCATTGCAGAAACTTTCCTGACAAGGCAAACAATGGCTCTGTACACCAGACCTATCGCAAAGATCACACAGCACTGCTTGTTGGGCACTGAGACGTAGGTCCGGTACTGCATCATCTACAAATTTAAAAAAATCCAAGCATATTACAAATAAGAAAAACAATGTACCGGTGTTGTATAGCAGTCCCCCCCCCCCCCCCCCCATAGTAACTTTCCCCCCCGGAAAACCTGCTATATAGTAGTCTTTCCCCCCGGGGGATAAAGCTACTATATAGTAGTTTTTCCTTCATAGTAGGGTTTCTCCCTCACGTTTTTGGTTCAAATTTTATAAAAAATATTTATGAAACCAACAAGGATTTAAAAGCAATGTGTTTAACCATCAGTTTGCATATACCTGCATTCATCTATACAGGTTAAGTTTCGTTTTACCGATTTATTATTTTTTTATAGACAATGCTGAAAATTGAACATATGTATCATGGCATACATAGAACTTATTTAGGTAATTATCTGATAAATTACATGATTTGACAAGATATACACTCATATGCTTCCCAGCGACGGTCCCGATGACTTGATTAATTGTTTCTCATTAGGTGACCCGGGTTCAATCTTCGAAATAACAAAAGTCTCTTTCTATTTAAATTGACGAATTGCATTTTTTACGTTTTAATTTTGTAAAAAGAAATAACTAAACAAATATAATGCGTACGTTCAAATGTTTCTCGGAGATAGTTTAATAGAATTTAAAGAAACTTTATACTATATTTAAAACATTATTTAAACTTTATATCTAAAGGAAAGAATTGATTTAAACCACTGTTGGACATTCTGTGTTTTCCACGAAACATAAAACATGAAATTCGACGTATAAAGACCTTTTATAGTAGATGTTTCTTATGGAATTTTCTTGTATGTATTCTTGTCTTTATATACATTGTAATACATGTACATATAGTTTCAATCTGAGAATTTTATTTGTTGAAAAAAATTAGAACAAAATACCTTTCTCAGTATATGAAATGCAATGAGTTGTCTAGTTTGAAATACATTTCACAATCTGAAATTTCATTTAATTTAGAACCCCATCAAGCGAAGTAAAAAAAAAAAATTCAGTTTCTCATCAAAGCATTGCACACAGACTCCCGTTAGATAATTATTTAGAAGTAAAGATACTAGTATATTATTACATTTAAGATCGTCAATTCTAAAGGTATTTACTTAAAATCAATAGCCTTTGGGACAAAGGGGGTAATAAATTTTCACTCCTTAATCACTCTGCAAGATTTATCAGTTATTTTCTTTGAAAGGAGCTTATTACATTGAAAATAATACATGGCAAAATATGTATCACACCCTATATCAATCTGAGACCAATATCAGCCGGAGGTACGAAGGCCATGGAGCTGATATTGGTTGATAGTTGATTCGAGTGCGATTCAGATTTAGCCAAGTATTGTTGTTATACTTTTGATAAACAACTCGTGGGGGTAATCTGGCTATAAAAAGGGGGAAAAACCACTATATAGCAGGCTTTCCGTGGAGGAAGATCTACTATATATCTGTTTTTCCGGGGGGAAAACCTGCTATATAGCCATCTTTCCGGGGGGGGGGGGGGGGGGGGGGTGGCTAGGGGGAAAAGGCACTATATACCACCGGTACATCAGCTGCATATATAAGGACATTGGTTTCAAAATATATTTTGGGAAATGGTTATGCAATCAATATTGGAGACCACTGGATATTCCGATTTCGTATCAATAGACTTGGCACTTTCGTTTTACTTTGTAGATCGATAGCAGTGGCGAAGCTATCGATATTCTGTACAAAATGAAAGCACAGTTAATAAGTGCCGTATTGCACTTAGGCAACTGCTTCTTATACATCTGAAAGAAAATTAATAACAATTATGTTTCATTTGATAGGTTTCAAGGGGTATTTTGTTTAACCTTTAACCTGCATATTTTTGTATTGATGAATTCATTTCAGTTTGCTATACATGTAATTGATTAAGCAATATTTTGCTTTATTCTTACTTCGATGACTGTGCTCTAACGTTTCATCTCCGCTCTCTTCTTCATCAGTCTCGCTTTCTTCCTCAAAATCATCCTCGTATGAATAATCCTCCTCCGAATCCGTATCAAGTTCTGCCATCTTCGAAAGATTTTTTTATTTATACTTCCGGGTTCTGTATCCAATAGTTACACAATACATGGCGGTGCCGTTTGAAAAAAGTATACAAGGTTAAAGTTCCGACTATTCTATTTTTTTATATACATGTATGTGACCATTTTAGCTGACGTCCGACTCTTTACAGTAGGAGATAGAGTCAGGAATATCATCGTATAACACAAGTACCTTTATCAAACAGATTATATCAGATTACATGCCAGTATATGTGACTGTCATTTGAAGACAAATAAGACATGTAATTTGGATCCCCATTGTTGGTCGCTGTTTTTACACCGAGTATAGTTTAAAAGGTCTATAAAATAGGTAACCGCCTATTATAAACCAATATTTACATTCAGTGTACATTTCCCCTTATGTTTGCATTGGAAATCTGCAACGTTCAATTTATTTAGCCTTTTCATGCGCCATGAGCACAAATATAAACGTCATCACGCGTTTTGAGTATATTTATTATTGTAAGATTAAATGAAACGTTCAAACTCACATAACCAATTTGATATGTTGTTATGAAAAATAATCATTTAATCATATCTAGGCAATATGACTGTTAATATGACTGTTCCATATATGTTTCATATATCCCTGACTAAGAGCGTAAATAAAATTATAAAGGCTTTAAAGCGACGATACACAAATACTTCATATAGTTAACATCAATATGAATATAAATATAAGCACTGAATGCTTATTTTTGGATGCCAATACCCATTATTTTCAACTTTTTCTATCTCCGATGTGTGAAGAATTCCATTTCTGTAATTCCAAATGTACATTTTCATGTTATTTGATATTTTTTATAGGAATATATAGTTTCAGTTGAAAATGTATTCTACTACATTATCAATAAGCATTCAATTGCATTTTGCATGCTATTAAAAGAAAAAATCAAAATATCTAACTCCCCCAAAAAATGGCCTATTAATTTGCACTTCAAATTTTTTGACAGTAACAGGTTTAAATGCAAATAAAGAAGAAATGTTATATCAAGGTAAATTATCTAAATCTGAGGAACGTCGCGCATGTCCGTGATATATCTCAAAAAATTTCTGACGGCATGTAATGTTACAGAATTAATGCATTTTCAATTATGTATATGTATGTTCAGGTACACACGACATATTTCATTAATTCAGAATTCATTATTTCAATACATGTAACGCTTAGATGTTGGTATATCATAAATGTGTAAAGCATGAATTAATAAAAATATTTTTATACACGTATAAGGTAAATTTTGATATATAGATATATAATGTAAATATTATTATTTAATTAAAGCTTGATATAATTAGCTAAGTTGACGTATTGTTTAAGTCTTAAAGAAATCAGTCATTTTACATGACATTTGCAAATGTTTGATTAACTGGTTTAATAAGATAATTTTACAATTATTGTCATCTTTGGATTAAATTTGTGTGCTTATGATGTGCAGTACACCGGTACTAACAAACGCTCATTCTAATTTATCGAAAGAAAAAAACCCCAAAAAAACAGAAGGGATCAACTCTCAATATTTGTCCATATACTCTTGATCAGAAAAGGGAATAAAAGCATTGTACGAATTTTTTTTTAAAAGTGTCATCTACATTTGTTTGATAGCTAAAAATTGTACCATCCATTTTTTTAATTGGTTCTGAGCTATGGGGATTTTCAAATAACGATATCATAGAGTTCTACTGAAATTTGTAAACTTCTTCATCTTAAAGAATCCACTCCAGATTTTATAGTATAAGGTGAACTTAGGCACTTATCATGGGGGGGGGGGGGGGGTATTTGGGGCCTGCCCCCCCCCCCCTCAACTTTTCTCGCAGCAAACATATACTTACATTTACATATAAAAAGTGAATTATCATGGCATGCCCCCCCCCCCCCCTCCCCCTACGAATTATGATTTTTATGATTTAGGAAACATTCCTTTGTTTCTTTTTATCTGCTTGTTAAGATTTTTAGGATGAGTCTGCCCCCTCCCCATTTTTAAAAACGATCCTAAGTGCCTGAACTTAAAATTTATTCTTTAATTAACAATTCAAATCCAAACACGTATATTAACATACTGGTCCAATTTATAGGTGGAAAGGAATAAAAAAAATTCCAAACTTATGTACAGACTAGATAATATTGTTATAATACAGCCAGAGAAAATTGAACTTGAACTAAACGTAATAAGCGAAGAATAGATTATTAGTTGCCTTAAAAATTTTACAAATGTTTTTATTCATAATTACACCATGTGATTGCTTCCCAAATATGGATTAAATGTAAGGTAAGAATTCCTTCACATTAATTATTACGTCCGATGTGTATTGTTGTTAGTATACACACGCCGACAGTAGCTCTCGTGTATACAGTGCCAGTTAAATGACAGCAGGTGTAATGAAGCCTCCCAATATGTATTAGGGGTATCCCAAACTGGAGAGGGGAAGGGATATACGATACACGTTGTTGTTAATTGGGGATCTCTCTCTCTCTCTCTCTCTCTCTCTCTCTCTCTCTCTCTCTCTGTTAAACTGACTTTACTTTGTAAATAACGACAGAATACACGGCTTGGGAGAGGGTTAATTGCTTTTCGGTGAACCTAGCTGTTGGGCGAGTACATGAGGAACTTCAGTTAACTTGTCCCTTTGTCAACTATAGCCCCCATCCAATACATTTTTCACCCTCCCCAACCCAAACAACATCGCCTCCTCTAAATTCTCACATACACGCATCAAGTACCGGAAAATAATGCCAATTGGTCACAATCGGAATGTACCTATTACCGATAATAATCAAACTAATTCTAAAAATATATCTGTTCGATTAACCTAAATATTAAAATTTAAGGTTACATTTTCAATTTCATGTATAAACGGGTTGATGGAATAATATTTACAGAGAGGTGCTGCATTAGTGCAATTTTTTGTGTGAAGAATAGCATCATATCATAAAGTAGATTTTTTTTTTCAAACTGAAGAAACATGTTTTTATTCAAAACCTCTATCATTCATAAAATAAACGAGCTGATCATATGTACCGGCAGCGAAGATCGTAATATACTTTAGCAAAAATAATTAGAAACGGGGCGATATTTTATCTGTATTCGGGTTTGTGCACGTCTACTACTATTTTAATTAAATGTAGTTTAGGAATTATAATATTTGCGGAATAGTTAAAATATTTGCGGAACAGCACCACATTTTTTCGAAAACGTTATAATTTTATGTGGATATACGTGGTGCGCTGGTCAATGTAGAAATGCTAAAACGGTCCAATTTTAGAACGTCTGCTTTTCCTGAGCCATTAACAACTAATGCACGTGCGTTTATCTATAAATAAGAATTCTGTACATGTCGCTATAATTTCTATAACTCACAATTAGAAAATAAATTCAATTATCAGACGATATTCCATGTTAGATTAATAAAGATAACCAAAACTATATATAGAGAGAGAGTAATATATATAAGATCTCTCATGATATTTGTGATAGAATATAATTTTTATCCAACGACCTCTAATCAAATCTTTAACCTCATTTTAATGGACGTTTCCGCAATTAAAAAAGAAATCATAGCTCGTCTGTCAGTCCTACATTAAAAGAAGAACAAAAAATGACTTTGAATTGCTAAAATTCGTCAAGTCAAACTCAGTTTCAAATCTGGTTTGAAATCATTTTTATATCACATGGTCTCGTGACATTTAAAAAAAATCAGTTATTTTATTCAAGAATAACAAGCAGAATCGTCATTAAATCATGCTTCGTAGCAAATTAAATTATTTAAATAAAAGAGTTTACATTTATCTATAAGTATACAATGGCAACGTTGAATTTGCCAACAATGTGAATGCAAATTAGTACACATGTACATCGTCAATTACCTGTAAATTGTATGTATGACACTTTTAGGTAGTTATACCAAATATATAACGAATGTATTCACTTAAAATCAGTTCATTGCGGTTCATTGTGGTATCACTGTGGTTCATTGCGGTTCATTGTGGTTAAAAGACGCGCCCGCTTTGGGGTGTTAAAGGACCGACGACATTTCAATGCTTAATTGAAACGTTTTTTGAGGTGGACACAAACGTCAGCCCGAAAGATGAAGCGTACCATAGCTACCTGTATATTTCTTTTCGCTTGAAAGGGGTTTGCAGAGATTCTGATAAAGTTGAAAAGAAGGTTCCTGTCAAGACTATTTCGCTAAACACACCGAACATCATTATAGAATGTTTAGTCAAGGTGAGTATTTCGAAGGTACTAGTAATACAATATTTCATATTTTGGGGTACTTTTTGACTTCAAGCTTGATCTAATTTTGATCCATCTATTATTTAGGAAAATCTTCATTAAATCTTTTAACTAAAATTCTGACAGTGTACATGTTGATTTTTTTTATTGTTGAAGAAGGTTCTGAAGATTAGAGAGAGAATATTTTCTTTTATGGGGCAAATTAAATTGCCTCTTTTATGTCAAGAAATCGGGTCATGTATCACAAAAATTAAATAACATTCTGCTATGCCAACCTTTACCGGTTTGTTCACCATTTAAATCTGTATTGGGACTCTCAAACCTCTTTGTCATAGGCCAGGTTTTTGTTATCAGATTATTCAATATTATACACATGTATACTTTACCATTTAAACATTTGATCCATCATCAACATTTGATATTAATTAAAACTCAGTTCTCATTGTGTTAAGGCGAAAATGAAATGGTAAAAGTGAAATAAATATAGTAGACCAGACAATCTAGTTAACAGTAACTATTTAAAACTTACTTTACACCCGAACTTTTGATGATATCGACCCATTTTAGTGGATCGTAAAATTCGGCCTTGAACTCCGCAGCAAAATCGGCATAGGTGAATGTCGGTGGATAAAATTGCTCCATCAACTTGACAACGCTTGGAATCGGCTTGGGACCTTTCCACCAATACCAAAACCATTCGTCATGATAACTGGGTACCGAGTAAATGCCCCAGTTGATAAACATGCCTATTTTAACGTCATCATACCAAGCCGGTAGAGGACGAGAGTCTATGGAGTCCCAGTTCGGTTCATATTTTACGCCAATACATATCTGAGAGCATAACGCAGCAACAACGAGTAAAACAATATACATTCGCATTGTACTTTCCCTTCTTTGTTTATTTATTGCATAGACATATATGTCTCTGTTTATTGAAATCATATGATTGTGGACTTCCGAGTCCGATCTCTTTTAGGGGTATTCTACCCGGGGTATTTCGACCCGAGACGTACCGGTATATAAAAACGCCGAGTTGCTCTTCCTATTGAAAAAGATCCATCCAGCTTCCCTGTTTACATTTTGAAAAAAATTCAACCTTATTAACATGCAATTTGATCTTTACAGAGTTCAACTCTCTCTCTCTCTCTCTCTCTCTCTCTCTCTCTCTCTCTCTCTCTCATCATGATTATATACGTGTCAGACATATGTAGAAAACAATTTCAAGTTATAAGCATTCATTTTGGTCTTGTGTCGAGTGATAACAAATATTGTTATTGGTTTTGAAATAGACTGCATCGCTCATTTTTAAAGGGACATAGTCACGGTTTTAGCTCATCATTTTTCAAGTTGCATTGTTCTATCTTTGATGCTATTTTATCATTTTAATCAAGACATTCCATGGCAAAATATTTGTATAAATAAAAAAAAAATCCTCTGTGTTCTGTATATCTCGCTAGTAACTCAATTTCTGACGTTGAAATTTCGTTAGAAAGACTAGTAGTTTAAATTAAAAAGGGAAGAAAAAGAAATTAAACATTTTTCGCTGAAATCGTGAACTTGCCCCCTCACATCCCTCCTTTTCAACTGAAACATTGTAACAAACAATCACAAAACAAAATTCAAAGTAAACAAAAATTTGCATAATTACATACATAGACCAGATACACGATTTTTCACGATAATCTATCATCATACTGCAAAAATATTTTACGCAAAGAAAACAAGTTTAAACATTTATAATAATTAAATTTTGTAATTGTAGCCCGCAAAAAAGAAAGTAACTTAAATATTCGAAATTTTTACTCAAAATTGTGGAAAAGTATTTAATCTTCTTGAGAACATCCTGTACAATTGATTAGCATTTCAAAGGACCATCTAAAAACACAGTATCTTTACAATCAGTGTTTTTTTTTTTTAAATCATGAAGAACTTTTAAAAAACCAGCCAATTATGGACAATATTTTTATTAAACATTAGTGTTACAATTCACAGAACACGAGTACAATAAAGTAGAATTCACTTATCACAAAGGAATAATTTTGAATTTCTTTACAGAAATGTACTGACCAAGAATGTTTTAAGAACAGTTTGATATTGATTTACACAATTACATTTCAGCCAGTGTTATTTTTAACCTGATATCACATATGTAGCGGCAGAACAGCAACTGTTTGTCTGAACACCTAAAATTTGTTCATCATATTATTAAAGACTGAAGTTAGAAGTTTTCACAATAAATGCATCTGTATCATACCATCGTCATAAGCCTCAGAGGCAGTCTTTTAAGACCTAGAGAAGCAAGACCGGCTCTTCGTGTCTGGTGATGGTCCTCTACTCCCAATAGGGCACAACCGAACACAGTATATTCCTTGAATATGAAGATGAACAAAACTTGATTGTGAGATGTGTACAATCTATCACACAGATATTTATCAAATAAGTACTTGGTACAAGTTAGGTCAAAAGAAGACGCGGGGAACTAACTAAAACAGACGGACAGAAGCAGACGAGAAACAGAGAAATAATGTCAGACGTACATGTATATGTATCTAATAAAATGTGATTCATTTTATCAAACATGTATTGGAATGTACAAAAACAGGAACCATTAGCTATAAAAATAGAGTAGCTTCAGTTGTTCTTTTCCCCCAACGCAAATTGAGGACTGCCGCTGTGTGAAGCCTCTTTTGGATGAATTTGAAATAAATTCTCTTGATATTAAAAAGCGTTCAAATTTTCAGCATTATCACATAGTGCAAGATTCATATCACAGAAAATCATCACGTAATAAGGAAAATACGGAATTACTTTACGGTTTCAATGTCAAAAGATAAAAAAAAGAATTTTTCATAATACATGTGAAAATATAGTGAATGACCATTTCCATGGATAGAGGTAGCAACAACGTGTATCTATAAATAGAGAGAAGATCTTAATTAAATTTAGCAAATTTCTTCTTTGCTAGTGACTTAAACATCAGTTCACACATCTATATGGAAAAAAATCCTCACATTTCAGTGATTTCACAAATCTGAATCTCATATTTCGATCGGCGGGGAATGGCCAAATATTGGCTTGTGCTATATATAAATGGAAAAATTGAATGGCCACATTAGAAGTTTTAAACTATGGGACTGAAAGGATTTCATAGTGAGTATTAAAAAATATTTCACATAGAAACGAAAAACCTTTTAAATAGTACTCAAGTCCATGTGTATTGCACCAGTTCATTAAGTCTATTCAAATGTTAGCTTCACAGCCCATGCCCACAAACAAGGCATTTCTTTGATACTGTGGGGTGGGATCATGACCTTGATGCCAGAGCCACTAACTTCCCAGGTCAAAGTCTTTTTACTTCCCACCAAGGCGACATCAGACAAGGAGCTCCCACTGACAGCCCCCAGAACCAATTCGTTGTTGTCAGGCCAGTCTATGAAGAAGGCATAGGCTACTTTCTTGTCCGCTTTTGGAGCTGTGTACCTGGAAGAATATAATGGGTAGTAAATTATTTTAAAACACTTTGATACATTATTATTTTTATTATAATTATCATCATTATTGGCGTTATTTATCAACTAAAACTATGCAATACGTACCGCGGATATTTGTTCTCATGTTTGATTTTTTAAAAATATATTGTTTTGTAATAAATTTAAAAAAATATAATCTTAATTGCATACTTTAAATTGGACGAGTTTCAAATTTAGATAAACAAACATGATAGATATATCAGTAATCTTCAGGGACCATTTTTTTTTTGAAAATATCAATACATACATGGCCAAATTATTTATATGTACAGGACTGGGCATATTAGAGACGTGTAAGAAAGCAACATACCAAATTTTGGGTGTGACTGTGTCGTTCTGATGAAGCCAGGGCTGAGTGGAGTAGATACCCTCTCCGTTCACCTTCAACCAAGACCCCAGCTGACGGAATCTTTCTTCATAGATTGGGGAAAATGTTCCATAACTAGTTGGTCCGACATTAATGAGAATATTTCCTCCATAGCTTAATATGTTAAAAAAAATAGATAAGATGTAATTTGACTTCGAAGTAGATAGAACATTTTTTAAAACAAGACTTTGGAAATTTCGGTAGGACGTAATTATCTATTTCTTGCGTCAAAACAAGTTAAAAATGACGCTGGTTTTAAGCGAAATTTGCACCGATTGCGTAGTCTTAGCTCAAAAGCCAGACAAATCTTGTTGATTTCAAAGAGCAATGGCCGAGTGACCAGCAATGAAAAAGACAGGCCTACGTCACATTGCTGTTTGACACAACTATACCAAAATTCCAAACTCTTGTTAAAATGGTTCTATGGTATTATCATCTACAGTGGCTTGATTTTGGAATTAGATACATGTATATTAGATACATGTATATTGAATCACCATAATATTTAACTTTAAGAATTTCTAAGGAGGTTGGAAGCAGCCCACTGTTTATCTAGTACATAATATTTTGTTCTAAATTTACAATGTCATGGAATGTGTATATTTATTACCTAACTGTGTTGAGCAAAGTTTCCAGCAGTTCTTCCATCGAAAGAAAATCGTCTAAGCTAGCATCGCGTCTGAACCCCCAGGATTTGCGATCCAAAGTCATGGCATTTTCCCACTTTCGTTTTTGTAACTTGCCTTGTGGTGAACAATTCAAAAAAAAATACCAGTAATACATTCCAAACATTTCTTCAGTACGAGTGGAGGCGAGTTGATATACGATATCGATAAAACGTTCCTCATTTGTACCCCCTTAAAAATGAGCGACAACCGACTTACCAGGATTGAATTTGTCATGACAGGCCAGAAACCCCCCGTGTTTACAGCTGCAATCAGAGCCCCATCTGTCATTGACAACAACGGAGTCCTTCACAGGGCTGGAATTACCAAATACAAAATTCAATTTTATAACATACAGCACACTGACTTTTTTTTAGGACGATCCATTTTATAATTTGTTTAATGTATTTATTTTTTGGTACCAAAATGATTTTTTGCATATAGTCTGTCCCAAGATATTTATGCGGCACATTTGGCTGATTTTTAATAAAAATACACATACCTGTGAAAGAAATGCAATTCAAATCGATGAAAGGGAAAATTTCCAAGATATCTTAATTGACACATTATCATTTTTCACTCGGAAAAATTCACAGGAACGAAAACAGATTTCTTACGGAGATTTATAAAGGGAAATGTTTACATCTTTTCTCCATTCGGAAGTTACTCGGAATACCTCGCGCAATTTTTCAACGTTATCATCCGGGTCTGCTGCAATACAAAATCCCCGTACACATCACATTTTTTAGCTGTGTATTGAAACATGATAAGCTAAAAGGGGCGTTTCAACGGAGAAATTTTGAAAAATTTTCATACTTTTGAAGGAATATTGTAGGAACCCTGAGGTATTTATAAATATCGAGTAATTAAGCAAAATGTGAATCTTGGGACAGAGTATAATATCAGTGTACTGAAATAAACACAATGCAAGATGGAAATTTTGTTTCAATATTTGATTGTATAATTTGTTGCTTTGTGATTCAAGATTAAAATTAATGGATCAAATTTTATGTTTGGTTAAAGTTCAGAAAACTAATTGATACGATATGGAGTCGGTTACAGCAGTATCTGCATTGTTTGTATAACATAGTGCACCTGTCGTTGTAGAGCCAGGCCAAGAACTGTGTGGAGTTCCAGTAGGAGCTGGGGGCTTCCCAGGATCCGTCAGACCAGATCACGTCCGGTCGGTACATGTCCACGATCTCGTACAGCTCTGCCATACCCTTCTCCTGGACGATAGCATTTAGAGTCAATGTAACTATACACTGCATTATGAACAATAGCAAGACAACAGATGGACAAAAACATTGATTGTAACTATACACTGCATTATATTTACATCTACCGAGTATGATTCCCTCTATTTCTTACGGAAACTTATTGTTAATTCATAGCTCTATGGAAACTGAAAGGACAGAAATCTACAGCGACCTAATAAAAATCACGGACTGCAAAAAATAATCATGATGATGTCAGACTGAAATTCCCATTAGAGACAATTTGGCTGGTTCTTTTAGCTACACTGTAACGTACTGATGTACATTAACGGGGGTTATGTATTTTTTCTGCAATTTCGCCACCTTCATATCCCGCATGAATCACCCAAAAAAATATTTTATTGTTTATATGAACAACAGCAAGACAATCGGTGGACGAAAACACAATGAATGTAAGAATCATACACAACAAACACGACATATTGAATTCAAAATAAACATAGAAGAACGGAACACATTAAATTTAAGGTGGAATAACACATCATCACAAAATGGCTGACCTCTGATTGAAACGACATTTCGTTTTATTGAAAGGATATTATCTATGGCAACTTACAACTTACTCCATAGCCGAGTGGATAAAATGTCGAGCTTGTGATCTGTACACCCCGAGTTCGAATCCTATGGAAAGCCAAAGGGTTCAATATTCTATCTATGTAATTATGTACTTGTGTTTTCTAAATGTGTTATTCGTTAAATGTAAATGAAGAAATGCGAATTTTTAACTCTGTTATTGAGTCTTCGAACATTGTATATAACCATTTGTTATTTGTCCTATCGTCATTTGTAAGATTTCTCGGGTTATAAGTTATAATTTGAGCGACTTTTTCCAGGTGTGTTATTCCACCTTAAGATTTATTTACATAAAAACACAACATCAGCACAAGGAATCCATTACTTAAAGCCGCTCCCCATCTGATTTGGTCCCTTTACCATAAAATCGTCACCGGAAGACTTAGACATGACTATGACACAAGGGGTAACAGATTACATGAAAAACATAGTTCATATTTTTCACCACAAGTAAAAGAACTTTACGATCCAAAGTTTTTTTTAAAAAAATGAACTTTGCTAACTTTTGAAAACAATATACATTACACTAAGCAACATATATCCAAAATACCTGTACTTAGTCGGTATGAATTTGACCTTTTATAAATCATGTTTTACCGTTTAAAAAAAAAACATCATTCATACATGCGAATAATTTCTAGTATCTGATGTCAGATTTGAGTACCTTAGTTACCGGTATATTAAATGATGTATTTTTTTTTTAGGAGAGAACATATATAGGCATCTTCGCCTGCTGTTTGATCCAATTCAATGTATTCTTAGTATACTGGAATAAAATACTTATTGAATTATATTAAATATGTATTTCTCCTTATAATATTTTGATAGAAGATTTTGCTAGCCTGGCGATAGATAAAGAGAACAAGCAAAATAAATTTCTATTGTTGTTATGTTTTAAATCCTTTATCTAGCCATGAGGGGCATAAGGCAGGTGCTTATCCCTGGTTTCCGTGGTGCTAAGTGGATGAGAGTCGTTGACTCCCCCTGGATGGGACACCAGTTCAACGTAGGTTGCATTTGACTTCAAGCGTAAGCCAGTACCCAATTTCAGCCGGGTGAACTGAGGCAATGTAGATAAAGTGCCTTTGTAAAGTTATCTAAGGACAAAACATACATCAAGTGACCACGTCGGGGCTTGAACCATCGACCTTTGGGTCACAGGCGTAACGCCTAGTATGACCGATGAGGCATGTGCTCGAATGTTGACTTAATTAAATCGTGTTTTTGTAATCAATGAATCGGTTTCAAGTGACTGGCAATGTCCTACCTTGACAAAAGTCTGTGTGGTGTAATTGTTGGCTTTGTCCCGTAGATACAGAGGATTAAACCACTCAAACAGTGAGTGATAGATCCCAAAGTGAACGTCACTACCGGCCAAGAGGGCATATATGTACTCTGAAAGTTAACCAATATTTTTTATCATTGTTAGCTTTTTTAATTTTGTCGTAATATTAACAATCTAAAAGCAACAGTATTACATTAAAAATAATGATGCTTTTTTTTTTACCTTACCATACTTAATGCTAATATTCAAATAACGATAAATGTACAAAGTTACATGGCTGAAAAAAATAATAATACTCTTTTCTCGATAAAATAAAGAAACACATATACGGAAATGTACGGACGCTTGTAACACTTATGAGTTAGGAAACAAACGCAAACAAGTTAGAAAGCATGATGTCCTTTCAGGAAACTCGTACAGATTACTGATATAAAAAGTATTAATATGAAACCATGGTATGTTTGTAACTTTTTTATAAAAGCAATAAAGGTCCTTTTTTTAATTAACGAAACCACGTACTTATGAGGTCCTTTTTGGGACCTACATCCACAGAATTCCAGTTAAAGGAGTACTTGGATGGATACATAGTGAACCCTTCATGGTGTTTGGTACTTAATACGACATATCTGCGAGAAGAATGGAAAATATAATCCACTAAAGAAAATAATATTATTAAGAACGTTTGTGGATACTTTGCAGTTAGTAAAATTAAAAAAAATTCTCTACATTTCCTTTAAATTTTTAACAATCATTAGGAAAACAGACATTATATCTCTAAAAAAATGTTTAATTTTCTTTTTTAATATGCCAATTTCTTCGAGCATATCAGAGTTGAATACCACGGACTGATAATAAACCGCAAGACATCACTTACTTGACACCAGATTTTTCGATGATATCGACCCATTTTAGTGGGTCGTAAAATTCGGCCTTGAATTCCGCTGCAAAGTCGGCATAGGTGAAGGTCGGTGGATAATACTGTTCCATGAACTTGACAACGCCTGGATTTGGTTTATCGGTTTTCCACCAATACCAAAACCATTCGCTGTAGTAACTGGGTACTGAGTAAACCCCCCAGTTGATAAACATGCCGATTTTAGCGTCATCGTACCAGGCCGGTAAAGGACGAGAGTCTATGGAGTTCCAGTTCGGTTCATATTTTACGCCAAGGCATGTCTGAGAGGATAACGCAGCAACAACGAGTAAAACGACAGACGTGTGTATTGAACACATTCTGGTTTTGTTTACAAGCAATGTGATGTCATGTGATTTCGGATATACGAGCCCGATCTATATAATTATTAGTTAGGGTACGTTTCGACCCAAGATGATTTGGCCTACTTTCGGGTCGGAATGTCCCTTTTCATTAATTCGCCACTGCAATGTGTACCCGATTCTTAATATTTGCAAGATATGTACTGATGTATAGTTTACAAAGAGAACTTGAGAAAGTGCAAATTCAACGAACCAACAATTGCCTGTTACTTACATTTAACAAGGAAGTTCAGTTGCTGAATACGTAGAAGTTTGATGACAGATTTTATTTATAAAGGTTTTTTTTTAATTCTTCTCTGCTGGAAAATGGGTTTAATCAAAATTGAAATTTAATTGTTAGTGATACTATATATATGGCACGCCAAATTCACAAAAATGAACTAAACATACATGTAGTTTCACATTTGATAAATTAGGTTTATCGACTGTTAATTATAGTTTACGAACCGTAGGGCCAACATTAAAAATATCTATGTTTCCCCTAACGCGACCGACCCTATTAAATCCCGCCGACTGAATTGTTTTTTTACCACATTAAATAGAGATTTTTTTTTAAAGAAACCTTATTTTACCCAAATTCGTTTTTAGGAGACCCACATCTTTTTCGTTTTACAATCATTTTGTTAGCCTTGATCTGACATCAACATGGGCGAAATACTGGCTTTATGATCGGTTTAAATTAACACCAAAGACATTAAAATGATAATCATTTAATTCAAAAGACGTTTCCACAGCCTCAGTTAACCACTGTTGTGATTAATAAATCGCGATTATCTTATCTTTTATTATGGGTAATGAATACGTGTGATGCAACATATAGCCTACTGTTCATTGAAAATTACAACCGATGTTTATTACTTTTAGTGTTGATATTACAATTAGTTGGTAACTTGTAAATAGTTAATAACTATGCCAAATTAATGCTAAAATAATCAAAAACCATCTGTCTACAGCTATTAAAATGATCCTCTACACAACGGTTATAATTGGGTGAAATGGTTGGACTAATACCTCCAAAATTTTGATTTTATTTGTCATTTAGCTAACACAATTACAAAACTTTTCATCTATAAAATGTATGAACACATCAATAAATTAAATTTAATAGATTTGATAAGTTTTTAAAACTTTTAGAAGTTTTATTTTTATAAACTTGCTTAAATCGAATCCAATCTTAATTAAGGTTGGATCTGTGTATATCATCATTCTTGTAGGTTATGCTGTATCAAATAATGACAGTCTCCAAGATTTCTCAAACTTCTCCCTACTTTTCTGATAGGGAGAAATAAGTCTCAAAAATTAGGTGGTACCTGTGATATGAAAGACTCTTTATGTTGTGAAAAATTAAAAAGTTCTCTTAAATTCGTCAAATTTCAAATAGACCGAAACAAAAAAGTTGGCTTTGGTAACGACTATAATTAAAGTGAAATTGGGTAATTTAAGAAAAATCTTTAGTATCTAAATATTTATTTTTCTTCCCTGGCATTATGTTTCAAATTTGGGATAATATTTCTTTATATAGACACATATTTCCTTGCCAAAGAAGGATATTCTCTGCAAGTGTATTGATTTTATGTAAACTTGATATTGTAGAATCATTAAATATGACTTCACAAACATTTACATTTATTACATTACCTTAGGTTTATCAAATATTATTGTTTTAATATACTTTTAGAAGTTTTATAAACCAAAATTTGAAAAATTAATTGATACTTTGAAGTATATACATAATTATTAAAATTATATTTAAATATAGGTTAACATGTACATCAACATACAAATGATAATGAATCTATTCATACACATCTAGTCATTGAATCAAACATGTTTAAATTTAAGATAAACAATATCAAATTGTGAATTCGATATTAAATTTGTTTTACATTCCATTAGTACAAGTATAACAATATGTTTTACAACTGGTCATATTTTTTTTTAGTTTTGTAATTAATTAAAGAATTGATTGATTTTTAATTTATAATGTATTTTCAATTATGCCCTGGCAGAAAAAAAAAATATTTACCTACCTACCTACCTACCTACCTACCTACCTACCTACCTACCCAACTTCAAAATTTAGGGTCGGGTTAGGGGAAACAAAGATATTTTTAATGATGGCCTAAACTATAGTTAGCGATTCGTTAACTATAGTTTCGATCTGTAAAACTATATTTAACGGTTGTAAACTATAGTTTATGAATGATAATCTAAGTTTATCTGTCTGCAAATAATGTTAACAAAAGTTTTTGCTGATAAATATAGATTCACATCCGTAAACTGTAATTTACATTCAGATTTAATAATCATAGTTTCACAATCGTGAAACTATATTTATCATATAAATTTTCTTTTGCAATCGCAGATGGTTGTATTCAGTGTTAATTATAGTTTTTCACTTCTAAAATATAGATGATCGCGTCAGCTATGGTTTACAGATGTGAAATATAGATTAACGGCGTTAAATAAAGTTTCACAGATGATAAATTTGGTTTATCGACTGTTAACTATAGTTTACGAACGACAAACTATAGTTAACAATAGTTTATTGTTAATAATAGTTTACGAACCGTAAACTATAGTTAACGAATCGTTAACTATAACAATTAACGATCCGTTAACTATAGTTTTCATCTGCATATCCAAATTTAACGGTTGTAAACTACAGTTTATGAATGATAATCTAAGTTTATCTGTCGGCAAATAACGTTAACGATAGAATTTGTTGATAAATATAGATTCACATCCGTAAACTATAATTTACATTTGTTAACTATAGTTCAGAGTTGTTAATCATAGCTTCACAATCGTGAAACTATATTTATCAGATAAACTATGTTTTACAATCGCAAATGGTTGGTTTCAGTGTAAATTATAGTTTTACACTTCTGAAACATATATGATCGCGTTAATTATGGTTTACAGATGTGAAATATAGATTATCGTCGTTAACTATAGTTTTCTGTCCGTAAACTATAGTTTACAACCGTTAAACCTAGTTTATTGACTGTGAAACTAGGATTAGCTCATTTTTGTGAATTTGTCGTGTCATAAATATAGTCATGGGTTTACATATCATAGATATTTCAATTTATTTCTTTTTCAACAATATAGTCTGTTTTATAGTATTCAGGACTCCATGGTAGGTTTATATTGCATTTAAATGTGATGTTTTCATTGATAATATCCGTGTTAATTGCCGGTATCGAAGATTGTTCATTTAACCGTCGAGTATATACTTGTATGTAAAAAAAATAATGTGCATTTGTCACATAACATTGATTATAAACCATCTTTATTTTTAACGTTCATATTATTATTTTTGTTTCTAACTATATAGCATTAATTAATTTGCATATATATAAAAATATTTTATGAATCCGAACACTTCGTGTAATACTTCCATGAAGTACGAACTCTGATACTTATTCGCTGCTTTTCTGTCTTGACTTCATTTAAGTGACATAAAGAATTAACGGACACGTATTATATGAATGATAAATTGATTAAAAGCTAATCAATTAAACTTAAAATGTGTCTGCATTGACAATTATTTTTAAATTTATAACTTTAGATTTCTTCAGTAGATGACAAGATTGCTTCCGTGTGCAGGTTACCAATATAAGTACAATGTGTAACCTGTATATGATTTAGTTTCCGCAATTGATAACAAATTCTTTGAGATATTTTTATACATGTAGTTTACTTTTCAATTTATCTAACAATTTCATTGGCATAAAGTGTTTCCTTTCCAGCAACACTATTGCTCTTAGGCTAGTATTTTTATTACTGAAAAAAATGAAGTGCAGGTGACGCCATAGGCATGGAAGTTCTCTTTGTAGTTTGATTTGAAGTGATTTACTTGGAGTTTTCCATGTGGGTTCTATGGCAACAACACTCCAAATGCATTCAGAATGTCACGGACTATATATAACAGCAAGCAACCATGAGCATTTAAATATGAGTCCCGTAGTTTTAAAAATAGACGCGTACTTTCTTTTTATTTTGAAACGTTCCACCTACAATAATTATTAGAAGATCACGAAAGCAACTGTCTTCATAGGATTGTTTATGTTGTATGTAATTTTATTCTGTTTAAATCTTAATTCTGACATTCTTTTGACCACGAAGATTGCAATTGATGTATTGGAAGGAACGATAATAAAACAAATATTTTTGGAATGGAAAAGGACAACTCGTGCAAGCATGCATTTCTCTCATTTAAAGGAAAGGAAATAAGAATTCATGTTTTGTCACTTTGATGATCATAGAAAAGATTTTAATTTAATTTTAATAGGATTTTTTTAATATTAATTCATCAATGGTTGGCAGTCCCAAAAATGAGAAGACATTCATGGGTGCTTTAATCAGCTAATAACATCTTTTTTTCTTAGTAAGTGAAACGAAACCTAGCACTCAAGAGATTCTCTAAAATTAAGATTTCTTAACTCGTTCTATCACAAACAGCGCATGCAGTTAGCTATAAAGTTTTGGAATTTGGTAGAACAGCTTTCTTTTCAGCATCTCACATGTCAGATGAGACACACAAAAAACGAAAATGCAATGATTTATCATTTGACATACATTGATTAAAGGAAAATGTACTGTAGAGGCACTTTGGATGCAAAAATGCCACCACAGCACTCTGGTATAACTATCCACCATATTGATTAATACTTTTTGATTCGATGATCTTTATTACAATGTATATATACTGAGTGCCGTCCGTATTGAATAACGCTTGGGGAATCCTCCAGAACCACTAGACAAAATTCAACCAAACTTGCATCTAAGCATCCTTGGGTGAAGATCAGTTTTCTTTCTCAAAATTTTAAACATAGAATTTCGATCAGCTTATTGTTCAGTATTCAACTAAATGACAATTCCCGAGTAAATGGATATATAGCTAAACCCTAAGGCATCAGTTAAAGTTATACAACTAACTTTATTGAGGTGTTCAATAGTTTCATGAATTGAACCTTGCCAAGTTGGTTAATTAATGTAATTGACAGACATATGATAGCAAACTCTTAACTGTCGTGGAGAAATTCAAGAGTTTGCTGTCTTAGTAAGCCCAAAGTCGGTATTACTCCACCATTTAAATCGGAACTTTCCAGCAAGACCACGTACGTACGTTCGTTATGTTACAGGATAGCACGTAAATTATCTAATAATGGCCATGATTATCTTAACGCCATCGGACCAAGCATAAAAAACAAAGATCATTTACAGGTATATAGATTGATTTTAGAAGGTTGAAGGTCAATATCTTTCCTTCAAAGAAAACTGACTTCATCATGAAAGAAAGACTAGTTTAGAAGCCATTTTTTCACACGAGGAACGGAGAAATGTAACCAACTAAATAGATAATAGTTCTAGTGCGTTATTATTTCCCAAATGACAAGGAGGAGAGTCTACTAATTTTTGCATCTTCACTAGTTAAGGATTGGAGAATATAATGTATCGAAAACCCTTGGCTAGCGAAGAAGACGTTTCGAAAACAAACTAGTCTCTGGATACACAACAACTCGCGCAACTCTGCAAGATATATTTGAAAAGGACATGGGTGAGGGTTAATGTAAATTCAACAACTGCCTGTTTATCAAGTTAGTAGAAAATTTCCTCAATGAACTTGATAATAGATACTATTAGTTAATGAAAGAAAAAGGGGTGTTGTAACTGGAAAACTGCTGGAAAATGAAGTGTATGTGACGCCATAGTCATGGTTTCATAGTAGTACATCAATACTTCGTATACGTATGTAGTTTTTTCTTTTGTTCTGTAGGATTTTTTAGTAAGTAGGGTTAAGAAGTATTTCATAGTATAGTCTTTCATCTAGTACTCAAGAGTTCATGTGGGGTATATGGCAATAACACTCCATCTATATAGAAAATATCCGTAATATATATAGACGTGAACAACCATGATCTCTTAAACAGGGGGCCCCCGTTTTAAATGTAGATAAAACTATTAAATCTATACTCCCGAATTCTCTTCAAAGGGCTTATTTTATTTGCTAATGTTGTCCGTGTGTTTGTTTGATAACTTTTATTGTGTAAAACTGTACCATAACGCAATGTTCTAAAGCATTAAAATGTCTTTAAATCAAAAATAATTATATTGCAAGGAACGATAATTGAACAGATTAATCTGATGTAATCATTACATTGGCGATACCCGTATTAAAGGCAATTGTTTATAATACCGGTATATAAAATGTATGTATTTAAATCGTCTTATGAACAAATTTAAAGATATACGTTTGTCCATGGGACTTAATAACATTTTTTTTAACATGTGTACATATGTTTTAATTTGAGATAATATTTTTTTTAAAAATCAAATCAGTCTTATCAATCCGAGCATACTTGTCATTATGAGGTAAGTATGATAACTCTGCATTTAATCACTACATTGGATTAGGTGAATTTAATAATTAAAGAAAAAAAATTGCGCAAATTTATACATATGCAAGAGTTATTGAAATGAAATCAAAATTTGCGCAAACTTATACATATGCATGAGTAATTGAAATCAAATTAATCGCATTTTTTATATTTTTATTGCACTTTATATCAATAAGGGATAGCAATTTTTAATTCTTTATCGGCTTATCAACCAAAAATACGGTATATAATGCAATGCCATAAAATGATACCTGTATATATCCACTGGACCGTGCAGGTGGCTCTATAGGCCAAGTGCTTTTTCGTAAGCTATTTTAATCGCAGCTTTTATTCTTGATATAATTTCTTTTAAATTATTTTAAAGCTGTAACGGTTTTTTGTTTTATTGGGAAATTATATATATATATATAGAGAGAGAGAGAGAGAGAGAGAGAGAGAGAGAGAGAGAGAGAGAGAGAGAGAGAGAGAGAGGGAGAGAGAGAGAGAGAGAGAGAGAGAGAGAGAGTTATTTGTACTTGTAATTTGTAGCAACAGAACCCCACATGGAAAGCTGCGATTAAAATAGCTTACGATTATAAAAGCGGATTATAAAAAAGCGTAAATTGCTCCAACCAAGGTTTTACGAGTATAACTTGAGTAGATATTGAGTTTATTCCTTATAATTTAATTTTCTGTAATTTAATGAACAGATTGAGTCGTTTTACTTTTAAAAATGACATTAATCTGCTCAAAATTCAAACGTAACGTCAAGTGGATTAGTACGTTTTTGACGTTGGTGCATTGTGACGTTTCTTGTGACGTGAAAACCAGGTTATACAAATTTAACTAAATTTTTCTATCCAATCAAATGCCGCGTCACAACCAGAATTAAATTATTCAACTATAATCAGTGTATTTTATTTGATTGCTTTGATTGTATGTAATTGTATCATTTCTTTTTTCGCCTGAGGCAAAAGTGAGCTTTTCTGATAACTTTTTTTGTCTTCTCCAGAACCACTGGACCAAATTCAACCAAACTTGGCTTAATATGAAGCACCCTTTAGGAAGGAAATGATTAGGAAAGAAAGAAAATAGATTGGGATGTACTCAAAACAAAAGAGCGTGTAATTAATATTACGATTCAAATCAAGTTTAACATGCTTACTGATAATGGGAAAATTTAAGTTTTTAACTTTAAAGGGGTAAACTGTAAATTTATCATAAATGGAACTTACTGTGGCTATTTTTAAAATTATTTTTTCATGCAATTAGGATGGGGGTGGGAGAGAGAATGAAACCATACTATATGTATATTTATACTGTACTGATATTCTTAAAAGAACCTCTCTAAATAAAGATATAGGAAAATACTCAAATTTAAAAGCAAAAATATTTAAGTTCATAGCTCATCCAGCCTCCATAAAAAATTCTTCTTACAAGGCAAATATTCTTTAAACAAAATTCAGTGCATTACAGGAAAGGCAAGATGTATTACTCTTTTTATTTATGCATAACTTTAAAAAAATATTACAATCAACAATTTCTTCTTGGACAAACTTATAATGGAACTAGTTTAACATCATCATCACGACCAGCAACAGAATCAAGGTGAAAGTCAACCCCGTTTTTCAAAGAAATACAGTTTTACTATTTTTGAGAGGGGTCCAATTTTACATAGAAATAACAGAGGAATTTCCTTTAGAGAAGATTTGTAAAAATAATGTGGAAGAATTCGCCACTCATATAGTTAACAGAATTGCAAACTTTGTCATATCTCAATTCCTGTTGGTTTGGGGAAGGGTTGCTCTAATATGAATTCTACATTAATTTAAATTTTAAAAAAATTATTTGAATTCTACATTAAATTGTATTAATAAAAATTAATTTAATTAATTTGTGAAATTAATGTGGCAGGAAACTGGAGTGAGGATGTTTCAGATTTTCATATGATAACCACTTATGGTCAGCACTATCTGAGGGGTCGAGGCAATGAATTTCTTGAATAAAATCTACGCTGTAATGACGTATCATATCATAAAAGCAAGCTAGAGCGCGAAATAAAAAAAATTAATGTTTGGTAAATGACAATAACACTCCATTTAACGTATAAACAATATCCGTAATATAATCGTAAGCTCTTAACAGAAGACCCGAGGTTTAAAGCTGAATAAAACTTCTGAAACTATACTTCTATGTTATGTTCATTTGGCATTTTTAATTTGTCACTTCTTACAGATTACTTTTTTTGTATTATAATGTCATTACATGTATATCATCATACAATATTCACAAGTATTTTAATATCTTTAATGTAAAAAACAACTATTTTTTTTTATTTGCAGCTTTCCATGCGGAGTTCTATTGCAACAACTCACAAATGTTAAGAAAATGTTGCGAACAATAAGTTATCATGAGCATTTAAACATGTATAGGTCAAAGAGTTGAAGCTTTTATCATAGTTTACACGACATTCAATGTATCCAGTGTCTTTATTTCATTGCTTTTGACTATTTGTCATTTTATCATTTCATTTTTGTCCGGCGTCCGATTACCTTTGCCTTTTTGTTTTCTCCAAGGCCATAGAACCAAATTCAACCTTGGTTCGATACATTCTTAAAGGAAGAGCTTTTGATTCAAGGAGTTACATTGAAATGGTTTTTAATTTTTTTTTCAAAACCAATGAGCCTGTGAAAATAGTATTTTTCTTCATAATTTATTTTAACCCCCAAAAAATATAAAACTGCTCCTGATAATCGGTAGATTTAAATTTACAAGCTTTAAATTGGTTGTTATTTCAAAAGATTAAAATTTTTCTCTGATTTTAGGATTTGAAGATAATATATTATATGTATATTTATATTATATATTGTTGTTACCTGCGCTGATTGCACAATATTACTGTAATTAACATGTCCGCGTAGCGCAGTGGATAGCGCGCTGGACTTCTAATCCAGAGGTCGTGGGTTCGAATCCCACCGTGGATGTTATTTTTTTAAAAAGATAAGAATTCTCCTTACATGCATTACATTTTTCTATCAAAATCCAACACTTCTTTAGAAAAGCAAGATAATGTGACCATGGTGACACTTAAATTTCTACTCGACTTTACAAAAGATATACAAAGTTTTGCACACATTTACAAATAAACTGGTTATATATCATGATCAAAATTAGCAGCAGAATTATATCAGATTAATCTGTTAATCTTTAGTATAACAGATTAGTCTTATACATGTACATGTATTATCAATGGCAAAAGTCGTATAAATGGTTATTAGTTATATCACCGGTACATCAAAATCGTCATAAATATAAATTAAAAATATGCGTTATTCTGAGAGATTTAATACTATAGGTACTTAATGTTTCTAGTTAAGGCTATAATTGCAAATAATAATAATTTTATCAATCCAAACAAACTTATTGTTCTAAGGTGTGTATTGCAACCCCGAGTCTATTTTCTTCTTTTTCTACTTACCTGTTTGGATTTGGAGAATCAATTATGCACAAAAATAAACTCATATACATATCTGAGATCCCAAATTTGAGGTTGGATTGCAAATTCTTTACTTGGGTGAAACCGGGTACCAGCTAATTTTAAGTGATATATCAATTTTCATAATTCATACTGTCCCTAAAAAGTGGAGGGGCAAGTTGGATTAGAAAAATTTATTTAAGACTGATGTCGGCTGACAAAAAAATAAAATGGATGATCAGACCCCTCCCTCCATCCCGTCATGCCTACAACATAAAATTACGTAAAAAGATTTACTTATATGTATATGTATTTCACTTGTATTAACACGAGTTGTCCGATTCCTTTTTTTTTTTTTATATCATTTGATTATCGTTCCTTGCATAATATTTTTCATTAATTGTTGGATCATTAATTCTGAAAGTAAAAACAATACAAGTATTACAATTATCATGCAATAAAATACATCAAAGACCGATTCTGTCGCAATGATCTGCACTTTATGAGTTTTGTCTATACACCTTAAAAACACAAAGTAATAGAGTGGCGTATATTTTGAAACTCTATAACATGTGTTCAATGCTTTTAGTGAAAGGTGGGTATATATATCATGCAATATTCATAACCGTTTGGAGTGGTTTTTTACCATAAGAGTAAGTTCTAGAGGTTATGTGTGTAGAAGAATCTATCGCATGAGGGTTATTATGAATCCTCTTCATTCACCTCTAAATTAATCATTCTTACGGTCTGACATCCACTTCATTTTCACACATATATTCCTCATCAGAAAATATATTCCTCATCAGAAAAAAAACGTTTTGATACAGTCATCTATATATGTGTTCGTCAGCGCACCGTCTAAGTACACTTCTACATAAAGTATTTCCTATCGACTGAAGTTATATTGACAACAATCGACCTTTTTTATTTTATTTCTTTTTTTTAAAATATTTTTTCAGTTTTTAACAGTGAACAACAAGTGGCTGAAAGAATACCTGGAAATTACAGATTATTTCTTTTAAAAAAAAATCATGGAAAGTTTTCATTGTTTTTATACCAAAAAAAATCATACTTAGTACGGTTACACTCTAAGCGAGGAATTTAACGTTCTATTATTTTGAACAAAGCAAAATCAAATATCAACCTTTTCATGTTCATTTTCCCTTCCAATAATTCAAGTAATACTAGTATAAAGAAATATAAGGTGTTTAAAAAACATGATTTAAATTAATAAAACACTCAGACAATTCATGTTTTTATGTGCTGAATTATAGCATTAAAAACTTGCAAAGTTTTAGGATTATTTTTAAGTTATTCAAAATCAAATGGATTTAATCAATTCGAAGACGTTGAACGCAACTGAACAAGAGGTCCATTTAAAAATTTATATCTAGGATATATCCAGGATATAGTGGTTAGCTTAGCCTCTGTGATTTCGACGGCATTGGTAATCACTGGTATACAGCTATGTACCATACCGGTATTGCTATACAGACTGTGTCGCAATTCGAACTGGGATGTCATTGCAATATATGACATCGAGTAATGGCAAATTCAAGTTATCTTTCATTTAATATATGAAATAAAAATCAGGAACATTATCCACCTATTTCTTTTTAAAGTTAATGAGATCGTCTATCTGCCTGAGAGGGTGAATGTTAACCATTGCAATGGGTATCGTATTTAACTTCAGATGACAGGATCGTCCTGGCCATTTTTTTTTTTTTAGAACTATATTAATCTCCTTGAGAAGAAGAGTTCTGTATAAGGAAATAAGATCGCATTCCAACATTTAAAGCTTAAATATTTGGATATTTTCTTCTCTTAAAGATACGCTATGAGTTAAAATACCACTAAAGTTTTAGGGTAGATCCGATGGATACATGCACATGTAGTTTGTTGACCACCCAGCCTCCTTAAAACGAAATGATAGTTTTATTATATGAACTGTCTCAATAGCTATTTTCAGTCCAAATAATGCTATATTTACCACGAACATCGCTTATTTTATTTTCTTTTGCAACTTATCCTAAGAAAAGAAATACTTCAATGGAGTATATGCGGGTAACTCCTTATACAGGCAACTTTCGCTTAAGAACCATGTCAAAATGCAAATTATTCTATATTTTTTAGTTTATGTAAATTAAGGAGCCTTATCTTGTTCAAAAAATGCATTTGCTGTACCTGCATCAGTAGAAATTAGGTGGATCTTCTTGATCTTGAATGATCATTCCCCAGACTTAAAACCATTTTAACGGAAGCTTGGACTTTGGGTAGTTGTGTCAAACAGCATTGTGACGTAGGCCTGTCTATTTCGATGTTGGCCACTCAGCCATGGCTCTTTGAAATCAACAAGATTTGTCTGGCTTTTGAGTTAAGACTACGCAATCTGTGTATATTTTACTTGAAACCAGCGTTATATTTAACTTGTTTTGATGCAAGAAAAAGATAGTTACATCCTACCGAAAGCCCAATGTCTTGTTAAAATGGTTCTATAACGGCACTATTAACAGCAGGGAATTCACTGCCAACAAATTATGAATAAGGATAATCCTTTGAATCTCGTTCATTGTATGCAGACTAATTTGACTCATGTGTTCAATTAAAGGTCAACAAACAATTATATATATTAGTATCATTTCGATGGCTAATTTACATTGATAAAAACTTTTCATCTTATATTTTTACCTCCCAAAAACTCTGAACAGGAAAAATCGTTTTCAATTTCATTGAAATTGCTAAAGAATATCAGCTGATACTAGTATAAAGGAACATTTACCGGTAACTTGATTACGAAAAATCTGTGATGATTAGAGGTGATTTTTGAGATTTTGTTTGATTAATTTTATTCTATTATAATGTTGATGTATTAAAGTTATTGTTTATTCAGAAACATTAAAATGTTTCTCAATCTATTATAAAACTCGTGAGAGGAACGTTGATTGATTGAGAACAGAATTATCTGATGTAATGATACCAACAATAACGATGATTTAAAATTAGACAGGTTTATATACTCATGTGTGTGAAAACCTAAACTTGTTCAAGTTTTCAACTTTTTTTTCACAATTTTGAAATTGCTAAACATGTTTGATATCACGTAGACAGGGCAAAAAGCAGATATGTTCAAATTTTATATTCAACCAAATTACATTTCAAAACATTATAATATTTTTAAAGAAAATACGGTCAAATTAAATGTTGATTTTTTTATACTTTGAACAGTAAATTTTAACGAAGACCAATCGCAACAAATAATTTTCTCAGTGATAAAATCTGTAGCTTCGGTTGATTGCATATAAATTGATGTAGGTTACGTACTCGCCCGAGATTTGCCGAACGCTCTCGGATGTTATTGGTGCACATGCGCTAGGCCATCGTGCTTACTATAAATGCTTGTTAATTTTTACTTTGTTATGTGACATATACATATGTATGTTTGCCAGTACTGGCTATGCCTATTCATTATATAAATAATCCACAGTAACATTTTAATTTTATTATACGAATTTCCTTGCTCACGCAAGGATCTAGAGGATGAGAGGGGGTCACCCTCCCCCCCCCCCCCCCCCCCCCCCACGTCTCGTGAATTCAATATTATTTATTTCAAACAGTAAAGGAGGAGAGGGGGTCAGGACCCACCCCCATCCCCTGGAAAATTTAATATTAATTTCACAAAGCAAAATTACCAAAAATTTGCTTCAGACCCTCCTCCTCCCACAGCAAATACAAAAATCCCTCCGATCCCTCCCCTAGAAAAAAAAATATGGATCTGCGCAGGCTATTGAAAAAAAATCTCATTCCTCTTCTGTCACAGATATATGGTGTTCACATGGGGCCACTTCGACCTTCGCACTTTCGCCTTTAGGGCGAAGATGCGAGAGTGCGAAGTTGCGAAGGCGAAAGTGCGAAGGTGCGAAGGTGAAGGAGCGAAAGTGCGAAGATGCGACGGCGAAGCGCGAAGATGCAAAGGTGAAAGTGCGAAGTTGCGAAGGCGAAGGAGCGATACTAATATCGCAACTTTTTAAGATTAAGGTGCTCTCTATCGTTTAAAGATAATTTAAGCTGTATAAAATGATATCTGCGGCAGAAGAGGAACTATTGAAAAAAAAAATTTCAACAGATCAACAAGATCCATATTTTTTTTTCTAGTGGAGGGTCTGAGGGATTATTGTATTTGCTGTGGGAGAGGGAGGGTCTGAAGCATATTTTTGGTAATTTTACTTTATGAAATTAATATTAAATTTTCCAGGGGAGGGGGTGGGTCCTGACCCTCTCTCCTCCTTTTCTATTTGAAATAAATAATATTGAATTTACGAGACGTGGGGGGAGGGGGGGGGGCGACCCCCTCTCATCCTCTAGATCCTGCGTGAACAAGGAAAGTCGCATAATAGAATTAAAATGTTACTGTGGATTATATAACGAATAGGCATAGCCAGCACTGGTAAACATATATGTCACAATGACATAACAAAGTAAAAATTAACAAGCATTTATAGTAAGCACGATGGCCTAGCGCATGTGTACCAATAACATCAGAGAGCGTTCGGTTAATCTCGGGCGAGTACGTTACCTACATCAATTTATATGTAATAGCCGAGATTTGTTGAATGCAATAAAAAAATGCGAAGGCGAAAGTGCGAAGTTTCTATGTAATCAACCGAAACTTGTTAAATGCATTAAAAAAAGGCGAAAGTGCGAAGTTTCTATGTAATCAACCGAAACTTGTTAAATGCAATCAAAAAAGGCGAAAGTGCGAAGTTGCAAAGGCGAAAGTGTTAGGTTGCGATGGAGAGAGTGCGAAGTTGCGAATGCGAAAGAGCGATAATAGTATCGCTCCTTCGCCATCGCATCTTCTCACTTTCGCCTACGCATCTTCGCGCTTCGCCATCGCATCTACGCACTTTCGCTCCTTCGCCTTCGCAGCTTTGCACTCTCGCATCTTCGCCCTAGAGGCGAAAGTGCGAAGGTCTATGTGGCCCCATCGGAACACCATACAGATATCATTTTATACAGCTAAAATTATCTTTAAACGATAGTGACCACCTCAATCTTAAAAATGCGAAGGCGAAAGTACGAAGGTTGCGAAGGCGAGAGTGCGAAGTTGCGAAGGCGAGGGAGCGATAGTAGTATCGCTCCTTCGCCTTCGCAACTTTGCACTTTCGCCTTCGCATCTTCGTACTTCGCCGTCGCATCTTCGCACTTTCACCTTCGCAACTTCGCACTCTCGCATCGTCGCCCTAAAGACGAAAGTGCGAAGGTCGAAGTGGCCCCATCGGAACACCATATTAAACGATAGAGAAGTCCACAAACATAAAAAGTCGAAGGCGAAAGTGCGATGGTGCGAAGGCGAGAGTGCGAAGTTGCGATGGCGAAGAGCGATAGTAGTATCGCTCCTTCGCCTTCGCATCTTCGCACTTTCGCTTTCGCATCTTCGCACTTTCGCCCCTTCGCCTTCGCAACTTCGCGCTTTCGCCTTCGCATCTTTGCACTCTCGCACCTTCGCCCTAAAGGCGAAAGTGCGAAGGTCGGAGTGGCCCTATCGGAACACCATACGTACATGCATTAATGGATAATGTATTTATATGAATGAAAACATTATTTGCGCATTTTTAATATATTTTGTTTTACTTATAAAAACACTTTCTTTTAAAATGTTCATTATATAACGACTTACGCAACTCTCTTTTAGATACCACTATAGGCTCCGCAAATTTTAATGACAACGATTTATTCAAAACACTACTTTGTAACTTTCCCCGACAATGCGCTCAATTCATATTTAAAGCTTTCAGGATAAGACAAACCAAACTTTCACGCTGAATTTTATATATGTATGACATATTTGACAGTGACATATTGGTCCGATGGGCCGGGTGTGACAATTATATGTTATATTATATCTCTGTATATGTTCAATTGAAACACATGTCACTTTAATGATTTTACTTACTTATTTACTTACTTACTTATGCTTTATTTATCATTTATCATTTATCATTAGAGGTAATTTGGTCTTTGCTCTTGGTTTATTTAATAAATAAATGCTATTACATAAAGTTTTTATGTCCGTTGAAATATTTACAATATGAACATGTACATGTACGTTTTTGTACAAAAACGAAGTACAGTGACGCCATAGGCATGGAAGAGATATGCGAGAATTTGAATACCATGTTGGGTTCTATGGCATGAGGAACTCCAACCGTGTAAGCATGGTTGTAACCATTTATACCCAAGACCCGCTATAAACATTTAAATATGAGTACCAGAGTTTTGTTAATTGGAATATATTTGAGTTTGTTTTGAAACGATTTTCGTACCATAATGATGAATATGCACCCACAGTTAATGGGTTTATTTGATTTCTTTAATTGTTTGTAATATTTCATTTATCAGTCATTATTCTTGTTTCCTTATTGATTTTCACCTACAACTTAATTAATCTGGTTTGAAAAAAATCGTTGACTAGGAACGGCAATCGAACAAATCTTACAAGAAAGAAAAAGACAACCCGTGCAAGCGTGCATTCATCGTCGCAATGAAGCGTCTAACAACATTCAAAGAAAAGAAAGAAACACATTGTGGTACTTATCAATTAACAATTAATTGTCAAGTCACGGGTATATATTTTAAAAAAATAAAATTGCCATTTAATTATTTTCTTTCATTTTGAATAAATCTTAGATGTTAATATAAAACTCAATAAAAAAGTTAAGGGTCACATAAATTATTTTTAAGCCCTTTAAAACTAGCATTAGTTTATGTTGTATATCACAGCCAATTGTGCCTCACGTGAATTTCACGTGAAAAGAGCTTCGTGTGAATTGCACATGAAGCTTCATGTGAAATTATAATGTGAAATTCGTGTGAATAAAAAGGCTAAATAAAACTAGTGTACTTTGCATAAAATTCATGTGAAATTCACGTGAATTTCATTTCCTTTTATTTTGAATAAATCTTAAATGTTGATATATAAATATTCTCACAAAAAATAGTTAAGGACCACATAATTTTTTCACATAATATTAGAAAAATGGTCTGATGATTGGTTACTTAAATTTAATCCTAATAAAACCAAAGTTGTATTTTTTGACAAGTCAAAACGTAAGGAAATCCCATGTCTGTTTTTTCAAGATTGTCAGTTAGATATTGTTTCTACTCATAAACATCTAGGTCTAACGTTTTCTGATGATTTGAAATGGTCTGTGTACAACAGTGATATAGTAAATATCGCTTGCAAAAAATTAGGACTACTTAAGAAACTTAAATTTACTTTAGGTAGAGACAAATCATCTAAATTATATGTAACTTTGGTAAGACCAATATTAGAATATGCTTCTGTTGTATGGGATGGTTGTTCTTCCGCAGAAATTGAAAAGTTAGAAAAAGTACAGCTACACACTGCAAGAATTGTCACGGGACTACCAATTTTGGCCTCCAGGGAATCATTGTATTTTATATATATATATATATATATATATATATATATATATATATATATATATATATATATATATATATCGTGTTTTATGACAATTGTAAATATTTGTATTAGGGTGAGAACCTAGTAAGTTGTAAGAACTTGTGTTCGAACCATTTGTATATTATATATACAATAAAATATGTTCAAACCATAATTTTTTCAAACCCTTTGAAACTATTATTATTTTAATGTTGAATATCAAAGCCAATATTGCTTATGTGAAATTCACTTGAAATTAACGTGAAATTCGTGTGAAGTGAAATTCGGGTGAATAAAAGGGCTAAATGATGCTTTGAGACTTTACATAAAATTCACGTTAATTTCACGTGAAATTCGTGAGTGTTCTTGTGGATTTCACGTAAGGTGTGGTTTGCGAAAATGCATCGTTTCAAATTCACTTGTACATTAAGGAAAGTTATAATTTAAGTGTCAATAAAAAATATTTTTCCCTAATAATGTTCATTAAAAAGAATTATTCAAATGTTTTAAAATTAGTCAAAATTCCTTGAGATACAAATCATGTGTGGAGAATTAATCGGGTTTTTTTATGATTTAGTTTACTTTGACATTCTTGTTACAGGGTCTTCATATGTGTATTTTTATAAGCTATATAAATGCATGTCTATGTTTTGTAAAAATATGCATTAATATCACTTGTATACGAACCAGTAAAGCCTACAGGAGTTGTCCGATTCCTACGGAATTTAATTGTCGATCCTTGCACAAGAACTCTTAATAATTATCGGGCTACCAATATAGTCAACTAAAAAAATAATTCATAATACAATTGTCATGCAATAAATTGCATCAAACAACGACTCTAACATAAGTCAGCTATACATTATAATTCGTTGTCCAAGAAACATGAAAACCCATGTTCAAGAGATACGCAGTTTAAAACTCTGGCACTCGTGTTAGATTCAATTGATTGAAAGTGGGTACATATGTTGGGTAAATATGTCTCAGACGTTGGAGTGTTTGGTGCCATAATACGAATTGAAAACCAAATAGTTCTGTATTGATCTTCTCACATGCCAGAGAAGTGTTGTTGCAGTCATGAAGTCCTGCCTTAGTTAACATCTAACTCTCAAATTCTTGTGGCCATACGTGCACTTCATTTTATTCCGATTGGTAAATAGTAATAATAATAGTACAACGAACTGTCG
The DNA here is from genome assembly GCA_033439105.1 of Magallana nippona. Taxonomy (NCBI): domain Eukaryota; kingdom Metazoa; phylum Mollusca; class Bivalvia; order Ostreida; family Ostreidae; genus Magallana; species Magallana nippona. The sequence continues at coordinate 26,939,823 of CM065921.1, forward strand.
CCAAATGTTGTAATTACATCATCTTATATAATTATTATGATCAATTAATTTATTAATTGTTAAGTTTTATGTTTGTGAAAGTTAGAATCTTTCTTCGCTTCTTTCTTTCATAATGTTGATATATATGATACATTATAGAGATAAAAAGTTTGGAGATAAAAAAGAAACGTGTAATAGGGGGAAATTTAAAAAGGGTTAACCAAATTGATCAATATACATGTATATACCAATCCACACCTACAAACACTTGAAACGAGTGCAAGAAAATTTGAAATAAATCTCGCTTTTACATTTGTTTTCACGGTTTGTAGTTTACAAATCTGAACGTACATGCAACTGATTACAAAATTGTGATTTGATTCACTTTATTGTATGTTAATTCGATTATTTTACACATTTTAAGCGTGCGATTTTTTATTCTAATCCAGGACATTTATTGAAATATTGTGCAACATTTAAATTCCATTCAATGGGTGGGACAAAGGCATCGTAATACATAAATATACATCTCTACCGATAGCTAACCAATCTTTTACTAAGTATCTCAATGTCCTGCATTAACCTAAATTTAAGATTGGATTAAAATTTTAGCATTGACTTGAATTTGAAAAGATTAAAGAAATATGACTTTATGTTTCGAATGAAACAAAAACTGCATCAAGAACATGTAAAGTAATCTTAGCATATATATGCAATATATGCATCCGTTTGGTCAAATGTGTTTCATACACTCGTGTAATTTGTATTTATAAGTACCACACTTGACGTATAAGTTAGCTCTTTTTAATTGGCATGGTCTAATGAAAAAAAAAGCAAAGCAAAAAAGGATGAAATATCAGCATATAATGAAGAACTATCAGCATACAAAAAAAGTTTAATAATTTAACTGAATACTTAAACAATGAAATGCTTTCTTTGTTGGTTCATGCGGGATATGAAGCTAACGAAATTGCAGAAAAAATACATGTAATTTTTTTTCTGCAATGATCGCTACCTTCATAGCCCACATAAATAATCAAAGAAAGCATTTTATTGTTTATGTTTACGCCTTTCTTTTAATAAATTAATGAATTGATCGTAAAAGGTAAGTAAAGGTAGCTAAATTATTACCAGTACGTTAGATAAAAGAAACAGCCAAGTCTTATATGGGAATTTGAGTCTGACATCATCATGATTATTTCGTGCAGTCCGTGATTTTTCTTAGGTTGCTGAAGGTTTCGACCGGGTTATAACTGAATCGTAAAGTGTAGGGTTCAGCTCTTTCTATAGAGCTATGAATTACAACAAAGTTTCGTAAGAACTAGAGGGAAGAATACTTAGTGGATGTAAATATAGTATCATAAAATTATTGAAAATAATCACCGTAACAATAATACTACACACAAAAGGCAATTGTGCGCTAAGTAATTCTTAAACAAGAGGCCACATCGCTCACATGAGCAACAATATCCAACGAAAGCTTAAGACCGTCTTTAGAGTATCAAATACAAATTATCTAGACAACTTAACAGAGTATATATTGATTTTCAAACATTTTCACATTTTTCTCAGCATTTTCTTAAGTTAAACATTGAGCTCCTTTTGCTGTTTACTCTTTGTTAATACGATTTTTAAAGATTTTTCTCTATCTAATCCAATGTAAAAATTCAACAACTACCCCTCCCATTGAGGCCTCACCCTACCCCCGCAGATTATGATTTGGACAAACTTGAATCTACCGGTACACTACCTGAGGATGCTTCCACAAAAGTTTTAGTTTTCTTAGCCAAATGGTTTTTTAGAACAAGATTTTTAAAGATTTTTCTCTATTATTCCTATGTAAAAATTCACTTCCATTGTGGCCCCACCTTACCCCCAGGGACCATAATATGAACAAACTTGAATCTACACTACCTGAGGATGCTTCCACACAAGTAACAGATTTCTGAGCAATTGGTTTTTTTTTTTTAGAAGACTTTCTTTTTTTTATTTCTAAAGACTTTTCTCTATATTTTTATGTAAAAATTTGACACCACCCTCCCCCCAATTTAGGCCCCTCTGTACCCCCAGGGATCATGATTTAAACAAACGAGAATATAAACTACCTGAGGACGCTTTAACACAAGTTACAGCTTTTCTGGCCAATTGGTTTTTATCTATTTATTTAAATGTAAACCCCCCCCCCCCCCCGTAACGGGCCCCATCCTACCCCCGGGGATTATGATTTGAACTAATTGATATTGTTTGTATTTTGCCTGCTAATTTTAAATATCAGAATTTCCAAGTTATTAGTGTTCTTGACCTCAATCTTTGACCTTGTAAATAAATAGGGTTCACTCCCTTGCCATAAGCATTTTTTGTACACAAAATAACCATCGTATCGAAGAGTCTTATCTGTATCTTGCCAACAAAGTGACAATCAGACAGAAGGATTGTGCAAACCATGATATTTCCATTTTCCAGAGTCTTTGTCTGTGATAACACTATGAATCCATTTTGTAATGTATAGTTCAATTCATTTCATCAACTACTATCTTAATGTTTAATCTGAAAATTATATAAATATAAGTAATAAGGAATCATTCTTTGAAAGTAATCAAATATGGCTAGGTGTATTCAAATCTATCTTAAAGCCATTTGGGCTTTATTGGATTTGATCACTCCAAACCATATTTGATCACCTCATGATACTCAGAGAATGATTCTTTATTCCTTAAATACATCCAAGAACAGGCGTTATAAAAAAGGATTGCAAAATTCTGGTATTTTTCTACCCTTGTTCTGTTCATTCTGTAAATGATTCAAAATTCAACTGCATGTCTATTTTTTAAAACAAAAAGACATAAAACATTTACCTTCTTCATTTATTAAAATAATGTGCAAAAATTATGCAGCAAAACATATAAAACCAGGATGGATGATGGGTCGTCTTTGTTTACAGGAATATAAATACATGTAAACTAAACATCTGCATGCAATTGAGGGATGCAAAAAGATAGTTTTCAAAACAGCTACAACAGTGTAATGGTGAGTGATTATATTTAAGACATCTTTTTTATATCAAGGATTTTTTTCTTATGCAACAAAAATAATTGGGGGTAAAATACATAATGAGTTTATTGCACACATTTCAAAAACATTGATCATTAAAAAATAGGTGAAAATTAAATACCAGGTGTCATTTGGTGAACTAATTGTTTGGAGTTCTTCAGCCTATTTTGGAAAAGGAGAAAACTCTTTGTCTGTGAAATAGGGCTTCTTTGTTTTCTAAAGTTACCTTGTTTTTGTTGATTAAAAACAGAAAGTATGATTAATTATATTGTATCTTTATGTATGGATACTCTTTCAATGGAAACACTCTATTCTAGAATTTCCCACAATTTAAAACACCCATTTTTTTCAGATAAAAAACAAACAATTTTGATATACAGAATACCCAGAATAGAAACCCTCTTTTGCATATGAAATTACTCATTCAGTAGTCATAATTCCTTGTTTGCTAAATACATGTATACTACACTTTGCTAGAATTTTATCTTTCAGTTTCCATTGCCAATTTAATACCATACCCTTATGTAATAATTTCAATGACTATGTGTTCACATGCAATAGATTTCAAGGTACAGATACAAGTGCAACTTTGTTTTATAAATAATTTATATAAACAAGTAACATTCTGAATTTTTGGATCAAAGTTTTTGGATCTACAAGTAATGAGTTTATTATGGTTGTCACATCTACATGTAAAAATATAAATAATGCTGGCATTGCAACTAAGGATGGATAATAGAAAAAAAAGGGGAAAAAAATTGAATTGTTCTAGAAACACATGTCACTTATCAGGCTTGAAACTAAGAGATTCCATGGAGGAACTTGGTCCCGCCAGGGATAACCCCCCTATCACAAGCAGTTTGTCATCCTGCATGGTGAAGGCGCAGGAGCAGTGTGTGGTGGGGCAGGCTTTGATCTCTGACCAGGTGTCCCCCAGCCAGTCGTAGGCTTCTACTGTCTGTAGCGGCTTACCCTGGCTCCCTGAAAATAAGGTGTAAAGAAAGAGTCTGCAGATAATCTATTAGAAAATGTACCTCATAGATCACAGATAATCAAATACAATGAATACAATGTGCATGTTGACTGAACTGTTTATACACATTTCAATGCAAAGGCACATTGGTGAGGTTTTATAGCAAACTTCAGATTTACTGAAATCAAGTTAACAGTTTTATATGTTTGCATTACTTGCAAATAATCAACAATGGCTAAGATACATCTATAACATTTTCAGCAATTGAAATATAAGCTGAGGATGAGAGGTTACTTTAAAAAAAAAAATCTAAAAATTGTTGAATATTTACCGAGACCTCCTGCACAGATCACTTTATTGCCCACAACACCTATGGCAAAGTCCCCTCGTTTGGTTGGCATGTTGGTTCCTATTTTCCATTGAGCTGTAAGGAGTAAATATCTGTATTTGTAACATATATGTTGCAAGTTGAAAAGGTTAGAAAAGTACCTTGGGGAAAAAAATCAATGAATAAATACACCAATACAGGATATTTCATTTCACATAGCTTGGTTGCTTCACTTTCTCAGAGTATAAACAAAACAATAGAGATCTATCAATAAATAGAAGAGTATATGATATTTCAATTAGCTTAGCTTCCTTTCTCAAAATATATACAGAAAACACAATGATACAATTCATCAAAACTGACCGAAAACAATCAAACAATTACATGTACATGTAATAAATTTTAAAGGAAAGTATTCAAACAATGATTTTTAAATTGATCATTAAAGGATTAATCAAATGTAAATAAAACATGATTCTATTTTAATAATGTGAAGCTCAAATACATTACAACAGGTAAAATGCTTCATTGTGTATCTTACGATTCTGTGCTGCAGTGTCAAACACCTCACAAGCCTGAGAGAACCCCTCAGATGCCGGCTGTTTGAGTCCCCCAACACTGACTATACATGTTCCTGCCCGGACATAATTTGGGAAAACCCTCTTGCTGGGTATATCTGGTAGCTGCGTCCATTTGTTGGTAGCAAAATCAAACACTTCAAAGGCTAGACAAGGCAACTTTCCTTGTCGTCCACCTGTTCAAGTTTATGAAAGATGAAATTTATTTGGAAAACTTTTGTCTTTTTTTTTGGAAACTTTGCAAAGATAAATACCTTAGTTTCTTAACATAATACATATCCATCATTTATAATCATTATCATGTCAACAATCTAGAACTATTTTTCAATACACATATACAGTGTATTTCTCTAATACCATACTTCATTTTTTCTATAGAATTTCCCAACATTTCAATACAACATAGTATAAAGTACACTACCTATGACATATAATTTGTTGTCTATTTCAAAGGCAGCTGAAGCATATCTTGGTGTAGGCATGGAGGGAAGAGCTTTCCATTTGTTGTTCTCTACATCGTAACTCCAGAAGTGATCCTTTGGATTAGAATCATCAGACATTCCCCCCATAACTAAAATCTGGTTATCTGTGATCAACAAAAAGTTATAAGTAAGTTTAAGTGTTTAAAATGGTAAACATTCAAACTAAACTGAAAAGCCTTAAAAAATTATTGAAGTTGTTTTTTTTTTTTTTTATCGTACAAAAGCATTTTGATTATTTGAATGAAAGTTGAAATACCTCTTCCAAAAGAGTGTCTAAAATTAATTGTATCTTATATACATGTATTGCCCTTTTGCCAACTAGTCTACATCCTTATTTATTGAAAATGAGGCAGATTTCTGCATACCAGAATAAAAAAGGCATACCATGTAATACAGAGGAAACCCCCTGCAATGGTTCAGTAAGAGACTCCATTTTGGACCATTTTTTAGCTTTAATATCATAGACTTCGACAGCATCTACCGGCGCCTGGGTTTCCCCCACACCTCCTATTGCTACTATTTTGTCTCCAACAACCTGAGCTGCCGGGGCTGCCCTTTTGGTTTCCATGTTTGGAAGATTATGCCACTTTCTTTTCGCGGTTTCATAATATTCAAAAGTATCTAATGGTGCTCCAGTTTGGTCACAACCTCCGATAACGAAAATGTTGCCTCCGTACACCAGAGGAGTTGCAAACACACGTGGATTGTGCATTTTCCTCTTGACCTCCCATGAGTATGTTCCACTCGTCATCTTTTATTTGTGTTTTGAATCCTGAATGTTCAAGAGAAAAAATGACACCTAAGAAAGAGAGGAAACAATTGAATAATTCTCTATAACTTTTCTTATTTAGTCTGACAAGAATGACTATAAAAATCATTCAATCAATCAAGAAAATTGAATTGCAGAAACGAAACAGAAATTGAATGTATTCAAAAAGTAAACAAGTATATATAGTCATGATAGTATTACAAAGTTTTAAACTCGTGTAAATTATATTTTCAACATCATCATTTTATAAAATAGTTGTTACATTTTTTTCTTTTCTTTTTTCTCATCGTGTCTGAATTACAATCATAACATTACACATCAGCGGTTGGCTGTTTGTTTACTCAATTAAACTGTTAAAGGCATGTGTTTAATTGAGGAAATTCAAGTTAAAAGTAAACAATACCTGGGACTATGCACTTTAGACTAGCCTACGTCCGATGTAGCATTAGAATTTGAGTTTTGAGACTTGTTCGATGACACCATAGACAGACAATTGCAACAACAAGCTAAAACCCATGCAGGATCTTAGTAACTTCGTTTATTTACAATACACCGGTAAAAGCGACATCTATCGTGCAGCACTTGCACTTTGCTAATGTCGGTAACATCATACGGACCTGACAACAAACCCTCAACAAGTGGCGGAATCCAGTAAAAAAAAAACTCATGTTAGAAAATAAGATAGTTAATCTTTTAGGTATTATCAATATGTACACTCAATCTGTTTCTTCAAAGGCTTAAAGAAAAAAGTATAAAGATTACAGATACAGATCATTTGTAGAAAATGTGGGATGCTGGTTTTGTCTTTTACAAAATGACGTATGAAAAAAGACATATATGTATACAGAATACAGAATACAGAATACAGATCATTTATACTAATTCAGAGTCCAGAACAGACAAGTACATGACATATTATTATAATTACAAGAGAAAGACATGCCAATGAATAGTATAAAAATTATTAAAGTATAACAATTATAGCAAATGACAATGTTAATTCCAACAATATTTCACTTAAAAGGAGTACTATAGCATATTATCATTTATAAATTTGCCCACAAGATTAAGAATTTCCTTGTCATCAATATTTAGTAACCAAAAAAGTTTTTGTTCATTATCTAAATCTGAAAATTTTGGAAATTTTCTTTTAATTAACTGAAATATTTCTTTTCTTTGGTGATCATATTTTTCACATGTAATCAAAAAATGAGTTTCATCATCTTTACTGTTAGAATTACATCTATTACATAATCGATCTTCTCTAGGGATGTTGGTAAATCTACCTACTTCAATTTGCGACTTGTGACAGGAAATTCTTAATTTACATAGAGATTTCCTGTGATCAAAATTTTTAACTATTGATAAATAATTTTCATAACCCCAATTTTGTTTGAGTTTTACATATGTCCTTAATTTACCATCAGTATTGACCTGTTGACTTGTATACCAATCTTTTACATAATAATCTAATCATGTTTTGTGACAGACTGACTTAAATTTATGCTTTCCGTAAAAAATTACTTCATCTTTAATATTCAGAATTGTTCTTAATTTTTGTATAAAAGCATACCATGAGTTTTTGCCAGTTACAAAAAGATTTTTACTACACTCATATGCATCCTTAAGTAAAGGAAATTCTGTGGACAAATTTTCAAACCTATACCAACTTTTGATTAACAATATTACAATATCATAATGCAAGGGAAACCTTCCCAATTCAGACAACACTGCAAAATTTGTACTTTTCCTGTCAACATCAAGAATATATTTACAGAATTTGACGTGTATTCTTTCACAGGGTAAATTTCTAAAACAGTCTCCAATTTCTAACTTCTCGCATTTTAGGAATCTTTTAGTAAATATTTTGCTTACACCCCATACATCTGCATTATATAAAGGAATTGGTTTAATGGTGGAGTCAAATACATGTATACTGGTTTTAATTCCAGGATTTAAATTAATAAAATCATTTCTCAACTTGTAAAATTATAAAATGAAAGAAATGGCGTCAGAAGAATATACAAGATCCAGCAAAACAGTGGAAGGGGGGTAGTTAGTTACGTAGTCTTATAACTATAAAACGTTAATGATAGAGATTAAATACTGCCTCCTGAAGTTAATTTAAGTTAATTAATAATCCTTATTAAATTAATTGGTTATGGATAATTAAATCAATTATTGAACCACGAGACAACCGTTACGTGGACGCTGCTGGGTATAATCTCGTTAGGTTGTATGATATAAATACACCACGACACCAGCTTGTTCAGACTTGGTCCGACAGCGGTCACCAGGGGCCATAACTGTAGATGTCAAACCGTTACCCAGGCGTACAGGTAATACATAATAAAAACAGGTCGTCTAGACCTGCGATTAAAACAACAACAACAACAACAACAACAACACACAGTCATGAAGATCGTACTTCATGTAGAAGAGGGGTCGACCATGGATCTAGAGGCTCTAA